>JALBCR010000893.1:0-397560 GCA_030710515.1 Abscondita cerata | reverse complement strand
CCTCGGCGCCTGCCGGGGGAGGTAAAAGCTCATCCTGCCTCTACACTCCCTTCCATGAACTTCTTCATCACCTACCTAATTGCTTAATTTATTAAACTAATATCTTTCTAAATCTCTTGACCTACCCTACCTAGTCCCTGTCTACCTAAATATCTTAAAAACTATAAACTCCATAATTACTCTACTTATCCATGATCATGGTAACCAGCACATCAGGCCATGGCCTGCAAGCGCTTCTATAACTGAGACTAGAGCATCCGGCATGTAGTTGCAAGCTCATCTCAATAATGCACATCTGGTGTTTAGCCTGCAGGTCCTTCAATTAACTGAGACTTAGAGCATCCGGCATGCAGCCTGCAAGCTCATCTGAATAATGCACATCCGGCGTTTAGCCTGCATGTGCTTTTAAACACTGATACTAAAGCATCCTGCATACAACCTACAAGCTCATTTTTGTATTACACAAGACCCCCAAAACCATTTCACTGTCTAATCTTTTAATTTTTTATATGACATATTTATTTTGACACTTCTATATTAATTATTTATCAACCTGCTTTTTAATTATTTTTATTTTCAACTTACCATTTTATTTAATTTACTAAAGTGTAACAATCTTGAATCAAGTTTAACAAAAATAAGTACTTGAATAAACACAGTGTAGTGTTTTGTCGCTAAAAAAAATGTTGCTTCTTGTTTCTAATAACTTGATATAAAATAAGAAGGACTGCCTTAATAAGTTCGATATTCAAAATCTAAGAAGTGAGAATTTGCCGCTTTTTACATTTAATTGTAGGGAAAAATTCGCGCTTTGTTAAAAATGTTTGTTGTCTCGACTAGATTAATGTCATCTTGGAGTTTCAGTGTAGTCCAATTTAAATGTGATATTTTGTCAAATATCTTCTTCTTTACAATTATTATTTACCTTTCACCTTATTGGAAAGGGGGAAATGATAACATGTTTTGTTTTTTTTTTTTACCTTACATAATGCTAAAACGGTTCGAATATAGTATTTATGTTCTTCTCTGAATACACTAGCAATTCTGTCACCTATTTACACCTTTTCTTTAATAAATCTGCCTGTAATTTGCAAATTGTTATACAATTTTAATTGTTATTAGTTTTCACAACTGTAGTAATGGCCAATTATTCGGGTCATTGCTGTAGCATTTGCATAATTTACGATTTTTAAAACATCAAATTTTTTTCTTTTTTTTTTGGTCATTTGAATAGTTGTAGAATTGATTAAAATCTCCTCAAAGGAGATGATAACAATGATTTGTTACGATAAACATTTAAATATTAGGATATAGTTGAAAGTGTATAAGGTGAAATTAAATTTATTGGATGAATTGAAAATTTTTTCAAAAATTGGAAAAATTAATTGCCTCATTAAAAAGGATCTAATAAATTGAACTTTGATCTACTATTACAATAATCAAGAATTTTCGGGTCTACATTGAATCGTTAGGTAAAACAATGCATGACTTTTCCTAAAGGTCTTCTAAATTCCCCTGTTCTGTTGTTGTGATGGATTCTAGACATTAAATTCTTGGAGTGCAACCACCTAAGCAATGAGCAATTTCCTGAGCACCTCCATAAAAACTAAGCGACTTTTTGAAGATGAAAAAAAATCAGCTACACACGATGTTGCAGGAGCCTTCAACTTTATGAATAGATTTGATTTATGTCAACCTTATGGTAAGCGATGTAAATTTCCGCTCTGTTTCTTTGCTTGAATCTGATGTTGAAGTTAGTGACAACCAAAAATTTTTAAACAAAGAGGCGAGCTGACAAACTTTTTCCCCTCATAACTAATTTAACGGCAAACAGTGCAAAGCCTTCAATTTTGGTTTTTCATTATCACCATTTACAAGGAAGTTGTCTCCTTAGTTGGGATACTGCTAGCAAAACAACTAAATATTTTTTAAAATTGGCAGTGGCAAAACTTTTTCTCACTACTAATTAACTGCAAACAGCGACAAATTCTCAACTTCTTTGTTTTTAAATCACATTATGATGAAGAAGTTTCCCTAAGTTGATATCAGTTAGAGACAACCAAAAATGTTTTAAACAAAGAACGGTATTTTTTTTCCACAACTAATTAACAGCAAAAGTGGCAAATTATGGATCGGAATACATTGTCATTTATAAAGTTGTTTTCGCTAACTTGATGGACGTAATAATTTCAACTACTAAGATTTTATTTATTGAAATATTTACCACGCAGGTAATAATAAACAAAATCAAAGCCTGAAAATTAAATTGTAGACATATTAGAAACTTTCGTAAGAATAATAATAATAAACGTTTTATTTGGCAAAGTTCAGCAATAATGCTGTTCTTAGACTTAACCAAAAAAACAAGCTTAAATAAAGAAATAAAAAATACATGAAAAACTCGGAAAAACACTAATATCTAAACCCCTGAGTCACCACTTCGTACAACCAACCAAAACAACAACTTATGACGGTCTTGTTGCTTTTGAAGGTATCCAAAAATGAGGGGCGTATTCGAAATCAGCGATAAAAATACATAATTATATGTCACCTAATCCATCACAACGGGAAACCCTGCAACGGACAACGACGACGACGCACAGAATAAGGATCCTAGTAACCAAACTGTAAAATTAAGATACATTTAATCTTTGTTTTATCTTACGGTTTTACTTAAAGATAACAAGGTAAGGATCATTTTACTGCTCCATCGGTTTTTGTATTATGGTGAATAACTAGACTGCTTTTCAACTATCCATTTTAAGGAACCTACTTGTTAAAATGAGCAAAACATTCATGTCTGAATTTAACCCATTCTCAGTAATAAATCACACACGACTTATATCTATTCGAAAGTACGAAACGTAACAATGGAAATATTTAAACATAAATCTCTGAGAGCCCAATCGCTAAGAAATACGGTGCTACATGTCATGAAGTATTTGTGAAATATTGACGTGTGTGCAGTTAATCTCTTTATATTAAAAAAAAAAGTAGAGTTCTGAATACTGCCCTACATAGTCAGAGTTCTCTACTTCCAGTTTAGAACTACAGTTCTGTCATTCAATGCATTCAAAATAACTAGCACAGACGGATGGGGGTGGTTAACTTCACATTTCCTGCAACTTAAACCTTCTTTCGCATTGAATGGTTTTGACATCAAGAGTGTTTGAAATAATAACATTATACTGATTTTTGTTCGTTTTAATTGAATATTAACGCCTGATCGCTATTGAATCCGCAATCGCCTCAGGTGAATCGCAGTATTCAATAGCAATCGAAACGTTATTGTGTTTATTCTATTAAATAGACAATGAAACCAGAATAGTGTTATTATTTAAACCTCGCTATCAATTTTAGCGATACAGTTGTTAATGATTATTGATATAAGTCTTGGAGGCTGTGACAACTCTCAACAAACCTGCTGGTCACCGAAAAAATTTCACCTCCATAACATCCTGTACTCATTCAGAATATTTTTTCAAAATATGATTATTCTAGTTATTAAATAGTGATAGCCTGGGGAGGTCTTCACTGCAGCATCATACTATGCCATAAAACGAAATAGACGTGGAATGAAAATAAAATAAACAAAATAAGTGAGAAATATGCACCAATATCAGGAAATAAAATTGGCAATAAGAGGAACAGTGGGTATTTTACCTTATTTCTATTGTAATGTTAACTACATTGGGTAGAATTTTTTCCACGTAAGAAAACCTATGGTCTTCTTTAAAAAAATACACTGTATTGTATGATTATCTTACATTATGTGCAACACCTTTAAAGATCACTGTCAAACATTACTACTGTAAATGGTCGGCAATAATTAATTTTTATTATTGTAGAGGATTCCTTTGTTTTTTCTCCGAGAAAATAAAAGACTAGGAGCAGGAACGAAATTAAGCAATACTACAATCCACGAAAATATTTTCCATCGGTTTACCTGCCATGATATTATCCGGAAATTGTGTGATGACGAAGATCATGAAAATGGAAAATTGAGAAATCACCAGAGAAAACCATAAATGACGATATTCTTGACAGTTCAGACTCTGACGCAAGCAAAATTGATGAACGATGCAACTCTGAAGAAATTTTCGATTAAAGTTACTGCTACCTAGAAGATCTGGACTTTACCGACTTTGAAAGGATTACGATATAAAAAACTACACCTTACAGACCATAACAGTAAGTATACCTGGTTTTTCTCACTTGTGGATATTTTTTCTTTTTGCCAAGAAAGTACTTCTTGGACCCTTTTTAGTGGAAAATTTGAGGTTACTTATTATGAACAAACAATTGTTTCCAGTTTTTGGTGAACTGCTTACTTCAGATATAAGACATGTTAGATAGTTTCCATTGAAGGAAAAATTCACTAGTGACATACAAAAAATGGTGGTTATCCATTTGAAAAAATTGAGTTTTACAGATATTTGTGATGCCAAAGTTTGACCGAAATTTTTCGGATGGCCTATACAATATTTTCATGTCATCTGAGAATGGTTCTTATTAGGCAGTACTAGACTTTAACACTCACAAAAATAATTTTACCTTTCAAAATAACTTCCACGGTACACTAATTTACGCTTTGATACTCGTACATCTATTAAAAATTTTAGAAGTTATGCCAGTAATTTGAAAACCGCGAGACATAAGAATTATGACTAAATGTACGCAAAAGTTATTCGACGGTGCAACATAATAGGGTGCCCCATTAAAAAAACTTGGTAGACTACGTTTTTCTGAATCACCCTGTATTTATGAAATTATTTTTTAAAATGTGCAACTTTTAGTCTATTTGCTGACACTTTTATGGGCAAGTATGAGGCCATAATCGAACAAATACACACTAAATAGACACACTGTATATAAAAATCGCATATGCTACAGTGCAACTGTCTAGTTTGATTGTGCTGGTGAAAGTTACTTATTAACTTTTTAAAGTGGTTAATATATTCTACAATAATAACTAATCTTAATTGTCAATTTTAAAATAAAATGGACCATAGACAATCTAAAGGAGAATCTTTTTAGTGTTAAAATGGCTCTTGCTGGCAGTTAGATAAGGAAATTGATAAAAATTACTCTTGTTGATTTTGTGTAATCGGTGACGGCTGGTGGTTCGATGGTGAATACTTTCGATTTGGGACAACATTCAATTCTTTCATGAGGGGTAAACCGCCAGTGTACATCCATTGTGGAATTCCAGTGGAAGTATGTGGAAGTATATGAAAGTACGTGGAAGTATGTGGAAGTTTAGTAAAAGTATAACGTAGTAATTTAGTGAAAGTGTCGTACGGTTTCACAAAAAAACCGAACGGATGAAGTTGCTCAAAATTTCTTTCCTATGAGTTGCGTTAGCTGGTTAACTTTTTTTTGTATTTGTTGTAGTTTCAAAACAGTTGATAATTTCTAAATGAATTACCCTAAAATGATTTTTACAATTGCTGAACGAGTGAAAATAGTGCGATTGTTCTTGCAAAACAATTTCTATGAAGTATCAGCTCAGTTTCTTAATATTCCTCATTCCGATAAAAATGTCAACAGGTCCAATTTGAGAAGAGTATACTACTCTAGTATTCACTCTTGAAATGGAAACTTGTTCAAGTAGCTTAATGAAGATAATAGTGACAGAAGACGATAATTTTGCGAAGAAATGAGTGACCATCTAATCAAACACCCAGCTTATCTGGGTGTCTCAGTTGCCCGTTATGCCCGCTCGTTCACCCGATCTGAACCCGCTTTGTGGAGATGTCAAAAACTGTTTGCTATGCCACTCCAACTGTTTCTATAGCAATTTGCAGCAAAATTTGCATTTTATGCAAATTATTAACGTTTCCAATAAATCGGATTAATTCAAACAAGCCTTTGACGAAGAGAATAAAAAATGTGGTCTGTTTTTCTGTACTATTAATTTTATTGTTTCTAAACATTGTAAGTGAAGGTTACTTGGGGCACAATAAAAAAAACGTCGCTTTGTCTTTGTAAGTTCGAAAATAAAGAACCTTTCACACATATCCAAAATAAATTTGTTAAATTGGTGCTCAACCCCTCTATGAGGGATGATTTTTAAGAGATTGAAAGTTTCTCGGAATTCTCTTCTTCGCCGATTAAAAATGAAATCGTCTTTCCATTTACGTAACTGTCATATAGTTTACTTGTAATGATCAACTAATGATGACTATGATGACTAAAGACATTATTTTGTTAGAACACCCTGTATTATCCAAACGCTAGACTACAACTACAATTGAAACATACCAAGATACAAGTAATGACTTCCAAAAAATAATACCAGACGCCGTATTTCCTATTAAGATTTTTAAAGGGGTGACTACTCCTGTTCGAGGGATGATTATTATCGTATTTTAGTTTGACCAAATTGTGTCCTCCTTTCTTTTATCTACACAGCAAAGTTTTAGTTTGAATCACATCTGTACATTCCTTTATCTCAGTATCATATAGGGTGATTACTGTTGAAGTGTGTGCATTGGAAAGCTTTTATAAGTATCAAAACTTGAAATTTTGGTTCTGTGGTTATAATTGACCAATTTCGTTCTACCTAAAATATTTTTTAGACCTTCAGCTATATACAGGTGTGCCAAAAGCTGTTATCAATTATCTATATTTTAATACATACCTATAATTTTTTTTTATAGGTCGATTGTCCATATACCCTGAGTTTATATAACTTAATATGTTATCTCCATTCTTGACCGTTTTTTATATTAACTTTATAAAAAAAAATGGTGTTTTTGTAGTGGTTAACGAAAAAAAATGTATCTCGGAAATCAGTAGAGATTGTAAAATTAAGTTTTTAGAGCAGTTGGCTGAAAATCCAGCCTGCTCCGATGTCCAACTAGTGGTTGCATTTTGTACCATATGGGCACAGGCAATTTTAAAATATCACAATCAAAAATGATCAAAAAGTCAATTTTTTCAAATGCCACCTTCTGATTTTTTTATATCATTCGAGAGAAAATTGAAAATTGCTTACACCCAATTCCTCTCGAATGACGTAAAAAAGCAGAAGATGCCATTTGAAAAGATTGACTTTTGATCATTTTTTAATGTGATATTTGAAAACCAATATGGTACAAAATGGAACTCCCATATGATAACAAATGGACATCAGGAGTAAGTCTGGAATTCCAGTCAACTGCTCCATAAAATATTTTATAAACTCTACTGATTTGCGAGATACAAATTTTTACGTTAGGTATTACAACGGACATTTTTTTGAAAAATAATGATATATGTCAAAACGGTCAGGATAAGATAACATAATTTAGGTTATACAAACTCAAAATTAATGGCCAATCGACCCATATAAAAGAATTATAGGTTTGTATTTAAAATAAGAAAGTTGATACAACTCTTGGCACACCTATATAGCTGAAAATATTTTCGGTAGAACAAAATGATCGATTATGACCGTGTGCCAAATTTCAAGTTTTTGATTTATCTGCTAGTTAAAACTTTAATGCACGCTCTAGGCAGATCACCCTGTATACATGTAGAAGAAGTAGAGTTCAATTGAATAAAGTACATGTAAGATGATGTGCATACTATATAATTTATTTTTGGAGGAAATCTACCTATATCCAAGGTAGATGAAGTATCAGTTAAGTATTAAATAAGTAAAGGAAGTACCGGGGAGTACAGGAAGTGTCGAGGAAGTAAAGAAAGTACAGAGGAAGTAAACGAGGTACCGATGAAGTAAAAAGTACTAAAAGTATAGAAAACTCCTGTGTGTACTTCCTAGGAAATATAGGAAGTATTCTATTTAAAGGAAGTAGTGTACAAATTATAGCTCAGCAGTTTATCTCTCGGGTGTCAGTGTATGGAAGTTTGTAGAAGTATGCGGAAGTATTTTTTATAAGTGGAAGTAGGTGTACACAATTTTTCCTGGCGGTTTACCCCTTTATTTTTCCAGATTGATTGATTCTGTCTGCTCGTACTATACGATTTCTTCATTATATTTAAATATGCATCTTGTAACACTAATGCAAATATCTATATGATTTATCTCGTAACATTGAGCAAACATAACGAAAGGTGACGGCGTGCCATTACGTCACAAGATAAATCATAGACCCAGTATTCAGTAACATTATAGTGTACCATAGACATAAGAATTCATTGTTTATAATACAATGGGAAGTATAAGAAGATGCTTGCTTATTAAGAACGGTTTTTAACAACAACTTCAATAGTAAGCGGGATTGATTAGTTTAATGTACGTTTGAACAAATCTATCTTAGAAAATTGATAACTTTGACCAATGGTTAGAACACATAAAACAATCCAGAACAATACAAAAATTGGTTTTAAAAAAAGGTGGAGGGAAGCTGAAAATTTCTGCGTTTCCTGTGTTGTTTTTTTTGGTTTTTGGTATTATAACATTGTAACACTATAGAACACACTTAGAACAACTAACAAAATATTTAAATTTAGAAAATAGGGGGCTAACTTATTTCAGCACTTGTTGATGCACTTTGCTGTATCTTTGTAACTAGTGAGAAAAGTGCATACTTGTTGCACCATGCATGAAGTTTCGAGAGCTGCAATCATGCTGAGTGCAACAAACATGCTTTTTGCACATATTTCACACAACATTTTTTTCTACGATCGAAAAACAAAAAAAAATAAATAAAAAAAAAAACTACTTTTTACACTAGTGCAAAAATAATTTACTTTTTGCACAGTAATACTTTTTGCACGATCGTAGAACAAACTTATTTTAGAGAATTGATAATTTGGAACAAAGTTCAGAACACCTAGAACAAGAAAATGGTGAGCCACTTAATTAAGATGTTTATTTTGAGTTTATTGTGTTGTTTTTTGATTGTGGGTCTTATAACTTTAGAACAATACACAACAAACATAGAACAACCTAGAACAACTAATAATTTATTTAATTTTTAAAAATGGGGGGTTAACTTTATCCATTTTTGTTCTTTGATATGTTGTTTATAATTATAAAAACTAAAATTTGTATAATAATTAATCCACGTGAACATTATGAAAAAAGCTCTTAAAATTCGATAGGTATAAGTGTATTTTCGAAACCTATGATGATTATGAAATCAACCCCATAGCCCTCAGAGACTACCCTTAAGTATTTTAAATGGCATGACCCCACTTGCGACACGTCATTTTTCAAGAAATTTAATAAAGATTTCAATGGCGTACTTATTTATTTCAATAATTTTTAACCAATTTCTTAATTCTTAATTCTTCTTAACGTTTCGCGAAACACGAGTAGTCAACTTTTCAAAGGTCTGTCCATTTCGATGTTGGATGTACACATTTCGCTAGCACGCGTCGTTTTCAGAGGATCGTCCATTTTCGAGGTTGGATGTAGTATCTACATCCAACATCAGAAACTGACCACTTGTGTTAGCGTCAGCGGAACGTTAAGAAGAAATACCAATCAACGACGGCTTTTAGACCTGAATCTAGACAACCCTAGTTCAAAGGGTGTTAATATTTTTTTATAAAATATGGAGTAAAAATTTATTATAATCTATCTATTGATATTATGAGTATGTAAAAACAAGCGTTTGGCGCAGAATTTCTACTAACAAACGTGTAAATGAGTATCGAAAGTGTGCGACGACATAAAACATTTTACTGAAAAATAAACGTCTGACAGCGTTCAATAATTTTGATAGAAAAGTGAAAAGCGATATGTTGTAGAAAAAAAAATCGACGTTTAAGAAAGAAGGAAATGTGCACCGCGAAGCAATTTGTAAAATAGTATTATAAATTTCAGTAACGGCCAACAATTATTAAATGTATCCAAATGGTAAGTCATTATACGAACGCTACCTGCTACGCTACTACCGCTCCTATGTCGGGACAAAACTAGGTATCACGTACACGCGTTTCTTTTAAGACGAGTTGGAAATTTCGAACTCATTCCGTACACAAAGATAAATTGAAAATTGCATTTTAGAAAAATAGTTCAAGTATAGTTAATTTGCATTAAAGCAACTTTTGTCGAGAGATGTAAGTAGTTCCTCGAGAATTAATTTGCATTAAAACAACTTTATTAATTTTTGGATGTGTTACTATAGCACGATTCTGACACTAGATGTAGTAACACTTATTAGTCGTTAGAAACAATAAATTTCCAACAACTTTTCACCCATAACTTTGTTTGTTATAATTGATATTAGCGGAGATGTTATCTATGTTTCATTTGAAGCAAAAATATTTAAATGAATTATTTGGCTAAATATTTCAAAAAATCGAAAATCTGTTAAGGTTAACAGTCCTTTTACTTGATTCATTACGCCCAAAGTCTAATCAACAAAATCAAAATCAGATTAGTGGTTTTTTTGATATCTTGTTTAGATGCGGAAGGACGGCCGGGACACCGAAACATGTTTACTTCGTTAATTTTAGTGATTAAATTTTTAAAAATGTCAGCTGAGATTTTTAGAATAAATATTCTCCCCGTAGAGAGTTCAAGAGGTCTAACAATGGCTCCGATCGTGGAAGCCTCAATTCTTACATCAATATTTTTTTGTTTGTGTTACCTTAGAACCTTCTATCATTGTTTTGGTTCGAAAATGTTTATGACATTCACTGTACAGGGTGTCCTGTTTTCGTTATCGACTAGGTAAAAACGGAATCTTACACATTTTTTATGCAGATTCCAGTGACGTGCTTAGTTTTTTTCTAGGTGTCTCCATTTTTGAGAAAGTTACCAAAGTTAAGATTTTTAAATGGGACACCCTGTATGTCAATTTGTATTTACATTCCACTCATTAAGAAGCTTTCCAGAAATGTATAATAGTCGTTACTTTGTTCCCAATCGAAGGTAATCTTTTTAAATAAGTTTAGAAACTAAAATCCCAAACAGATTTATTTTTTATTAAACTTATAGTAAAACCAATAACCACAACGCGTATATATATTTATAGGTCACCCCATAATAATTTTAAATGCCTTGAACAAAATTTCTCAGTAAAAGTGCCGAATTTTGCATTAGGGAAAATGGCAACCATTTGAACAACACCTATAAATATATATACGCTTTAATTGGTTGGTTTTTACTATAAGTTTAATAAAAATAAATCTGTTTGGCTTTTAGTTTCTAGGCTTATTTAAAAAAAAAGGAGATTCTAACCTCGAGGGGAACAAATTAGCGACTAATACATTTCTGAAAAAAATATGTAAGATTCTGGTTTTTACCTAGCATTCGATAACTGATCAGATACCTGAATTACAGAGGGTGTCTGAAAAAGCACACTTTTCAACCACTCTGTATTTCAAAAAACGAAGAGGAAGCTGACTGTTAAATCTGTCTACTAGCCATCGTTTGTTTTACAAAAAAGTATTACAGGTCGCTTAACACCAAAACTCGGGCACTGCAATAATACTTACGGAGATACCCTGCAAAATTGTCGAAAACAGGACACCCTGTACAATGTTACCCAAGTGAAAACTGATTATATTCAACATGTTTTTGGAAATAAAAAGCATTAAGACAAAAGAAATAGAAAGAAACTTAATGCAAGTAAGTTTTAATTAAAACGTCTAGAAAAAGCCCCTGCTAGTATTCAAATGAGGTTAGACTTTCTTAAGTTTTTTTATGTTGAAGCATTTTCTAATTTAATATAGTTAACCCTCTGGTATTTAAAGTGTCCCGAAATTGGGATTGAATACTTAAATTGAGGCTTAGAGTAATTTACTATATGATACATAGTTTTAGTTTTGGTCTTATTATTCATTGAAATATATAATGCATACTCACACTGCTTATATTTTGTTGGATCCAGTTGTGACACAGATTCATTAGATGGATGCAGTCTTGTAAGATCTATATGTTTTGTGGGATCATGGAGTGACATAGATTCATTAGGATGGGTTTTGAGTAGGTCTAGCAGGCAGTCTTGCAACACTCCAAGATTTAGTCACATCATCATGCGTGTGTTGTAACAGAATTATGCGATTAAGCTGCCAATGTTATTATTAGTCTTTATCGAACTACTCTGCTGGGTAGTATCCGAATTAACATTTTTTCCATTTTCAACTTGAAGAGTGTTCTTATTATCTTGAGTATGTTCCATTAGTAATCTCTTGGTTGCTTCCAAGTGAGTGCGGCACTTGCCTGTTGTAGTTGTCGAAAAATCGATTCCCTATACGATTTCGAAAGTTTCCACGCATTGAAAAGAGTGATAGATTTGTATTAGAAAAAGTTATAGTCTCGTCTCAACGTAATCGTGGAGATGGCGATATTCGGACGGGAGTTTACGTAGGTCTGTCTTTGTGCAGATCTGCCTCTTTGGATTCTGACTGCTTATACATAATGTGTGAGATACATTTCAACTGATAGTTCGTCAACTACGTTTAGTTGGCTATCAAACGTAAGTTTGAATTTCGTTTAGGAAAGGGGACACAAATCGTTAAAAAATACGGTCAAACATATTCATTTACCTCCTAGAGAAATATGTGCGATTTGGGTTATCCGCCATATTAGATTTGCTTAATAACGGTTATGGACCACTATTTTAAAGTAAACCATCAAACGAAAGCACATAACTACAATACAATTGACCGATGACCACTAGAAATTATATCACAAATTTGTTGCAGTTTATCCGAAATTTACAAAAACTGTTACTAATTCACGTATGATATGCAAAAGGCAACTGAAATTCAACAATTACATAGATACGAATGTACGCTTCCCTAGTTCACTTCGGTAACCCCCACCACTAAATTTAAAAACATGCCATAGGACATTCTTCATAAAATTGCACAATTTTCCGAACGAACATGCACTATACAGTTTCCGGCACGAACCCGTTAGGAGAGCTTTATTTTATATAAAAACTCTTCGCCAATTAAATTGCACGAAAATAAATATTGTATATTATACTTAAGAATTTTCTAGTTTTAAATTTGCCCTATGAAACCCCTTACAAAAATAAGTAAAATCATTTAATTTTAAAAAAATGTTATGCATCAAAACATCCATATAAAGTACTTCAAAATATTCTTCTTCTAAATAACATTCATCGTTTACCAAAAAACAATTTTCTGTAAGCAATTTTATTGAACTTAAAGTAACATCCATTCATATTTCATCAAATGTCGATCTTGTCAAAAAGTATACTGAACAATTTCCAGACATGTTAAAATAAAACATATGAAAAATAAATATTACTTTAGATCTACACAATTAAAAAATATATATACAATAAAGCAACATGTAATAGCATAATAAGAAACTAATAAAATGTAATAATGAAATTCACAGTAATCTTCAGAATCTCGTTGCCGATCGATTAAGTTAATAAACATTTATAAAATTTTAAAAAATAATAAAATAAAGTTACAAAATTGCGAAGACTAATGGGAACGATTATAAAATTAAGTGTTGATAATAGAAATATGATAAAAATTAAGTATAAGGATATTTAATTAACCTCCACTTTAAAAGGAGAGCCTGGAATATGATCATCTCCCCATTTAATAATAACAAGATAATCACCGCGTTCCCTAACAACATAATTAACTTGATATTGGTTATGACCTTGATGCTTGATGTACACTTCATCGCAAGGCCCCTTCGACCGTGAACTCCACAAACAGGATGTTGGTACCTACAAAATTCGATTAAAAGTGAGCTCTTTTACGAAAGTTTCGACGTACCTGCAGTGTTGGCAGCCACTGTAAACTGGTTTTGCTTACCAATGTAAGCTTTCTTTAGACCCATACCCTTCGAACTTACTTTAGAAGCGTCGCTTTTGAATACTGGCAGTACTGGACCGCGAACACCACCATCTTTACTTACTTTTTGCAACCGTTTCCACAATTACAGACGAAGTTTCTTGAGACCCAACGTCAACCATTGAAGAGTCTCCTGCAATTGGTTTTTTATTATGCAGCCAAAGCAAGTGTATGATAACAAACCTTTGCTGTGAACTTTGAATGGAGAACCAACGATATGATTGTTGTTGTATTTAATGCTAATGTAATAGTCACCGGGAGCCAGCGGTGTATAACGTACTTTATAGCCTTCTTCAACTTCAGTACAGTCCATTGATACTTTGCTGGGTCCATCGATAGTTACGGCTAGAGTTCCAGCTCCGGCATTAAGAGTGTCAATGATAAAGTCAGTTTTGACACCTGTAAATAACATAGGTATATAGAAAACACATAACGCAAAAACTGTTCGAGTACCGGTTTAATGTCTTTCGCCGTTTCCTGCAGCATGGACCGCAGCGGGATCTGCAGTATCTTTGCCAACTTTAATTTGGAAAGGAGATCCGGGAATATGCACTCCGTTATATTTAACGTGGATTTTATGAATTCCATTTTCTCTGGGCATAAAGCGTACCGAATATTCTTCTTGATCAATAACTTGAATGAAGCAATCGTCTTCATGACCGGACGGTCCTATAATCTTTCCATCTAAAGCGCCTTTCCCAGCACCATTTCTCCTCACAATGAAATGCGATGGAGTATCGGCTTGCACACATCCTTGAGGAAATGGAGCAACTTCGAGAAGATGGGCATCCCCAACCGCAGGCGATATGTAAACCTTATACGGAGAATCTGGCACGTGTTGATCGTTGAATTTTAAACCAATTCGATATTCGCCTACGGTTAAAGATAATTAATTTATTTTATAGAAAAAATTAAACCTGGAAACCGTAAATTTCACGGCAATATATTTCAAGCGATTATCTAAATATACTCTCCACGCCTCCGTAATTAAATCAATTATAGTTTGTAATACTTGCCAAATTTCGCTTACCTGGTTCTGAAACTTTGTAAGCAACATCACAAGAACCGTCCTTGCGATCGGTAAATTGAATTTCGGCCTTGCTTGGGCCTTCAACCGAAATTGCCAATTGCCCGCTACCAGCTTCCCTCGTCCATACGTTAAATTCATTTACTTCTCCTTGTTCGCCACGTTCTAAACCGCTACCTCCAGCTTTGACCAAATGAGCACCATGATCACGTAGTGGGCCCACCGTAAATTGAAAAGGAGAGCCCGGAATATGGATGTCCTTGTATTTTACAGACACAGTATGAATGCCCAATTCTTTTGGAACAAAATGTACGCCGTAAAGTCCATCTTGTACTTCATTTATTTCGGCATCTTCAGTTATTCCTCCAGGTGATGTTACGTTCGCCGACAAATCAAACGATGTAATTCCTAAGCAAAATAAAAGTAGGACTTTTGTTACAACCAAATCAACTGAAAATAATCGTACCAGGCATTTTGAAGGTTAGCTTGCACTGGCTTCCAACTTCCGTTATAGGTACAGCTTCCCGTTGTCTTTGTATCTTTTCACGCTGACGATTGGAGCCTTCCCCTGTTACCTATAATTGTTATATGTGCATTTCGTTACTCAAAAAAACCCAAAAATTGCTACCTTAACGGTAAAAGGAGATCCGTCCACGTGATGATCGGCGAACTTAAGGTTAATGATGTAGTAACCGGGTTCTGTAGGTTTATAAGAAATGTTTAAAGTTCCATCTTCTTTGTCATTACATTGAATTTCGGCTTTGCTAGGACCTTCGATAGATAATGATAGACCACCAAACCCCTGCATTCCTTGTGTCAACTGAGAAAGTATTATCGGTTTGAGTTTTTCCTTCTTTTAGAGCACTTCCAGTAACTTTAACTTTCTTTGCATCGCCGACCTCTCGCTCGCATACATTAATTTTAAACGGGGAGTTAGTGATGTGTTTTCCCATTTTTTAACAGACACTACGTGTTCTCCAATTTCGCGTGGAGTGAATGATATGCCTATGTTGCCAGTGGGTAGCCTCTTTAAGAAACACGGTTCTTCAAGTCCACTAGGGGCTTGGATAGAAGCATTTAAGGAGCGGATGTCGTCGTCGGATATTTTTCCAGGAAGAGAAACTTCGCTGCAAGATCCCACAGAAATTTGATTACGTTTTCGACCTTCACCGGTAATTTTGGCATTAAAAGGCGATCCTTTGATGTGCTTGTCTCCAAATCGTACCGATATTTTGTATTCTCCGGGTGCGGTTGGGAGATATGATACGGATACGGTTCCGTCTTTATTGTCGTGACAACTAATTTCGGCTTTGCTAGGTCCTTCGACAGCCATGGAAAGACCTCCAGCTCCGGCGCCTTTAGTGGAAATAGTGAAATTGCTCGGTTCTCCACTGACTCCATGAGTAAGTCCAGGGCCATAGGCTGTTACATAACCGGAGCTTACGGAATCGACGTGGAATTTAAATGGAGAACCTTGCACGTGCTCACCGTTGTACTTAACAGATAATTCGTGTAATCCTTCTTCGCGCGGGTCATATTTAATGCTGACCGTGCCATCTCGGTTGTCTTCAATGACTGGTTTATCTACATTTCCGCTTGGCATTTTTATATCGGCTGTAACAAAGTTCATATTTCTTATTAATTGAATTCCTAAAATGTTTTTTTTTATAAACGCGTAGTTACCTTTGTGGGTGTGGATGAAGTAGTTAGACAAAAAAGTCATAGGAGTGAAATTAACACCGAAACCTTTGCCACCGATCGGAATCGAAGGGACGTTAATGTAAATCACAGATTTTTCTTCGCGGTCGATTTCAGAATAAGTAATACATTTGTGATACTCCAAAAAAGTTTAGCAATTTCAGACCAGGTTGCCTGAGGAGCTTCCGGAATTTTAACCACGAAAACATTATTTAATAAACATAAGTATATAACAAAATCGGACACTATAAACCGTTTTAATTATTTTGTCAAAATAAGTAAAAACAAGTTAAGAAAATGTCAGATTAACGATGTACTCTAGCCTGCGCAACTTGAAGTCTCGTCGCTACTGGTGTCGAAAGTTTAATACTAAGATTATATCCATCCCTATCAAAAACTTAATAACTTGTCATACTAACAGCTGCAGTCGAAAAATATGTAAAGCAGGTAAAATATGTGACATCTAAAAATATCAAAGTGCTGTGAGGTAAAATTGGGTTATTCCCAATAAAATATTGACTGATAATTAATTTTATAATTAAGTTTAAGATAGTTAATTTCTCGGTGTAGACGAGATGTTAAATTTTCCAAAATCAAGGTTCCCGTTAAATTTGGGTTATTAGAAAACCGGAAAATTGAAATTGCAAAAACGCATTAACGTCAAGATTAAGTACATGTCCAGTCATTAATCGAAATTTTCTTAAAAGTCGTTATGCCCCATTTACAATCTTGGCTACTAAATTTAAAATAGAAAATAGATACAAACGTAGGTACTAGCAAACGGAAATGTTCTTAAAACGAATTAACATTTTACGATTAAACTTCAGTACTCAATAGATGAAATCATTGTTAAAACTACTTTCAAACGTGAGAGTTACTCAGTTACTTCGCTTTGTTTTTTTTTAATATACATGTCAATCTGGCAATGGAATCTTTGCCAAATAATAATTCAATTTGTTTGCATTTGTAAGACAAATTTTTTCTAATTATCGGTTAGTTGCTTGTTTTGAAATTACTTAATAGGTTTCTTTGAAGTGCCCCAGTTATTTTGAACAAATTTGGTGGGCGTACCACCGTTTAAACTCAATTTTTTTGTAATTATCGATAACAATTGGACGCGTTTGTTTTTTTAATAAAAATAATTGATGATTCAACTGCTGATAATATTGCTAAAAATTAAAATTAACCCGATGCGAAAAGTCACTGCTGGCGCCGGCTGTGTTTGTTTTAATAATGTATCATCAAAAGCAAATTTTATATTTATAATATAGACTGCAACATTTTTTCATTTATGATATTTTACATCTGTTTGTTTGATTTAAAACAGATCAAACTGAAACCAAAATGCGCACCTACCTGTAACGTGTCCTCCAGTGGTAGGCAAAGGGATATTATCAAGGTTTACGACTCTGTACGATGGTTGTTTTGAAGGGAAGAAGATTTTGTTTTGTCTCTGTTAGATGAGTAGTTTCGCTGAAGTTGGTTTTTCGGTTTGCTTAATGTGTTCCTCAGCCTGCAAACAAAAAATCAATTGGAGGAAATACATCTTATTGAGTGAGTGTCTTAGAGGTCGTTTCCATTTTTAGAATTCGAATTCTATAAATAGATTTGTAACAGTTGGTGTCGTACAAATTTCCTTCAGTTTTTTAAGAAGTAACGCCAATACAATAATTCTTTTTTTTTTTCAACAAGACCCGTCCCAACTCAGGCAATGTTATTTACATCGGAAAATGATTACTTATAATTCCTAAATCTTCCGAATCTAAAAATGGCTTCGATCATCTGCCAAAACTGTTTTATTGTAAAAAAATTTGGCCGTTATCTAAATACGCAACTCATGAGCTGCAATTATCTCTCATTCAATAATCAATTAATAATATTACTAAGCTGCGGTATTACGTTGCGAGATTGTTAATGTATCCAAACATAAAATCGATTAGTTATGGAAACCTAAATCACCTGCCGTCAAAACATCGAAAATTTCAATTAATTTTGAAAAAAGAACGACATTAATTTGTAGTGATTGTTATTTCTGGCGTTTATCCCAGGACGACACATTAGTGGTAATAAAATGCGCCACTTCAACGAAAATGTCCTATCATTTTGAACAAACGCGACAGTGGTTCTTATAATTTTAGATTTTTGTTTCAAACTGTCACATGGTAGTACTTATTGTTAAATTCGATTGTTATGCCAAAATATATTTTACAACGTCTAACAATGCATTACGTCGAAACGATCCCAGAAATAATCGTAAATGATTGCAATGTTTACACCACTAGATATTTTGCGGCAGGTGGATTATGCTCACTTATAAATAATTTAAGACTAATTACACAAATTTGAGTGTGCGGCAATGAACTATTTAACAAACGCGACTCATTATTTTGGGAAGAAGCTTTGCACGACGTTTAGCCTTTTTTAATACTGCTTCGGATTGCAACAATAATAAACGGTAAAGATTGTGATTTAAGGTGTTATGATGAGAGATTTACGATGTGGAAATTATAAAAAAACTGAAATATTGTTGCATAACAAAGGACAAATAAAAAAAGTCGTGTTTATAACACATTAATAAAAAATGACGGCAAAATCTGGTCAAGACGTCATTTAAATTACAAACTTAGTTTAAGTTGTTTCAGTGTATTTAGTTGAAAACTCTGGCAAGCCGAGAATTTCTATATAAATTATAGAGACAGATTTATTTATATTTAGCTGCAGTAAATCAGAAATTATTAAAAACGAGTCAGCAAAATTACCTCCCTCAATAAAGTATAATTTAAAAAATAAAATTGCGAAAGAGCTTTTGAAAATTGTAAAAAAGATACCTCTCTGTGGCACGTATAAATCCACTAGAAAAGCACTACACTGAAAGTAACTGAAAGACAATAAAACTTTCAGTATAAAGTGACTTCTTTGAAAAAAATTGAGTCCCGCCCTCTCGGCGAGTGGGTGCTCAAAATATCCAGAAAACATTCGGCAGTTTACGATTGTTTTCGTAGAAAATTTTGAAAAATCCGGAAGCAATATGAAATTTACATTTCTTTAATTTGATAGTTACCACAAAACAAGAATTATACTTGTATGATAAATGATGTATTATTTATTTATAGTCGAATCTAAAATTATATTCTGCACGACACGAATTTTTAAAATTCGAGTAAAGTTGGAAAAGATAAAACTACATTAGTATAATTCCTTGAAGAGGGGGAGACCTCTACGCTGCGACAGGATATAGAACCTGAATTTACTACCGATATAGTGTGCCTCAAAATATCCAACATTCTTAACTCTCGCGAAATGATTATGTAATAAACTGTGCTGGCTGTTATTATTTTTGATAGAAACATAAAAATAAACTCCCTTTATTGGGATTTTCACAAGTTAATCATTAAAAAAACTGGAAACTTTTCTCGCTTAGGAATTTTCCTTTTATAAATCAGATTATCTAAATAAAAAATTGTATTGTAAAAAGAAAATTGTATAATGAATTCGGTGATGTAATGTGGGGTTTATACTGTTTAAAATGTTCACCCATACGTCAAAACTCAATATCCATAAAAGGAGCTCCTCGCGCCCACAACATCATAAACAAACTATAACAATAAAACGATGGATCAAAATTCTTCCAATTATTATTAATAACAACAAAAATGATTCCTAAAAATTCGACTTTCTAAAGATGAACTTTTAAAATCAGGGATTGAGGCAACGCATTTTCCATATGTAGCGATTCGTACAGCTCGTGCACATTAGTAAAGATACTCAAACGCTTTTGTTAGTTATGTGATTGCACTTCACCACAAATGTGCACTTACCTTTCGTTGAGCTGTACGAACCCTAACAAAAATTTGGAAATCATTCGAAAAAAAAACAAACACTACACACACACACACACACATTACCTTGCTATTTGAACTCAACTTTTTCGGATGATCTCCGGCCGTATTTAATACTTTGAGGCAAAAGTGGCATCGAAATGAAGAAATTAAACATTTTGTAAAAAGCGAAAATCATTGCCCTCAAATTTGTTTATTATTTAACTAAAAAGTAGGAAATAAACAATTAAAAAATATTTGAATGCCAACGATGAGCAAAATAACAATTAATCGATATCGCTCTCAGAAAACTTTGAGCCCGAGCCAAGAATTTATATTGACTGAAAGGAATACTTATTCATCAATCCATCAACCGAGACAGTTGTCTATCGTAAAGATTTAGTGTCTCTTCTGACACTTTAAATAATTTAAAGACGCGTGTCACAAACATTTGAAAATTGATTTTTTGAGTAAATTATACCAGGGTACGAAGGTGTAAACATATAAAGAAATTCACTAACAATATCAATCATTTTAAGTATATTAAATTGAATAAGATACACGAAATAAGGCACATGCGTTAATAGTTTAAAATTAAACTAACACAATTGAATATTACAAGAGATGAGAAAGCGTACAGAATTTACAAATGAAAGCATGCGGTGTGTAGAAATGACAAATGGCGGTTTTGATTACAAAACAAAGTCGTAGTGGGATAAATATTAAATTGTTAATAAATAAACGCAAGTTAATTTATTCAAAAACTAGTCAACTTAGGACTTTATTTTGTTCATCAGATCGTTACGATGGTCTTTATATACATTTTGTCCCAGACATGTAATGAATAAATAAATTTCTAATTGTCACTTACAGTAAATGTATAGAATCCTCCAGCAACTGGTTCACCACCAAACTTGATGCTGACCGTGTAATCGCCCGCGTCCTTAACGTTGTAGTAGATACTAAAAGTACCATCACCATTGTCGACGATGTCAATATCTAAGTCGCTATAACAGAATTATTGTACCAAATTATTTTGTCTGCAACGTTTTTCATTATTCAATAAATCCCTTGTTAATTACCAAACTTTATTTTTGTTTGGTTTACATTTCACAATTTTAAGGCACTTTACGTTACAAATTACAAAAGATGAATTATATTTAAGCAACAGCAAAACAATCCCAAAAGGACGAAATGTACATCAGATAGTTCTCTGTAATTGTAAATGAATCCATTAAGATTGTGTTTAATTAAAACGTTAATGATGAAGAATCAACTCCTGCTTTCATCAGTCAGCAAACATGCTTATTGCTACATTTTAAGCAATAACAACGACAAACATTTAAAAATATCAATGAACAAAATCAACAAGAAGAATTATCTAAAAAAAATAGACTAACAAGAAAAGTAAACGAACAAAATCTTCTAAAAATTACCTTACACAAAATGTAATTTATTGATATGTGCTCAAGATACTTGAGAACATATCTAAAAGTAAAAATTTATGTAGAAACTATGTGTATAAAAATTAACTTTCGAAAAACTACGGAAGAAATGTAACTTCAACGTTATCTCGAAATCTAAGTAAAAAAACTTCAAGAATGGAGGAGAACTAAATTTTCGTTTTTGCGTTTCTAGATGTGAAAATTCATGTAGATTTATTTGATGGGTATGAAAATGTTTGTAATAAAAGTGGCCTTCTTTTCAAAAATTTCAAAAACTACTTCGTCGTCGTCGCACCATCTAAATTAACAAATAACTTTCAAAATCGGGGGAGACTACATTTTAGTGTTTGCATTACTAAATGTAAAAATTCATATAAAATCAGTGTGTGTAAAAATATTTGTGATAAAAGTGGACTTATTTACAAAAATTCGTAAAACTACGGAAACTGTAACTTTGATGTCATGGCGCAAACTAAATTAATAAATAACTTTCAAAATTAATGTAAAACGAAGTGTATAAAAAATTTTGATGATGAAACGTAGGGCTAGTTTATAAAAACTTCGAGATGTCACATTCTTCCTAATTCATTTTTGGGTGTAATAAGTAATGTAGAATCTATGTGTATAAAATATTTTGTGAAAAAACTTAAAGGTTTAAATTTTCTTCAAATCATTCACGTATTGCATTAATAATGCCATTGTAAAATATTATTTCAATTAGTAATCGTTTTGATTATTTTATTATTATTATTTATTTCTTATCGTCTATCATAAAGGCATATGTTTACTCTAAATAGCACGTACGTAATCAAACGATTATTGCGACTTTGTATTCAATTTAATATTGTAAATAAAGATTGGATCCATATTACTTAATGTATTATTTAAAACTACTAAATAAAAGATGCCTGAATTAACTAAAAGAAGAATTTCATATTTCTGGAAATATTATTTGAACTCTAATTCATCGAAAAAAACGGAACGGTCGCACAACTTACATTTTAACATATGGTTTGCAAGAGTTGTTTTAGATCCGTTAAACCAAAAGATCATTTTAAAGAAGAAATTTTCGATCTTTATAGAAAAATCGCCAAAATATTCTTAGTACACTTTTTTTTTAAATAAAAGTTATTTTCAATTTAAATATGCACATCAAGATATTAAACAAAAGAAAAGTCAACAACGAATCTAATTTTGTTTTAGTTTTATTTTAGTGAAATCAACACCCTAGTAAACGGGCATTGAAAAACTATTTGTGCGATTTTAATAAAACTTGGAATCGAGTAGTTTGTTGCAAAACAAATATATTGTAAATTACAGTTTCTACAACTTTCAAAAAATTTTTCTTTAAACTTCGGTTGCGATGTGGAGCTATGTGAAGCATTGACAAAGTGTCGTTTTTTCTTTCAGTTTTTCAAGATAAGTAATCTTTAAAAATTATAATTTGGTAACTAATCTTTTTCGTAATAAGTACCGAAAATTTTATTAGATTTTGGTTATAACTCAGATTCTCTAGAATAGTTTCAAAAATACGCATTTAAAAAAAACAATGAGAAACTTTCTAATTCTCCTTTGATGTTAATTGCTCGTTTTCCGCATACGATTTTTATTGAATCTATTTGTATTTCTATCCGTTGTTTAAGATAAAACTTCAGGTTTTACTTAGAATTCTTATTTTAGTTTGCCCGAAATATATGAAAAACATTTGGATTTGGTTTTGGTTCTGATTTCAGTTTTACTACTGTGGTTTTACTTTGTATTAAGGTAATATTGAGCTAAATATTTTTAGAAATAGATACACACATACGTAGGTGTGTTTCCGAAATTGTCACAAAAATCTTTAGTAAAGTAACTAAACTCGACAGTAAAGTCCTTTTTCATGACTCAAGTGTTTTATTTACCTCTGTTATCGACTCGGTTAATAAAACACATTAGTCATGAATAATCAGTCTTTTTTGCCTTGAAACGTAAATAACTATTATTTTAATTATATTATCGTTGATTATAAAGTTACTTAATCAATGATATTATACACAAGTTTTATTTAAAAAACAAATGATGAGTAACTGGTGTAAATATAAATGTGAAACAACTTATAGGAATTTGATAAAAAAATTATGTGCATAAAGTATTTGTGAAAAGTAAATTTATCATTGGCCATCCAACGTTTGACGGGCATTACCTAAAAACGCACCATAAAAATTTTTTCGCTTTTTAAAGTAATTTTTGATCAATAATTTCAAAACTCCTTTATCATTTTATTGTGGATTTTGATCCACACTGCAGAAAATAGGTGAATATTGTAATTTTGAACACGTGACATTTGGCGTTGTGAATTATTTCGAACACGGCCCTTAAAGCTTTAAGTAAGCTTTGACTTTGATCGATATAATGGATTTTTACATTACACAAGATATTATTTTATTATTTTTTTATTTCTTCAGTTAATCTGTGACACCCCACTGTGTGCAAATTAAAAAAAACGATGACAATTTAGCACTAATTTGTATCAAAAAATTAGAATTTGTGCTCAAATAGATTCACTTGTAACACCAACTTTTAAAATGGTGGTACTAACTTGAGTTAACACCCCCAAGTTTCAGCAACACATCTAAATATGTACCTTGAATTAATTTGTACCCACGATGGTTTTTGCATAATCTCAATAATTGGCTAATAACCCATTTTATTAATATAATTTCGTCACGCATTCGGCAAAACTCGTTTAAAAAATTCGTAAATAAAAAACAAAAATGACCTACCCAATTTAGAACTAATTTGATTTACTTATAACGTTAATAAATAGATTATAATCCATTTGACTCCACATTTTATACATCAGGGAGATAATCGACGGTTTCTAAACCGAAAATTTTAACACCCCGTTTTTACTTTTTCCACTAATTAGAGTTAGTTTTTCTGTCTGGAGGCCGGCCGTTCGTTCGTCCGAATATAATCAAGATCATGAAAAACGTTGGCACAATTTTTTTTAAACTTGGCATATAGATGTTATTTATAATACCATATCTGATTCAATTTTGGCCATAATATGTTGACCCAAAAGGGCCGTAAACCTACATACATTTTCCCACCCTAGAAATATTTACAAAAATATTCATTTTACCATTTTTCTTCAATAAATGTTCTTTGTAATTTCATTGTACACAATTATTTTATGATCCGATTAGTAATTATTGTGATAATTGTTTAACAGTATCTCAAAGAATGTGAATTATAGAAAAAATGTTATAAATGAAAAAATTTATGATATGACTTTTGGAGTTTCATGGAATTTTTAATAAAAATATGGATTACCAAGATAACCGTAAGAAATAGGTATATGGAATGTTATAGCAAAATGAATCATAAATAAATTCTCCATCCGCTCATCGACTAATATACAGGGTGTTATATTTAAAATAAAAAAGTTAATGCCGACTTCTGGTATAACCGGAAGTGACGTGACCTTGAAAATAATTTAAAATGAAAGAGTATCTGGAAAAACCTTTAAGTCAAAAATTCAGAATTCTAAGTTATTCCTATCCATGTAAACTTCTAACGAACCGCTCCCGTAGAGAACCCTGTATATTAGACAGAATACTTCAGAGTCTAGACGCAACGTCCAACTTGAACTTTTCGTCCACTTTGTTATGGACGACGAAACGTTCAGATAGAAATCATATCGACTACTAACTACGAACTCCGAACCGACGCATTAAAGTCTGATTGCAAGTGGACCTGCCAACGGCCAACTTTTGGACACATTATCCAATTTGACATTTGAAATAAACTTGGAAGCTTTTCTTAAACAGTTAAAAACATATACATGCAAATTTAATTCAGTTGCTTAATAAAACTTCCAAATTTACAAAGTTTAATTGTATAAAACAAAATGAATCGTAGAAAAGGAAACACCAAAACCTACATAAAAAACTGTAACAGAACACGTGCAGTTTAAATTAGAATGAATTTATTGAATTGTTACACCGATTAAATCGTTCATTCTTAAAGTAACGTAATAAATGCAGTAACTATTCGGCAGCTAAAAACTGTTAAAACGCATACTAAAACTGTATTCAAAAAAATTGATTATTAAATCATTATTGAGATTATGGAAAAACTATCGACAGTACAAATTAGTTCATAATCCATTGAAATGCTTACATCATGAATACACCACCTTGGGTAGAAATTAGTTCTAAATTCGATAGATAAGATTCTCAATTATTTACGAACTCTATAAAATAGTTTTTGCTGAATCCGTTAAACTGCCTACAGAAGTTATATAAAAAAATTATTATTAACTAATTATTGAGATTATGGAAAAACGATCGTGGGTACAAATTAGTGCTTAATTCAAGTTATTTAGATGTGTTATGGAAACTTGAGTTTAACATAGTGGTGGCGTTAGCTTGGGCTCCAGTTACCTTTCTACACCCCACTTAAAATCAGTAAAAATGTTCGAGGGTGGTTTTTGAAAGTGTTTGCGTAATAATTTTTTTGTAAATTTAGCAATAAATAGATTTTATCAATACAAACATAATATCCAGGAATAAAAATGCTAATATTTTGAAACGAAAATACTTGATCTCAAAGTTAGGACTACGCACGAAATTATAGTCCATACGTTAAGTACGTTGGAAGGTGGTTTTGAAAGTGTTTGCGTGGATAATTTTTTGTGCCAAACTTAAAAATAAATAATTTTATAATTATAAACAATAGGTATATCGAAGAATAAAATGCTAATATTTTTAAAACCGAAACATTTACTCTCAAAGAAATGACTATGCGCGACGTTACGTAGAGTAACACGTTCAAAGGCGGTTTTGAAGATATTCGTATGGAACAATTTTAAGCAAATTTGGCAATAAATAGATTTATAATTATGAACAAAATACTCAGAATAAAAATGCTAAAATTTGATCCTCAAAGTTATATCGCCGTGCGACATTGTATGCAGTCTATACTCTACGTTAAAGGGTGTATTTGAAAGTGTTTGCGTAGATCATTTTTTATGCAAATTTGGAAATAAATAGTTTTATAATTATAAACAACATATCAAAGAATAATTTTTTTTCAAACGAAACATTTCATCTCAAAGTTATGGCTACGCGCTTTCATTGTAGTCCATACGTAAACTCTACGTTGGAGGGCGAATTTGAAGGTGTTCGCGTCTACCAATTTAGGGCAAATTTCGCAATAAGTATAGATTTTGTAATTGCAAACTAACCTTATCCAAGAATAAAATCCTAATATTTTTAAAGCAAAAATTTCTAATCTCAAAGAGACGCGCGACATTATTATAGTCCGTACGTTGAGTATGTTCGAGAGTGGTTTTGAAGGTTGTTTGGGTAGAATCAATTTTAAGCAAATTTAGCAACACATGAATATATTTTTATAATTACCATGCAACATATCTAAATATAAAAATGATAATATTTTTAAAACTAAAATACTTAATCTCTAAATATATTGCTACGAGCGACATTGTAATCAATACCTTTTCGAACAAGAAATTATAATTGTAAACGCGTTTTGTTGGACGTTTTCAAATGTTCTTTTTATGTTTTCATTTTATTAATTTCTCTAGGTTAACGTTATTATTTATCGGGATTTAGTGAAGTTGGTTTCTAGGTTACAGTTATCAGTTGTGTTTTTTTAATAATGCTCGTTTACCATCGGAAATTTTAGTAAATTCTCATTTTTTCGAGCATAAGTAAAGAATTAATGATTCGTCACATAACTAAATAATAAACTGTATGCAGCGGTCGTGAAGCGCGTTATTTGCAATGCGCTAAGATTGTTTCTTCATTTTTTTTATATAATTAATATCATTAATGACAAAAATCAAAGTGACACTCCATTAGAAACAACTCTCATTTGAATAGAACTAGCACACTAAGTTAATTACGCGATGTTTGATTGACCAATTTGGCTTAGCAAAATCGTTTATTAATGAAAGTACCATTTAATTTACATTGTTAACACACGATTTTTATTCTTTTACGCACGATTGTGTTAAAACGCCTTTCCCACACAATTATTTATTAATTAACTTCTGATCGTTATAAGCTAGGAATAGATGAAGAATATTTTTCAAAATATTCCTAAACACCTTCCTATATCGTGTTGTCCGAAAAAATATTTTTGCTCAAGACGCAAAAAAACAATATGTTTAGAATTTTTTTTAAAGCAAGCTTTGAAGGACTGAAATGTCAATCGTTTGTTTGATTTTTTGACGTTAGAATTATTACTGAATTGTAAACGATTGAACGGAAAATTAAGAAAACAAGTAGTGTCAAGAAGCGAGATCCAGACGTTACGATGGATGGGGTTCACGCCTGAATTTTTCGAACACTTCACATGATGATCAATGCAATTCCAATCAGCAGCAGTGTGAATGTTGTTCACCTGTGGAAGCACTCAAGAGAAAGAATGGGGAGGCTTGGAACATCACATCAATTAAACCTCCAGCATCCACCATATGAGTAGTACTTACGCCACCGAGGAACTGACAATTTGAGATTAGCTTTCAAACGATTTGAATGAGCGTTACAACTTTCGAAACTCCGAGCACGCGTGCACATGGTGCAGAATTTGAACAACCGTTGAAATTTTTTGTAAGGCATGTCTTCGTATACAACAGGTAAAACAATCACTTTTTGCTCTCCATCTAAGACAAGCCACGTCCTATTGGGACTCAGTGGCAATTTCTCGATGAGTGCTGGTCGAGCAACTTATCCACGAACTTCGATCCCTAGAAATTTGCACTAAAGATATTACAAAAAAACCTGCAAATTTCACTAGATGCGTATAAAACGCATAACAAGGTAAGCAAAGTGAAGGTCTGGATATCTTTACCTACACCAGAACCTACGAATAAATGGGAATACGCAACATCCCAGACTCGACGCAACCAGAAACTATACCTGGCAGCAGCAGGGAACAACGAAGGTCGATTTTTCTGTGGAGGCGATTAGACTACAGATCCGTGTCAAAAATTGATCCGTCATTTGAACCACCAGGAGACCTATGTAGAAAGATAGAAGGGCATAAAATAATAAGATTAAGCACTATGCCGTCACTTATAAGCTGTCCAACTGAGTGCAGGTGAGAATTCAAAAAAGCACAGGTAGAGGGAATTCATTTTGGTCACTATATTTTTGTACGGCATTCTTACCATCAATCGATCCACGAAAAGTAATGAGAAAACGCGTAGTGCCGTACAAAAAATATTTGCCACAAATTGGGAAAAATTTTTGATTTTCCGGCGATTTTCAGGGTAAATTTGGTCATTTGATTGTGTACGGCATCGGTTCCATACAGTTCCAATACCTCTTCTAATCCATTATTCCGCAACGCCGTACAAAATCATGCGACAAGGGAAAAAGATCGAGGGTTGCAACCCCTCTCTTCCGTAATCGGGGAGTGATTGACACTACATAAAATTAATTTATTCTGAAAGTATTTTATGCATAGATAACATTTTTTTCACATGTCGTACATTTTTGTTAGTCGAAAAGTTAATAGAGGAAGAAAAAGTCCAGAAATATCCATGTAACGAAATGTACTTTAGGGTGATAGTTGGTACGATATTTTTTTATACAGGAATCAGATAATTTATTTCAATTTATTGCATTCGACGTACATAGCACAAATTTGGTGCAATGCCTACACAAATATTCCGTCGACTTTGTTACCAATTAGCTATGGTTGGATTTTTGTATGACGATCGGTATGATTTCGACTGATTTCACGGTGAGGAGCGCCCTAAAAAGTCTGTAATGTAACTAAAACGGATGAGAAATCAAGGCGAAGAAGCTGAGGACGTTATAGGTAAAAAATGTATCCTTGCATTTTTTTTAATTTGTACCGTAAGACTGTGATTATGAAAAGATATATTCATGTTTCAGAAGATGATTCTGACGTCGATGAGGACGTTGATTCCGATGACGACTCAGTGGGTGATCTCAGATAATGAATAATAATTCCAAAGAGAAACCTTTTTGTAAATATCATTAACATACATAAAATTTTTCTATAAAATTGTAGTACTTTTTGTATTTACACGATTAAATAAATTATATCAATGTTTGAAGTATATATAACATCAAAAAGTATACACAACTGTTGATACTGAAATTTACAGTTTTCAATTTTTGGATATAATATACACACCGTTTCACTTCAGATAGACGCACAATGATTAATGCATATTATCAATTGTTCTCTTCAAAATATGTTAATGCCGTTAATCAGATGACCATAAAGTATCCCGGAATGGTAGTGTCATTTTCATCAGCCAAAACATATGGTCTGCATTAAAATATATATTTCTTTTAATTTATTTACCTGGATACTATTTAAAACAACGACGATATGTAGAAAACTATAACCAAACCCATTTGAAAATGGGCCTAATCTAGACAAACTTGAAAGTAAAGACGTGGAGGTCACCGCTCCAGGTCAGAGGTCAAAGGTCAGGTCAACTTGTGACCCCGCCTCAAGATCAGCACTTTGGACCTCCTGGTGCACTATTAATTGGCGTATCAACTCACCGAAATCGGTTCAGCCGTTTCGGAGAAGACGAATATGCAGACAGACAGACAAGAGAAACCCACGAATTTTATGTGTGTAGATTGCTATATTTCATTAATCTACACGGATTATTTAAAGTTTTTAAATAATTTAAAAAAATTGCATGTTTTTGTATTTCTGTATACATCTTTTTCACTGAACTAGTTTCTTTTGAACGGCAATATTATATAATTAATATTATATGATCTGTTTTTTAGCAATGTCATGTTGATTAAAAAGTTGCCGTACAGAATCAAATGACCTTCCACCTTCGTAAATCAAGTATACGATGAAATTAAGATAATTATCGGTATACATTCAAATAAACAATAATTTTTGACGGAATTATTTTTTAATAGTACTTTTGAGTGCTAGATAATGTTTTGGAACCGATGCCGTACTTTTTCAAATAACCCCCGGACTACGGAAAAGAGGGTTGCAACCCTCGATCTTATCCCCTTGTCGCATGATTTTTGTACGGCGTTGCGGAATAATAGATTAGAAGAGATATTGAAACTGTATGGAACCGATGCTGTATACAATCAAATGACGAAATTTACCTGAAAATCGCCCGAAAATCAAAAATTTTCCGATTTTGTGGCGCACTTTTTATACGGCACTACGCGTTTTCTCTTTATTTTTCATGGATCGATTGATGGTAAGAATGCCGTACAAAAATATATGACCAAAATGTACCCGCTTTACCTGTGCTTTTGAATTCTCACCTGCACTCAGTTGCACAGCTTACAAGTGACGGCATAGTGCTTAATCTTATTATTTTATGCCCTTCTATCTTTCTACATAGGTCTCCTGGTGGTTCAAATGACCCATCAATTTTTGACAACAATTTCCGCTAGATCAACGTCGTTGGTGACACAAAATCGACATATCGTCGCACGGTTGACGTGCAAATCGACGGACATCACCGTCCACCAAAATCAATGAGAAAATACTGCGGTCTACTGAATCAAGATTTTCATTGCAAAAATCGGATAGACAATTTGCCAGTTACACTAGTCATAGAATTAACTGTATTGTAAGTCGTGAAAGAAGAGTTTGGGTCCAGAACGGATGGTACAATTTATTCAGCCAATAACCAGCCGTGGCTAACATCCAAACCGTAATGGACTATAAAGAAATTATGTCTAGGGCACCCGGTTCCTTGGTGCCAAATTTTAATAAATTACATACCTCCCAATGAACCACGAGACAATCTTCTGCACCTCTGTTTCTTAAACGTCCCTTCGCAGTGAGAAGACTGGTACACCAAAATCACCGAGAAGCAACGAGTCAATTTCAAATCTACATATCTACATTTCGATGATTTGATCTAGTACAAGCAGTTAATTTTCACTTGGGAAACGCACGAATGGAAATGGGTTTCCGGTACCATTGTTTCAAGGTTTTGTGACGTTCACTACAATATTGCCTTTTTTGGAAAACATTACAGATGATGTATTGACTGAATTCGAGGGCATCAAAATTACAGCCCTTACTACAGCCAAATAAGGAGTTACCATCTCGACAAAAAGACAGACACGAGATTCTATTCCAATAGTTACTGAGCCCGAGTAGTTGGAGAATATACTGGGGCTCCAAATACTTGCTAAGCTGGTGCCAGAGAATGACCTCTCTGCAAAGAAATTTTTCTGTCCACGCCACAAAAATCAAGTGCCAGGAACCCCCTACAATGTTTCTCTTAAAGTTAAAGAACAAGTGCAAAATAAAAAGATTCTTTGAAGGAGAAAACATCTAAGTTGGGTTTATTATTTTTTTAAAAGAAATCTCAAAGAGCATAAATGTCACATTGTTTGATTTTACTTTCAGTGTCATGAATTGTAAACTCTATAAGATACAAAAGAAACCTACACAGAATTCAATAAACTTAACATTTTAAAATCCTAATAAATTATATTAAACGTCGTTTTTGCTGGTCCGCATTGCATCGTACTTAACAAAACATAACTGATGTATAACATTCATTTGTGAAGAAATTATTTAAGTAAAATTTAACTCTATAATTAAATGGTGTGATTTTTTTTAAAGTCAAGTTCAATGCAATTTCAGAATATGTATTAAGAAAATATATAAATAACGAACCTTCCAGAAGTTGATCGTATTCTACACGTAACGGCACCGCAACCAGCATTTTCTGCGTTAACTACGATGCAACATTCTTCACCACTCACCAATTGCTTCTGGAGACCTTCAGTTATTTTGCAATTCTGGGCCTATAAGGAAAATGAATAAGTTCATTATCATTAGAAGGTTTGATATCACTCACATTTCCAATTGCATATACTTGAACGGGGATAGGCGTTCTGGGTACTTCTTTGTCCGCGTACTTTACGTGAACTTTGTATCTTCCACAATCGTCTGGAATAAACGTAGCACCGAAATGTACCATCTAAGTTATCAGTGATTTTGACTGGCCGCGCATTTCCGTCAGGGCCCTATGATAACATACATATTTATTATGTGAAAGGTAAAAACCAGAAACACTTACAATTATACGAACTTCTAGATCTCCATATCCTGCTTCATTAGTATCGATTTGAATTGTGGTGGGAATCGATGCGGGTACAGATTTGTCCGTTATGCTGGGACCACTAAGTTTCACTTTATCCGGTTCCGCATATGGACGAACTCTTAACGGAATGGGCTGAAACAAAAATTAACATTCCAACTTGGAAACTGCTTATGTTACCTGTGTGGAATATCTTTTCCATTGTATAACACTTGAGCGTGCAAGTTGGCACCTTCATTGGGTGGAACGTAAGTTACGTCGTAGGTACCATCCCCGTTGTCCACAATTTCCGGTTTTTTCGGTAACGGTCCTTGATCTGATCTGATATTAACGGCCAACGGAGCTCTACCAGATTTTGAGGCATCAATAGTGAATTTAGTTGGAACTCCGGTCCTGCAATGCGCTGTGTCTAAACCAGGTCCGTAAGCATTCACCAAATCAGCATCCACTTCATAATCAATGTTCACCTAAGTAAAAAGTTAGCCTCACAAAACAAGAAAATGTTCAACTTACCTTAAATGGAGAATCAGTTATATGTTGTTCGGCGAATTTTATGGTTACATCATATTCACCTGGTTCTAGGAATATATTCGACAGAACATGAACCGTCGCGATTATCTTTACAAGTCATTTTAGCTTCGGATGGACCTTCAATTGCAAGTCTATAAACCTCCAGTACCAGCTCCTTTTGTTTCAACAGTAAAAACGTTGGCTTTATTAACAAAACCACGCTCTAAGCCAGGACCGAATGCTCTACATTTCTTAGCGTCACAACCTCGCCTAACGTTTACTATGAAAGGTGATCCGGGAACAGGCATGTTATCGTAAACTATATCTATCGTATGGCGTCCTTCTTCAAACGGTGTATAACTAACTTTATACGTTCCATCATGCAAAGGTGACTAGTTTTTCGGTTTGAGCACCAGATGGGTTTGTGATAGTGCAGTTACCTTGCCATCGTCTCTTATTTTGGAATACCGCGAGTATCGACCAAAAATCAGTAGGGGAGTCGACGAGACACCTACAAGAATTAATTTCAATGTCAACGCTAATTAACACATACAAGTACACAATTGTTTAGGCACAAAGTTATAGCATTAAAGTTTAAAAAAATAACGCTAGCTCAAGAACCAAAAATTCGAGGTTGTAGTGATAGTCATACTCACGACTTTTTCACTAAAATTAACTCTCCGGTGATATTAGTAACACAACGCACGCAGTTATTACATGCAATTTTTACACAACCATTTAGCACACAATTTTTACCATGAAATTGAATTCCGTTTCCTGATACTTTAATTTTGGTGAAATCTACATCAGGTACAATAAGAGCTTGATAAGGACTTCCTGGTATGTGATCATTGTTGAAAGTAATGTTAATTATGTAATCGCCAATTTCTGTAGGCAAGTAAGCAACAGAGCAAGTACCATCTCCGTTATCCCTACAATTAATGGCAGCCTCACAAGGTCCTTCGACGGTCACACCGAGACCACCTTGCCCCGCTCCTCTAATATCTATCATAAATTCTGCAGGTTTATTGACTATTCCTCTATGCAACCCTGGACCGGATGCTTTTACTTTCAACGGATCGCTTCCTGTTAAGCAGGTTAAAACGGAATGGTTTATGAGAAATTGGTTCTCCGCCAAACGATATTCCAAGTAAATATTCTCCTAGTTGTGTTGGAGTAAAATTAACTAAAAACCCTTCGTGGGTTGGGATTACGTGCGCTTTACTTTGCTTCCTGAAGGACTCGTAATTGACACGGCAAATTCTGCCTTTCCAGCACCTTGAGTTATAACCCGGAATTGTTGCAAACTATTTACAGGCGCCGCTATTACCCATAACATAGTTACATTATTGTGAAGTTATAACAAATAGTACACTTTGTAATAGAACATAGTTTCCTACACCATCATTACTTAAGACAGTTATGTAGTACTTACTTGGTTCTAATCCATCGACTTTAATTTTGGATACGTCTACGTTAGGTTCAACTGTGAACGTAATGGGAGTACTTGGAACTTGATATCCACCGTATTTAAGAGTAACGGAGTGATTTCCAGATTGGGAAGTTTCGTAGTCTACAGTAAAAGTGCCATCGCCATTATCTGTAATATTATAAGGTACTTCTTGTCTGGTATCTTCGTTTTTCAGAAACACTTCTAAATCACCTTGTCCAGCCGCTCTATAAAAAACAGCAAATTACTGAAAAATTTGTTCAAACTTTTCGTTTACCGTGCATCAATGTTAAAATGTAGAGGTGTATTCGTTCTGACGCCATTTTGAATCCCTGGGCCAAAGCAATGTACTTTTGAAACATCAAAGGTTCGGAAACGAACACTCTGTAAGGCAATTGCGTGTCGCCACTCCTCCAAAATTCACTTGCACCGTGTGTTTGTTTCCGGTTGTCGGTGTATAGGAACCATCAATCGTACCGTCGGATTTCTGAGTTAAACTGACATTTAATTTGTTGCATTTGGCGTCTATTACCTAAATGAAATAATAATTATACGCGATATATAGGTACCAACAATACGTACTTGAACGTCGACCGGTGCCGATCCGCATTTCGAGTATCTATACAGAAAGATGCTGGTTTGCCCGTTTGTACATCAACGCCTTCAACTCCGGGGCCATAAACTTCCACTTTATCAGGATAATAATCAGTGCTAGGAAGTACTTGAGCAATGTAAGGACTATTTGGAATGTCTTCGTTGTCGCATAAAATATGAACGGCGTACTCTCCGGGGGCTGTAGGGTAATATTTAATATCTGCGGAACCATCGCCATTGTCGTGACAATCTATTTTTGCCTGAGAAGGACCTTGAATACTAAATCCTAAAGCGCCAGTTTCGCCGTGAGTTTCAACTGTAAATAAAGCAGGATGACCAACAACTCCTCCATTTAAACCAGGTCCATAAGCGCAATTTGAGTTTCTTTATAAGGACCTACGTTTACTTCGAAAGGTGACTTGTAAATTTCTTGGTCAGCAAAACTAATTATAACAACGTATCTGCCTTCTTTCAAGGATTATATACTCCGTGGTAAGTAATGCCGTCCAACTTCTGCAACTTGCACTTGATGGCGCCCGGTCCTAGTATTTTTACTTCAGGGTGACCCTCTCCTGCTCCGTCGGTATATATTTTAAAATCGGCATCGTCTTTAACTCTAACTCCTTGTGGTTGTAACCCTCTACCACTCGCTCTGACTTTTTGCGTCAGACACTAAAAAATTAGTTGAGTAACATTAAATGACGTAATCAACTACAACTATCTTGTCAAATGTAATTTAGATCAGTCAGTTAATTGTAATGCAGAAACACTTCAATGAATTTCAGATGAGTCAATTCTAATTCAAAAGTCAGCTTGATTAAATTTAATCAATTCAAAACGATTGAATATTATTCAAACAATTTCAAAAGTAATTCAGAAAGCGTCAATGTAATTCATTTTAAATTAAATTGTAATTGTAAAAATTGTAGAGGAGGACAAAAAGTTCAAACAAAAATGATTTAACAAAAATCTTTAATCTGAATCCTAAATTACATTTGACTTTAACGCTTTCTGAATTAAACTCATGTTATTTGAATTACTTTTGATGTTTTCTGAACCGTAACTTAAATTTTCTGAACTACAGTTTTAAAAGGTCTCATAAGTCAGTATAATTTTATTTTTATTTTACACTGTTCAACGAGAATTTCCTGTTACAGAACAGGATCGTACTGAATACATAATGATACGAAACACAAAAAAAACATAAACATAAAAGAATTGCAAATAATCGTAACTTAATAAAGTATCCGCTAGAAATTTTGACTGTTCAAAATAATAAGGAATACATCATTTGTATAAGTTGGCCACACCACGTTTCTTTTATCCAATAATGTCAAAAACGAATTCGCGATAATAGTGTTAAGGAAAAGTGGACTTACCGGGTGATATGCGTACTCCATAAGGACTGTTTGGAATGGATTGTCCAGCAAAAATATATTAACGGAATGTAAACCAACAGTCGGTGATACGTATTCGCACCTCAAACGTCCGGTGACGTTTGACGAACTTTCACAGGAACCGAATTCTTATTTCCCGAAGGATCTAATATTATGACTTCGGGTACACCTCTACCAGCATCTACAAAAAAAATAATTGTGACCGGAAAGAGTTTGTTACAAATAACCCAAGTACCTACCTTTCGTAGATATATCAAAATATGTTGACCTGTTTATACAAACCCCGTCAGGTTGAAGACCTGGACCTGAAGAAGATACCTTTGAGGGGTCCCCTGCGTGGCCTTCGACGGTAACGTGATAAGGACTTTAGGCACTTCCTTCCAGCAAATTTAACGGTCACTTTGTAAACACCTTCTTGTTTTGGAGTATAAGCAATCGAGTATGTTAGATTTCGATCGTTGTTAAATCTGACTTCCACTGGCTCCTTCTGTCCCATAGCATTTTCTACAAACACCTCAACGCCCTTTACCTGCCGAAAACGTTTCTACGGTGAAATTGGCCGGGGCACCAACTACAGGCCCTATTGGTTCAATTCCAGGTCCGTACACCCTTACTCTAAAACGTACGGTTAATAACATGATGAAAGCAAAACAAAGACAATAATAGTAGCAAAGCAAAATAAATTGAAATGCCGAAATAAAAAGATGTACGTACAGCTGTTTTTAGATAACACAATCTAATAACATTGTTATTTATTAGTTAACAAAGGGAACAACCAATAATTAATAATATTTTAGTTAACGGCAAAGCAATTTGTTTTATAAACTTACCGAGGTTGGGGTATACTGATATAACAAAGAAAAAGTTAATTATTTCAAATATTGCTGAATAAATAGGTAATTTACAAAATAAATTTTCATTTTAACTGTTAAATAAATACTGTGTTAGGATTGTTTTACTAGTCTGTATAAGTAACCATTAAGAAGGGTATTTAATGTTTTGAAAATTATAGGGTTGATCAATAATTAAAAAATAGTGGCAGTGCTTGTATTATGTAACAGTTAAAACTTTACTTCTTCAAATTAGGTGGCCAAAGAGTAAGTGGTTTCCTCCACGTTTTTCTTTTTTACACAGTTGTTCTCTTTCTATTTTTTAATGAGCAAAATTAGTCAATATTTGAGAATATTAATTATTAGATATTTTGACCACCTTTAAATAAAACAGTGCCGAATTAAGTACACACCTATTTGGATTAGTTTTTGGTCGCAAAGGTGCTCCAGGTTTCCAGCTTAGCGTTAGGATACTGAGACAAGTAGGTCATCATAGACTGTTCATCTATATTTGGATTTACCATTTCTTCTGGCTTAATTAATTGGGGGATACTTAACCAATCGTCGGCCAAACCCATAGCTTCGGCGGCGTTTTGAACGGAATCGTTACCGTTCCAATCTGTCCAGTCAGGACATAAACCTGGTGCTACCGCATCGACTAAAGCTCCAACCGCTTTTCCGCTGGTCCAATCCGTAGTAAAATTTGTAATTGGTAAATCGGGTATTTTGTTTTGGATCCAGTTGAGAAGTCTAAAATTTAATTCAAGAATTTATTCAAACCTCCTAAACTAATACCTCTGTTTCGGAGTTGGCCCGTGCCCGTTGCTTACTTCGTCCTCGCCTTCCCACATAGGCAGAGAAATGGAATAATGTAAAATTAGTGTCCATATTAATCCTAATATAAGTTTTAATTTACAGTCAACTATATGAGAAGAATCTGAAAAAATAAACAAGTGAAAGATCACAGAACTCGGCATCAACAGTCTGGAGTGTTTAATGTAATCCGTTTAATTCATATTAATATTAAATTAATATTAAGTCGCACGGCTACAAGTAATATTTAAATGTAAATTATATACAATTTACTTTTCATTAACCAAATTACTTTGATGCAGCCAATATAATTAAAAATATTTTACAAAAAAATGTATCGTAATATATTAATGTATAGCAATCTCCGCTTCGCGACTCGTACCCTGCTGCCTTGCCTTTTTAGAATGTTCGATTAAAACACGGCTCGCTAACCAAAAAGTTATTAACAGCAGATTCAAAACTAAAGTTTTTGTTTGTACATAATTTGATAACAAAATATGTATCTCAAGAACGTTTTTTTATGCACAGAAAAAACGAAAAAAAAATTTATTCATAAAAGTAAATATAAAATAACACCAATTACTAAATTTACTTTCTACCATCAATTAGTTTTCTTTCATTCTAAACAGTACAAAAAGAACAAATTAGCTTCATTCTTCAAAATACAAAAATTACAAATTATTCTTTTTCAGTATTAAAAACAGCGAAAAAATAACACTAATTACTATTTTTATTATTTATTTTTAATGCTTCGCTTACCAAGAGAAGCATACTTTGGATGTGACGTCGATAAAGCCACACTTTGCTTCTAAAAAAATTGTAAGTATATACCACAGATCGCTTTGCTAGCTGAGGAACGCGACAATGAGAAAAAATCCCGAAAAAAGCGAAAAACTCGCCTTATTGTAATTACAAAAATGTAGAATTAAGGAAACAGTGAAAAAAGTAAGAAAGCTTTTGATGTAAATAAAAAAAAAATCAACTAACAAAAAAGTTAATTGTAATGTACAAAATATTAGGTTTACTTTTTTATTCTTAAAAAATTATTAAAAACTAGAAAGCATTTGCAAATTAATATATTGTCAGTGGCGTGCCCAGGTAGAGACTAGGGGAACGCAAGCCCCCCCCCTCCGCGTAACTTACTCCCGCCCTGGCGGGCAAAAATAAATAAAAAATTATAAATTAATTGCAGATTAATATACCTATTTTCAACATCAGGATCAATAAAAGTGAAAAGAATGAACACTTTTAGGTGTAAATACAGAAAAGACAAAGCACACAAACTGTAGAATAAAGAAAATGAAAAAAGAAAGGGTGCATTTTATGTCAAATACAAAATCATAAAAGCAAAATAACAGAATTAAGAAAATGAAAGAAAAACTGCTTCATTTTATTTTTTAAGACTGCAAAAACTTCTAATCACAAAAATAATACCAATTAATTTTTCATCATTATTAAACTACACACTACCCGTTTAATTTTTTTTCATCCTTAAAATTCTTAAAAAAATTCAAAAACAACTAATATTTTTATGTTAGAATTAAAAACTGCGAAAAAATTAATAATAATAATTTTTGAAAGCGATATCCATAAAGACACAACTCGTGTTTCTAAAAAGTAAACAAAATTACCACAGATCCCTGCGAAATTTGTTGTCTTTTAAAACAAATGTTTTTTAACTTTACAATATAATAAAGATCATCATTATGGTTCCAACACATTACACGATTACACGCTATGTGTGCACGTATCCTACGTTTTTAATTTCGATTTATTAACTTTGAATTAGAATTTATTATAAATACTAAATTAATTGAATGCAAAATAGTAATTAATTAACAACTATAGTATTTAACGGATTTAATTTCATTCGGCCGAAATTTGTACATGCAGACGTCCTTCGCGATTCCGAACAATTGGCCTATTCGATTACGAATGAGATTCAAACGAATAGCTTCGAAAAATAATTTATTTGAAATTTTTGGAAAATGCATGAAAAAAATGCGAAAAATGAATTAGAAATCGTCGTCTTTAGAAAGCCCGTTGTTTTTCGCCGTACGGTGTACACGACGTCTAGTGTATATGGGGTCGCATTGAAACAATCACCGGGTTATGGTTTTCAATGAGTATGAACGGTGCAGATAGTGCGCGTCAAGCGAGAGGAAAAAACTTTTTAATTTATACTTGTGTAAAGTTGAAAAACCCTATATGTATAACTAATATCTTTTACTGTATTCTTCTCTAAAGTGCCAATTTCGATTGAACCAATTAGGTAAAAAACCTGTCAAACAAGTTTTATTCAAAAATACTGATGAATAACGATTGGGCTCAAGACAAAAGAATTGTTAAAAAGCTACAGTTAAAATTAAAAACGTTTATAATTATACTTAAAATGCCCAGTTCTTCTTGCCCAATTATGGGTAAATTTTTGAGAAAATCTTACTGATGGTTTCGTGTGTAATTAAATATCATTAAATGTGGAATAAAAATGAAAATTGCAAAAATGAATGTAAAAAAGTAGCACGGAAATAAATTAAAAAGGTAGTTGCATAAGCGTAGAAATAAAAGGTCACGCTACAACAAACTGTTGCATTTTCAAACAAAAGTAATTAGTCGACGAATAATCCAAATATTTGTCGAGCATTAATTTTAATTCTCACTCTTTGATGCAATACTGTTTGTTAATTGAATATAATAAACGCGTGTGTAGCCCATGATGTCATCAAAAACATTGTTGTTTAGCACATAAAAATTTCAATTATATTTAATTTTGAGGAAAATTACTCGCGTTTTGATAATGGATATTTGCGGCAAACAAAATTTAAATTACTCATAATTAAATTAGAAAATTCTATTATCAACTTTAACGGTCAAAATTTTAATGCCAAGGTTAATATAATTGTTAGCAATGGGTCATCTCATGGTCTTGTCTAGAAAAAACTCACATGATGTTTAAAATAGATAAAGAACTAGTTTCTATTTGCATTTTTTAACGGATAAAGTTGGAGGTCGGCATTTTCAAATTCAAATCCATACCGATAATACATCTTTATTTTACTATCTATTAAAGAAATCCAGTACTCATCCTTCTCTCTAAAATAAACACAAGTAAGTGTCATTCACCGAAGTTAGTGATCATAAACGTATGATAGATCTGGTGGGCAGAAAAAAATTAAATTTTTACGCTACGAATCAGTTTCTCGCTGTATTCTTCGCCACTGACTGAACAGCATATCGTACCACGCATATAAATTCACGAGTTTTTCCAGATGTTTCATCCCTTTAACGCTACTTGTTTTCATATACAACACCCTTACAGTCCAATCTCAAAGATTAGCCAAGTACTGCAGAAATTATGTACTTATCACTGACAGTACAGTTACTTCCTCACTAACTTTCTGCCACTTTTCACTTTGATTGAAACTCTTTTAAGTGTCGCATATAAACACACGCCACATTCTTGACTTGTTTTATCCAAATGTATATTCACGAATTGATAAAAAGCAATTATTGTTGTATATGAGGAACTCAGAAGATAATAAAAGTGTGGTGTTTTCTTCGTTAAAAGAAACAATCACATGATTCAAAAATATTTTGAGAATCACAAAAGGTTTGCATAATTTTGACCAAACAATAATAAGTACTTTGGCCTTAGCTGACAATGTACAAATTGTTAGAAATGTAACTGCAAAAAAGGGAAAAAATTGACAAGTTTCCTCTTTATTTATTCGTATGGTACATTTTCATAATTGTCTTGTGATGTAAGTGTAGTGTGGTGACCAAACCGTGTACAATTGTGGATTGGTTCGTCTTGGCAAAGGATTTGCTTCAAGGTTTAGGAAAACCACTAAAATAGATAAATTTATGCCAGTTTTAATAAGTTTTTTTTTTTTAAGAATAAAAGCATGAAAGTTTAGTCTTGGGTGAGCTACACCCACAAACAAATTTTTTGACATTTGAAAATAGAAGACCTTTGCTCAACGCTAGATACCTTTAATAACAGGGTTAGTAAGAGTTGAATCTATCAAAGCCAGTCCCTCCTCAACCAAATTTCAAACTTTTGACATGTAAACACGAAAAAGCTGAGCTAGCACAAGCTAACACGCCAAAATTAAACCTAGCACAACTGGGATGTTTTATTCAATAAATCCCAGCTTTGATAAAGCCCACACAATGATGGGCAAAACGTCGGCAATTGCAACCAACTGGAGTTGTTTTGTTACTCACACCTCCACCTAGAAGGACTCAATAAGAGTATACTTATCAACAATTAACTTTTGAACTGGCACATGTACATTAAAAGAAATTTACAATTGTATTTGCAACACCATTGTCGAAAATGCATAAGAGAGAATGATTACTTCAATCAATTTAGAATAAAAACTATTTTGTTGAATCACATACTCCAAAATAAAGAAGATTTTTGAGAAAATAGCACCAGTTAAGCTACTATGAGCGTATAGTAAAAATTAATCAATTTGACCAATTTATTACGCAATAAAATAAAATCGTTTTTTTGCAAAATATATTAATCATCTAAAGATAAAATTTTCTACGTTATTAACTACGGGAAAATGTAGCCCAAAGTGAATTGTACAACAAAAAAATACTTAATAATTATTATCTATGAACTGTTTTAAATACATATAGTAGATTGTTAGAAAAAAATTCAAAATTCAAAAACATTAATCTCGCTTATGTGAGTTATTGCTAGCGTTAGTATTGGTTGTGCTGCCTCAGATCGTTCACGTTGAAACGTCAAAGTTGCAATTTTTTTGTGGATGGGGGTGGCTTCCATAGATTCGAGCCTCAATAATTACCTGATCTAGCGTGGAAGAAAGTTAGCCTCAGACTCAGAAGAAACTAGTATCACAAATGTCTTTCAGGTCTTGAGTAATACGGAAGGCTTAGATAATCATATTATTCTACGAGTATCTATGCTACTGCGTGAGTTATGTTCGAGACGGCATGAAGTCACGTCTCCGAACCCCTGATATACATAGATAGCATTAAAATTCATTCCTCATCCACAACCAGCAGTGATATTTTCAGTAATGGAAGGGAGAAGATGAAGTCTGAGGGATTAGATAGAGACGCCGACGCCGACATAGTAGACAGTGCCGCAGATGAAGGCGATAGCGACGCTAATGAAGACTTATCTATGGAAATGGAAGACGGTCAGAATAAAGCTGACGAGATGGTGTAGAATATTTAACATTAGAACGTCTTAGACAAAATCAACAACAAGATTATTTAAAGGGTTCTTATCTAGTTCTGTACAAGCCACAGACAGACTTATGAAAGAACTTAAAAATATTTATAGATCTGTTTCGTTTAAAAATAAAGTCCCCTTAGTCACGACTTAGCACGGTTCAAAGAAAAAGAACGAAAATATATGCCATATTACTGAACATGCTGTTTAAAGACACTTATCCATTCGAACCTCCTTTCATCAGGGTGGTGCATCATATGGTCTCAGGAGGTTAGTGTTGTTCAAATTCATGAAAAAATGGCTGGTTAAAATGGACCAATGGAAGATGGTTAAAAAGAGATTTGAGACTGCTTTAACTAATAGTCCCTCATCTCATAAATTTAACAAAAACATAACACGGTGTATGTTCTCCTGTTTTCAATATTTTCTCTTGTACTAGAGTTGAGCAAAGTTGTTGGGCGGAGGGGAGGGAGGGCTAAGGCATTGAGCTAAAATTTTAAATAGTTAAGACTTCAAGTAGTTCTTAAAGAATTTTAAAAATACTACTAGTACTAGTTATTTAACAAAAAAATTTCCAAGTAAAGCTTGTATAAAATTAAATTCGAAATTATTTAAATTAAACTTCTCTACAAATATGAATTCTATTAAATACAAAAATCTAATCAAACCTAAAATAGCAACAACAAAGTCTAAATTTCAAACTATAGACTATGATCTTCCCAACTATTCGTAGATGTAATAAAACCATCCTGCAATAAAAAAATATTAATTTGTCAAAAGAACTAGAAAGCAAGTATTTCTCAAAACCTAAGCCAAGAAATTACTTAAAATAAGCAAATGATATAAGTACAATGTAATAATTAAAAAAAACATTTTATTGAAATTATATTGCAGTTATGGTTACATTTTTATAAAGTTTTCAATATCTATTAGCACACATGAAACCACAACCTCCGTTTCCATTGAATATCAGTACTAGTTTTACTTCCGGTAGGTAAACACAAACAACCTAAAATCTCACCATTGAGTTAAACTAATAAATCACATCATACAAAGTTCCAAGAAAATAATTAAGTAATCGACCACCCGTTTCGGTTAAGCGATGACCACATCTCTTGCTCGAAAGTGAACTGGTTGTGCTTCATTATATATGGACATTTTATATTAGCGCAGTTTTAGTCTGCCTGTGGTTTCTTTCACTCTTTCTATGCTATGCCAGACGTTAAATAATAAAATGAACTGTACCCGTAAATTGCGTAAGCTTTCGTTTTACACACAACCACAATTGTCTCGAGCGTAATCATTATGCAACGTTAAATAATTAAATCAAATGTCGTTTTATTACTCCAGTGAAATCATCAATATTTATGGCATAGCGGAAAGAATGCAGTGTGAAAGAATTTCTTACTTCTCTCCGTTCAGTAACTGGTTTTTCTTCCCAAAAACACAGTTCAAAACGCATATTTCTGAACTGTCTCTTTTAATTTTTACAGTTAACGAAGAAAGTTAGTTGCAATGTAACAAAAATATAGATGAAAATTAATCAATATAGCTGAACTGCTAGTAGCAATACACGCTAATTTATCATTTTTTGCACATTTCTTAGTAGTGCGATGAAAACATGAGAAGGGCGTGCCAGGTATAACAACAAGGTGCAAATAAGATAAAAAATATCGAAATACTAATATTGACTAAATGGAATCACTGTGCACTGACATCGAGAAAGCGGTACTTTCTTGTTTGCAGATATTTTAATTGAGAACAAGTAGTACCTTACTTTCTGTTATCAAATTTGTATTTTTGAAGTAACCCAACAATCGTTTATATTATCGTATGTTCTTTAAGTGGTACAAGGACATTCTGTACCACTTTTTGTTTTTAAGGATGCTGGAAGAGTCTACGTCATTTAGAACATATCAGTCACGTTCGTATTTAAGCTTTACAGTCACTGATATCCGAAGCGATATATTTAAATTGAAATTCATTTACAATGTTAACAGTAAAATGATTACATCGCGCATATGGCGTTTAGTACTTAAGGATAATTTGTTTTTATGTCCCTATTGTTGTGTGGTATTATATGTACGTATTTTGACAATCTGAATGTGTTAATTCATCAGTACCATTGTTCGTACCAGATAAATTTTGGGAGTGGTAAAGCAGGTCTAATGAGCCATGAGCGCATCTAAACATATAATTGCCCTGTTTAGTTGATCTATTCTACGATTTCTCAACGATTCTTCATCGATGATCAGTCAGTTTTTAAAACAAAGTATCTACTGTTAATAAAAGAAGAGAAAACAAATAATGCACAAATTAAAGTACACATTCAGCCTGAAATAATACACGTCATATCACACAGAATTAATTACATCGTAACTCCGGTAGGTAGTTGTTCAACTCACACGTATTTAGAGGTCGATACAGTCATTTTGCTGTTCATGGATAACTGGAAAAATGCAAAATAGCATATTTAAAGAATGTAAGGATTTGAATTTTGGAATACCACAAACAAAACCTCAATTTCCTTTTTTCGTTTCTAAAATATTCATTGTCGTCAGCGGTCTTAACTTAGCTTATTTTCCTATTTCCAGTTAGGATCTTAAAAGATTTGTTATCTAGTAAGATAACTGTCGCTTATCTACCCACCATAAAAATATATTTGCCGAAAACGTACGAACACACATGAGGAATCTGGCTTAGCAAAAAGTAATCGTAACAGGAAACTCGTTCTGCAGATTTATCTACTTCCTCATGATAAATGTTTGGATTGTTTGTACTATTATGTTTAAATCGGTAATGAGTAGATTCGGGAGGTATGACATAATAGGTGGTATGACTACTTTGAAAGTGTGACATCACCAACTCAATTCTCAATACTTTTAGCAAAGTAGAGAGTATAATTCAACAGGTGTCCTTCAAAATTTACATCAGCAATTTTTTTATTAATGCTCCCTCAACTGAAACCCGCAGCGTGCAATAGCGAATAATTAGACTGTCAGTGTCAATGTCGCAGTGATTGATTATTCCTTGATCGTTTCGAATAACTTGGAGACGATTTCACTGCACCAAATTCACAATTTGTTTCGTAGATACTTCCAGATAAACCGAATTATTTTCGTGCATGCACACGCGTAAATTAACATTGCAAAAATATATTTGGTAGTTATCCAAAAATCTAATTTATGCATTGTCCTTATTTATTAAGAAACACATTGGTTTTGTAGTAAGCGTATTTGGAAAAATGTTTGTGTAATGTAATTTAATCAAATTATCAATCAAAATATCAGGAAATCTAATTTGAACTATAGTTAAGATAGAAATTAGAACGGACCAATATGATATGATTTTTGTGTTCATTATAGAATGACCATCAAGATTAAGATTCTGTAACTTAACGAAAAAATTAACGGACAAAAATCGTACTATAATAGATTAAAGTGAATGCAAAAATTCAGATTCAGTAGTTTCTTTAGATATCGGAGAGACAGACAAAACAAAAATGTTTTTTGCTTCTTTGTTACGTGAACTTTAATTAGTTGGAAAAATGAAAAAAAATGGGTGTTAAAACTTTCGGTTAGAAAACAGAAAAAAACGTCTAATTTACGTTCTGTACACTTTCTTTGAACCTTCATCTCATATGTATTGTACGGTTTGTGAAATCCAAAGCATCCAAAAAATGAGAATGAAATTAAAAAATCCCAATCATTAGATAAAACGTAATACATAACTTGAAGATAAAACCACTCTAATTACAAAACATGTAAAAATCGAGAAAATTTATAGTAATGTCTCCTATTGATACGAGTAGAATATTGTAGGTACCTATTTTGCACCGATTAATATTAGTACTTCATTGTCTAGGTAAATTTGATGGATTAATGTTGTTAACTTGTTTTACAATACATGAATATTACAACAAGAAAACAAAAGGTTTTATTGTCAGGAAAGTGCAAATAAGATTTTACCGTACTGCAGCATACTCCCTTAAGCGCATCATGATATCATTGCTGATATGTCTTGGATAATAAAAAAAATAGAATATGTATGTTAGTGTTCATAGAGAAATTGCATTTTGTAATTGTTTTGAAATCTCAAGTAAAAAAATAAAGAAATTCATGCCAAAAAGTTCTGTCAAATATACCCAAAAATGCGCATTACGAATATTCGTTTGGTACTAACAAATTGAAGTTATCAACATTAGCATAATAAACGAATAAAACGTCAATTCAAATGCGAATTTAAATGTGTTACGATAATCGTTCTTCGGAATTGAAATGAAATTTGCGAAGGTGTAGTCCTCTTAGTTTTACATTTTAAAGTAACTTACATGCGTGTAACACAACTATTTGCAACAAATTCTATTTTTTAAATCTTGATAATTATAAAATATAAATACTATTGCATTGTATGCGACTGTTTTAAAATCGGACACATTTGAAAAATATGATTCAATTTTTCGTGTAATCCGTAATTCCTTAACCTACAAATAAATTTTCCTATTCCTGAAATATTTACAAAAATATTCATGTTACACATTTTTTCTTCAAATAAAAAGTTGTTTGTAATTTAATTAGACACAACCTTTGTTGTTTGATCCGGTAAGTAACTGAGACATGACAATTACGTGATATTAATTGTTTTGACAATATCTCCAAGAATATTAACTATACAAAAAAGTTTGAATTCCATACTTACAGTTTAAGAGCATAAGAACCTTTATGCTTTGCCAAAACAGTTTGATATCCTATCGGTTTTTTTATTACACTTTTTCTATCAAGAATTTGTAAGTAATTCGTCGTAATTCCTTTACACTCTAATAACGCCTTAACATAAAACTCCAAACTTAAGTTTTGTTTTACAGTATTTATCTTGTCTTATCAGATGCGTTAGAAGGGAATCGATTTGTCGTTCTCACTACGCTCGCTAGATGGCGCATTAAAATATATATTTTGTGATTTTTTCTCAAAAAATCTAAATACAACGTTATATATTTTATAACCCTATTAAATAGAGAATTAAAAACTGAATCTGTAAACCGCAAGTCTCTGTAGAGAGTTTTTGAGTAATATCTCTGGCAAGAAAAAGATAGAGAATTGCGATTTGCACTGTTCGATTCAGTTTTAATTTTCTATTTAATAGCCTTATAATATATATATATATCACGTTAAATTTAGATTTTTGAAAAAAAAAAAAATATATATATTTTTAATGCGCTATAGCGAACGTGGTGAGAACGACAAGCAGATTCCTTCTAATGCACTACTGTATTTGAAGAGATACAAAAACCCTTAAGACAAAAGTTGTTCACAATAAACGTGAGATTTGATTTTAGGTATTTTCGGTACAGCTTACTTATACAAGTTATAGACAAAATCGTGTTTTTCTCGTTTGACGTGACCTGCTGTAGCGCCATTTTAAGAACTTCAAAATATTTTTCAGCATTTTCTCTTGGCAAACTTTGTTATAAAATTTGCGTTTCAGAGATGCACTATTAAATGAAAATAATAATACTGTTGTAGCACTTCCGGATATACCGAAAGTTGACCCCCACTTCCATATTTTAAATAGCAAGATTCGAATTCTACCCAATATTTTAGGATAACCTTAGATAAAATTTAATAGCTCTAAAATTAATATGTTTTCAATTATTTAGTTTTTAAGAAAATATTCTGCCGAAACTAATCGAGATTTGAAAATTAATAACTGCTCACAAGGTAATTTCCAGTAACTAACGGAATTTATTATGCTCAAAATTCAATTTTAATTGGGTTCCTTATTTACTTCTAATAATAAAAATGATTTTTGATCGAATAAAAGTTTGATAAATGAATAAAGTCTTTGTAACTACAAAACAACCTGTTTTAAAATTTAAGATAAAAAAAGTTGGCAATGTCACTGTAAAATTTGAAGTAAACTACGAAACAATTTTTATGAAAACTTTTTTTATATTATTATTTTCCATATTTTAAAAATTACACACATTATTCCATACTTTAGAGTATATAAAAAAATTATTATTTGTATTTGTATCCCCTGAGAAAATATGCAATAAAATGGGTATTTTTTTTCACCATTCACTCTGTCTCACAAAAAAAAGGGCTACAAAAATTGTATTTAGGTACTTTAAATTTTTGTCTACTCTAATTTACGGTACTTATTTATGAGACACCCTGTATACATTAGAGAAAATTATAGATTGCGTACTACTAAGGAGCGATAGACTTTGGGTCCTAACCTAATATACTTATGTTTATGACAAAGATTACTTAAGTGTCAGAGTCCAAAAACTATAGCAACAAAAATATAACACAATTTTGGTACCCCGAGGGTTGAAAACGAAATTTGTCGTCATGTGAAAATGTTTTTAAATTCGGCAGTTGATTGAAAATGATCTTATCACTCAACCTCAATAGATTTTGATAATCCCGATTTGACTGCCAAATCTTCTTCTTTTGCAATAAGAAAATCAGGAAGAGAATAGAAATCATTACGCATCCGAACAATTTCAATCGCAACCATGGTTTCGAACTTTCACCTTTGTGGATTCCAATCATTAAACTCACCCCCTATCCTATTTTCAACCATTCAGCGTCGAGGTTAACGACCCGTAACGCTTTCTCTTCTTTATATACGGAGGTATTTCCCTAATTACTCAGGCTTCTTTTTAGTCTAGAATCTGACTTGGTTGACAAGTTGATTACCCGACTTTAGTTGTCTACTCTGAACTTTCTTTTGTTTGTATTGTAGGTAATTAGTGTGACAAAATGTAATTAAAACATTCTGTTGACTCTTTTACTAATACTAGGGACTCTAAATAAAAGTTTCGAGAGAAGTTAGAGAGAGAGAGAGAAAGTATGGAAACGGCGAGGAGAACGATATGCTCAATTTAATTTTACTCTCACAGTCACTTTTGGCAGAGGCTCAGCTATGATCTGGGGAGGGATATGTTTGGGAACGCACACAGAATTAGTGGTCATAGACAGGGACACGCTAACTGCTGATCGGTACATAAAGCAAGTTCTACAAAACCATGTAGTATCTTTTGCTCCATATATTGGAGATGATTTCTTTTATGCACGACAATGCTCGTCCACATTTCGCTAGTGGTGTAACAAACGGTAAATAATTTTAATGGAGACGGGAATAATCAGTATGGATTGGACTGCCGATATGAATCACATCAAACATGTATGTTTGGGACATGTTAGCAAAAGGGTTAAGACCAGAATTCCTGCACCCCAAACCACACAAGACCTGCAAACCAGGCTATTGGAGGAATGGGACAATTTACCTCAAGAAGCAATTGGCAAATTATCAGGAGCATGCAGCGGCAATTGGCCTTATTAGTTCAAGCTCGTAGGAAAACACACGCTTTGGTGATCCGAGAGGAATGGTTTAGCCGGGGCCGCTTGGGGCTGAGACGATATAACCTCAAGTGCACTACAGTATGTTGTGGTCGAGACGTACACAAATTTTTTTCTTCGACCGTTACAATGGACACTTTAAAATTCTAAATACTTCAATACCAAGATAGCTTCAATAAAAAGCAAGCGCATGCGCAAAAGGAGACGCGCATAAGGAAATTTTAGCGTTTACCGTATTTGTCCAGTCATCCTGGCAAAAATCTGGGTTCAAAGAATTCCAATGGACTTTTTCAAGGTATAAGAGGGTATTTTGGTGCGCTGAACACGATGGTATAGTCCAAATTGAGCTAACGAATACGGAACATGCCGCAAATTTGGCCATTTTCGGGGTTTTTCGAAGATATAACAAAATCTATGCATTTTTATGAAAATAGTCAACAGAGCAAAGTTGATAAATGATGAATTAAATGACACATTTTTATATCGTCGTAAAACTCGAAAAATTATTGAAGAAATTATCATTTCTATCACACTAAAACGGCAATATTTTGAGTTCTATGACCACTAGCGCTATCTAGGTTAAACCAGATTATAGGTATTTCCGCCTACTATAACTTTGTTATCTCTACTATTTTTATAAAAATGCCCTATTGTCGAAAACCCAAAAAGTTTTTGTTTTTTGACGCCAAACGGCTATATTTTAAGTTCTAAGAACGCTAGCGCCATCTAATTTGAACCAGATTACGGATATTTTTGACTACTATAACTTTGCTCTCCGGATGCATAGATTCGGCCTTATCTTTAAAAACACAAAAATGGCCATTTTCGCTACATTAAAATGGCAATATTATGAGTTCTAAGAACGCTAGCGCTAGCTAGTTTGAATTGAATTTGATTTGCGGCATGTTCCGTATCCGGTAGCTCAATTTGGACTATACCATCGTATTTAGCGCACCAAAATACCCCCTTATACGTTAAAAAAATTCAGTGGATTTTTTTGAATTTTTGACTGCAGAAAAGTTCCCAGGATGACTGGACTATATTTGTTTTTACGATATACAAAAGCTCCTATTTACCGATATACAATATGTCCCCTAAGTTGGAATCATATGAAAAACTTTTTATTATTAATTTTAGGAAAAAGTTATTCTCTTATAAAAAAGTTGTGCATGTTCTAAAATCTAAAATACAGTCATCAAATATCAAATTTTTTTCAGTCGTATACAAGGTTTGTAAAAGTACCTTTAAATTTAACAATATCGGAAAATGTTATTAAAAGTTGAGCAGAATTAAAAACTACGTTCAAATATGCAATTACAACCATTTACATTGATAAAATTATTTATTTATTGAACATTTTGAAAAATAAAAGTTCAACACCCTGTAGAAATAAAATGACTCACAGCATCGTAAAAGTATATATTATAATATTTTAGTCAAATTGTCATAAATAATAATAAATAATCACAAGAGATAAATGTTCATTCAAAATAGAAATATTATTAAAAAACAAAATAAACTTAATTTTTAATGTAAATGGATGTAATTGCATATTTGAACGTAGTTTTTATTTCTGATCAACTTTTTTTTGATAACATTTTCCGATATTGTAAAATTTAAAGGTACTTTACTCTTGAGTAAAATTCATATTTTTTGACAAACCTCGTATACGACTGAAAAAAATTGATATTTGATGACTGTATTTTAGATTTTAGAACATGCAGAACTTTTTTATGAAGAATAACTTTTTTCTAAAATTAATAATAAAAAGTTTTTCATATGATTCCAACTTAGGGGACATACTGTATATTTACATCTTCATTATTTTTTTTTGTATTTTCATATAGATTTCACCAGAATTATATATTGGTAATATACGCAATAATATCTTGATTGAATATTAGTAGGATATGTTTAACTAATTTCCAAGTATCCGCGTTTTTCTTTTCTTCAATAAATAAACGAAATTTTTCATACATTGTTTGTTTGTAAAAATTTCCAAATAAATATGTTTTTTTTACAAAAAAGCAAAGAAATTGTGTGTCCCTAATTTTGTCGGCGAGTGTATTTTAAAAATTTCCTAAACTAACTAAAATACATGACATTTCCGGTTGCATTTTTCGCATAAAAAAGTAGTCGCGTAAACGCATCTAATTACTGCTATCAAAGCTATATATTATAAGATGCAACAACAACATTCTGATTCTTGGTTATCAAATCGAAAAAAAATATTTAATTAAGTAGATAGAATTTTTTTTAACTCTGATAAGATAATATTCTATTATGTATTATTATTATAATAGCTTTTATTAACAAACAAAAGTTTTCAACGAAAAATTTTGAAACCATACATTGTCCCCCCACTACTATTCGTCTTATCGTGAAACTATTTTACTGGATTTTTTACAATAAGTGTTATTGTGTTATAAAAAATTCTTGATAGGCTTTGCACCGTAATGAACTGTATTGAATATGTTTAATATTTAATAAGCGATTTCTCAGAGTGCAAAAAGCATTTATCTTTTTAGTAGAAAGTAGTTTTAATTATGCTGCTAACTATAAATAATAAGCGATTTGCTGAAAAAAACTGATAATATCCTAAAATTTATTTACGAGCGAATTTTTGAATATTTTTATTACGAAAATTATTGGTGCTTAACGAGCGAGTTACGTTTAAAGTGTGGGGCATCTTTCTTACTACAAAATTCACTCGAGCACGTCGAAGAACCAAAACACGTGCTACGATATGTAATAATGGAATTTACCTACTGCTTAAGTACGACCTGCGCGTTTTGAAAATACGGCACGTAAAACTGGTTAAGTTCTTAAAAAGGTGCAAAAGGCCTTGAACTTGAGTCGAGTTGTGTTTTAAACAAAAATTTTTAATGCAAAAAAAATTAAAAAGTTTTGACTTACCTATATTAACAATCCTAATATTTTCATCTTCTTGTAGAAATTTTAAAGCGACCGATACGTTTTCCAATTTTGAGAGCGAAAAGCCGGTCGTTTTGTGTGTTTTGGAAGTTTCTTCCTAGACAAGACTTCGATCAATGTTATTAAACGTAAACCATCGCTCAAATCTGTCTCCAAATTTCCTATGTGTTTTTGCACAGTTTTTAAATGTTCGTTTGCCCACCTTGTGAAGGTGTTTTGTTGAATTTTTTTCCATTGCGCATCTTCGGCTAAATCGCGCTCCGCGGCGACCATCTCGTCCTCGTCATCAACTTCGATGTACTCGTCTATGTTACGGGGCGATGCCAACGAGCCCAACCCGCCGCCTTTATATCCCTGCTCCGCTGTCGTAGTCATCTTGATTCTACTGACCAATTTAACTCAACTCTGACCCCCTAAAAACATTGTCGTTTAATTTTATTTTTTTTCCAAAAAAACGCGCACCAAACAGAACGCTCACTTGCTCTTGAAACTAATGAATGGGGCGACACGAATTTATTAGCAGTCCAATATTAATTTACCTTACATTTTTTAAAAATAACTTTAATTAATAACATTGGTTCAATATCCGGTAGATAATTTGACGATTAGGATTAATTAGCGAGTAGGTATGCAACAATCAACTCATGGAAGTACCACCTGTTACATATCATTTCCAAAAATATGATAAATGTAGTATCTTGTCGATTTAAAAATAACCGTGACATTTACTTTTGTACGTTTTGTAATTATGCACTTAAAGTGCAAAGATAAGACATTCGTATTGTGTTTAATAGATGATTCATGCAAGACATCTTAAGAACGTTAGATCATGTCACAAATTTCTTCTTAATTGGCTGAATCACAACAAGCAAAACCAACTAAAACTATTTGACTAAAATAGAACAACTAAAACCAAACAATTACTACCATAAATATATCGAGATTGGCCTCATTAAAAAACTAGTTGATTGAGTGATAAGGTCGCGCACCCAGCAAATCTTTTCCATTCTAACTTACCATGCCCTAAACGTCAGATTAACTTATTTTACGGTACTAATTATTTCTAAATTGATTGATTTTTTTTCAGTGTTCTAGTTTTTTAAATAATTTCATAATTAAGTACTTTTTTTTATTTTTATGTATTACAATATCTAATTAGGAAACTGGAATTAATCATTCAATAAAAACACTATTGTGATTATACAGCCAACATCGCATTGGAATTTTCTTTTACATTTCTTTTATGTGACAAAAATGGGGTGTAAGTGTAACCCTTCGCCCATTAGACCCAAAGCTTAATAGATATACACTGTGTACCTAGCACCTCCACCACTAAAAAGTTCAAATATACAGTATAATTTAGTGATAATTTATTGCTCCATTATCAAATTTTTGCTTCTATACATTCGCACCAAACTTGATGTCTTCACGTTACGCTAGCACCCCTCCTAGAGTCGCGTATAAGAGTAAAGTACGTCAAAAGAATTACTTATCGAATGTGATATCTAGACAATCCAAAAATTTTGTGCTTTCAAGATATCTTGGTCCCGAATTCTGTGCTCCTTGTGTAACAAAAAATTGACCGGTTTTGTGGCGGTGCTGGTGTCACGTGTAACAGTAAAAGAACGTCAAAAGAATGACTTGTTCCATTGAATGTGGTATCTAAATTATGCAAAAAATATTTGAAAATTCATCAACTGGACACCGTCACAATGTCGTTCAATTTTGTTTAAACAAGGATCACAAACTTCGGGACCAATATATCTTGAATCCTGAAATATTATTGCATTATTTTAGAAACTACATTCGATGCGGCCAGTAATTCTTTGCACCTGGCAGTAGCACCGGCACAGAGTCGTCAATTTTTGTTAAACACCCAGTTAACAGCGAAAGTCTTAACGATATCGTTTGAAAACCGATAAGTCTCATTCTCACCGAACATCGGCACACAGAGTTTTAGAACATTAGAGTAACGTGAGTGGGATCTCGCGTATACATGTTAGGCTGGGTACAATATTGTCTATATTTTCAAAATCGTGCTTCTGTAAAGTGACATAATATCGCACTAACATCTTTGAGATTGAGTGTCAATATCGTAGAGAGAACGTGGCAAATTAGTCATGACTTGCGCATCAGATCCACCGTCTTTCATATTTTCATTAGCAGCGATCGGCATCACTAGATATTTTTCTGTACAATAATTGATTTGATAAGCTAAATTTAATATCCATCCGTAATTTAAAGGGGAAATTAGATCCGATACATTGAATGGAACGACAAGTATTGGCAGGTCTATTCAAATAGACATCATGTGAGAGTCTTCCATCGCGGTAGTGAGCAATAAATGTATTCCCAATTATTATCATTATAGTATATTATTTAAAATTTGTTTTGTAGAGAACATTTTTGTGTTATTGAGAGAATAATGCGAGCATTGATTACAGACAACCTTGCCTCGCCACTACAGTTTCACAGAAAGAAAAGGAAGGCGTGTATTCAATGTCTTAGCCAATTGGTTTGAATGCATACACTAGGTAAAATTTTAAAAGATATTTTAATATTATGACCACTTCTTTTTGTGTCTTTTAAGTGCAGTACGGAAAGCTACCAAGACTTTAATTATAACTTGTGTGATACTGAAAAGCCAGTCGCAAATTAGTTGGCAAATAAAGACGATCGGGTAAAAAAAGATCAAAAAGTTATATCTCTTTTCTCATACTAATTATTCTAACTTTATCAATCGTTTTTCTAACAATATTGTCTTTCTAGACTTTTTGCGAATGCAACAGAAACCCCAAACCGGCTGATGATCTTCGAACGTTTTGAAACTTGACTGACTGACTAGAATATTATATGTGTGTTATTTAATACTTCGTTTCTTTATATATATTTTTTATACATGAGTAAATGTTTTGACACCGAGCAAGAATCGATATAGCGTAGAGATTTCGCTTAATATCGCTAAATTTCGATCTATGGGCCGCGTGTCCGTATTCCAGAGTTCTAACAGAGACCTATCAGAGATCTATCATACTGTATACTTAAACTTTTTTTCGTTATGATCGTCCATTTCGACGACGCAATACCCAACTTATACATATCGCCGACTTTGAGTTTGATTATTGCACAAAGTCCACATTGTATAAGACGAGTTTTTTCGATGGTGTTAAATTTAAAGAACCCTTATTACATAACATACAGAAAATTTGATGTCGGTCTCCAAGGCTCTTTTTAGAGATAAACTCAGATCCAAAAGCAAAATTTGATACTTTGAAACTTTCAACCTCACCTTCATACGTTAAAAGTTTCATTGTAATGTACGTTTTTTTATATAAATGTCGTTTGAAGTTTTAATAATTAATTCGATGTCGATGTCGCTATTTGTGTTTGACAAAACGCACGAAAAGAAAGTTTTTCGCCTTGAAGAAGCCACAACTGATAAAACGATAAACGATGGCAATAAAAACAGTGACTTTTTATCTCCACCTTTGGAAAATCCTAAAAAGAAAAATCTGGGGATCTGGATTCTTTTAGATGAGTTCGCAGAATTGCTTCTAAATATCTCCTAGAATTTAGTGTCCCTTCATAAATATAGTAGTAAAATATTTCACCTTTTTGTGGAGAACTAAACGTTCAACCCAAATTTTCTCTGTCTTCTTCGTGTAACCGTTATATGGTTATTAATATCAGACCAATAACGTGTATTGTGGATGTTCAAAGTTCCATCACTGCTAAAGCAAGATAAATTTAATGTTTTATTGATTATCAGTTTAAGGCACAGTTTACTGTTAATTGATATTGTTTCAATCATAGAACAGATGCAATAATTAATACTCAATTGAACCACATGAAACCAAACATTTTTGAAAAGCAAGAATAAATACTTTTCAACAGTGCCATAGCCAACTACGAAGTGTGTATATAACTTTAAGTCATAATTTTTAAATTATAGACGATAAAATTTATCTGATATGAGCAAAGGATTCTAATTAAAAGTGTCTCAAGAACGTTTTTACTGATTTTGAATACCTATGTTTATAAATAAGAATGTTATTCAAAATTTTGAAAACCGAGATTTTAATTTTGCTTTTTAATTTGAGCTTATCTCTAAAAAATGAACCCTGGACACAGATATCAGATTTTCTCTATCTGGTATAATGAGGGACTTTCCAGTTAAAACATCGAAAAATCTCACCCTGTACACATCACTCACTTTAAATTTCTGACACGACGCCGAAGACGCCTCCATTTTGTTATTTGATCACGACACGTGTTTTTAACACGGAAGCAGTTTTATGATACTATTATTTTCAAAATTGACATATCGCCCACTGGAAACAACCTCCAAATTGGATTCATCGCACACTATGATTTTTTGGATACAACGTTCAACTGGGACACATCGATAACTTTGATTATTGGGCAAACACTCAACTTGTACACCATCCACTTTAAAATTTTGACACAACGTCCTAGACTCACACCGTCCACCTCGTTATTTAAGTATGAGCCGTGTTTTAACCCATTATTCTCAAAATGCACATGAATTTTAATATTTAGACACAAAACGTCCTTCTTGAACACACAGCCATCCGATGCTTAAACGTCTGATTACTGGACGACTAACTACTAACTTTACCTAACTTCTACGTTTAACTTTGCCGAAAACCTTAAATCTTCAACTTAATTGATTACATCCAATGGGATCTAATTATTTATTGACTAATTTTACTTCTGTAATTCTACGAGATAAAAGAGTTAGTTTTTGATCTCCACAAGATATTTCTTCCTCTTTTGATGTTGTGACTCAGTGACACCGCAAAGTAAAAGCATGTGATGGGTTTTCTGGCAACTGTGGACTCACCATGAGAATATGAAGCATAAGCCCCAGGCTTTCAGCATAGAAGGTTCCCAAGTTATATTTTTCATTTTTTGAAACGCCGTTCACTATTTATTAAAAAATAAAAATCCTTTATATACATTTTATTCAAAATGGCAGCTTTTCTTTAGAATTCAGCTCACTTTCTTCTTAATCAATTAAATCTAACACGTTGAAAATTTTACGTTAATACAAATATTTCAAAAACGGCGTGCGGAATAAAAAATGCTAAGTATTTGGAGAATTAAATGTTTAATCTAACAAATTTTTTTTCAAAAAGCCGGGGCCGTTATTCTACGCTACTATATGGACCATGTAGATTTTGGAATTAATTGTGATTGATTTGACATTTACGTGTGCCAAACTTCAGTTTAATATATTTTGTACATATTGAAGAATTTAAAAACCTGAAAGAAACATAATTTTTAATCACCCTCTGTATCTCGGTAAGGAAGTTGTTTTTGAGAAAGAATCCAATCCCGGAAAACGTTTTTGCCAAAAATTTTTCTTGGTTGTTTTAAAATTTTGCCAATTACAAAATTTTCAGATTTTTATTAAGTAATTTAAAAAAAACAATAATTTTAAACAAACGTCAAATTACAGTAATTTGGAAAATTTAAAATCGATTCCGCGAGTGTTTTTTTGCAACATTAGGACGCATTGGGACCATTTTGTATATTGAGAAAAAACCAAAAATCATTAAAATAAGAAACTGCTTGGTAGGTATTCGCAGAATTTCAAGATGTGCTTAGAATTTTAAAATGTCTGTGAAGTGAGTCTTTAAGGTTTACAAATTTTCTTTACTATGAGGTACAAAATATCGTACTAATTCTGCACCAACTATCGACCAAAAAATAGTATTTAAAACAAATTTAATCTTAATGTGAAATTTTAAGTACCTACTTACGTCTCAGTAATTTGTAAAAGTTGGTTTTTATCTAGTTCCATATTATATGTATTTATCAATACTGATAGATTACCCGGTATTGTTTTAAAACAGATATGATGAAGATTATCTATTAGGTAATTATTAATGAGTCATACTTTATTTTACTGTTTGTATTTGATTTTTGAACTGATAGTATTGTTGATAGATAGTTTTAAGTTGTAAAATAGTTGAAAGAACTATTTTTGGTAATGAGTAAAATCAAAGTAAACCTTTCTGCCATCATAGCAAAAAACCGTGGATTCTTGATCGACTCTAATTTTTTCTTATATTTTTCTAATTTTTAGATGTAAGCAAAGATGGCGTGAAGGAAGATAACTAAATTTGGCAGGATGTTTTAAGTTTTGTAGTTTAAACAAAGTTCGAAAAGGTTAATTTGATTATTGATTAATTAATTTGATATTTTCGAGTATATCTAAAATGTGTTTATTGTTATTATTAACATTAAAAAGGATGAATAAGTTGTTGATTTTAACTGAGTGTTTTTCTGTAATAACATGATAAGCAAAAGTAGATTTTATTGAATTTGGATTATTATTGTATTTTTCTGGTTTTTCTATATATCGTAAGTGCTTTTTAAGTCTTATTTTAAAATTTCTGGATGTTTTGCCAATATAAAATTTATCACAAGAACAAGTGAGTTGATAAATACCACTTTTGTCATTTAAATCTAAATAATTATAAAAAGATGAGAAAATATTTTTAAGGTTGAATTTATTATTATTATGCAAACAAAATACATCCTTTTCAAACAAAAGAAATAAAAATAAAATTGCAAGGTAACAATAAGCAATATTATTTTCTTTGACTTTCTTTAGTAGAGAATTTATTTATTTAGAATTTATCTTCCTTCACGTTATCTTGTTACTATGTAAAAATTAATTGTTTTATGTCAATTGACATTTTCATTAAAAGTATTAATTTTTGAATGTAAGCATAAGATTTATTTATTATTATTATTGTTGGCTTTTAATTTTTGTAGAATTTGTCCGAGGATGACTTTTATGTACTTTTAAAGTCGAAACCGGTCACAATTATATTTAATACAAGTATTGATGACAATTATTATTTTTACAATTAGATAATTTTTATATATTCTGATGATGACTATAGTAAATAATATAAAAAACTAATATTGATTGCTTAAAGCTTAATTAACAAATAAAATACTAAAAACCATATCTATTTCTAAATGACGTGTTAAACCACATTGGATTAGCTACATCAGTCAAAATTATATTGATGTATACGATACGATAATCATTTTTTTTTCAAATGAGACCCTGTATATTTTTCGATAATTCTTGTACGGCATCATTTTTTGTTTCCCATACGACAAGGTAAAAAAGTATACAAGTTGTATTATAAACTAGACTAGTTCTTAAATGTTCAAAATGATCCCTGTTAGCTTTATTTGCAACGCACGACGAATCACTTTTGGATTAAATGGTGCACACTCTGTACAAATTCTTCCATCTTTAATTCTTCCACGTCATGCAATGGTAAAAATTACATTTTCTTTTAAACAATTGTCAAAGAAAAATCAAGGAGGTAAGGTCAGAAGATCTAAGAGACTATTTAACCCATTCATTCCAATTTCCTATCTACTTATTTAGATAAAGGATATTTAAATGATTAGTAACAGTTCTCCCATTATGTGTCGGTGCACCGTCTTGTTGAAAATGACATTTTTCGTAATCTTGGAAACCACTCTTCGTAAACACGTCTAGAGTAGTTTGCTATTTCTTTGACACACGCCCTAAATTAGAATTATATATATATATATATATATATATATATATATATATATATATATAAGAATTATATAGGCATTTGCAGACCGCCGGTGCCTGTTGATGCACGAGCGCAGCAAGCACCTGATATCTGCAAATGCCTTTCCGTCCGTGTGACATTCAATAGTTTTTCGCCTACGGTTCAATATTTAAAATAATAGCAGCTTCAAAAATATTTATTATCGGGAAAGTGTCAGATCCGCAACAATATTGTAACTGCACCTACTAGAAATTTTTGAAAATTGATTGTTTTTAAACGCAGTCGGTAAAATAAAGAAACTTGTCCTAACACGTCCTAGCCTTTTTTGATCAGTAACGTACGAATGATATTTAATTTAAATTGGGTTTACTTTTCAATCTTAACATTTAGAATCAGTCAAAGAAAAAACAAAAACATTTCGACACATTATCATGTCCCCATAATTAAATTAACTGAGGAAAGTGACTGTGTAAATCGGATATGACATAAGAGGCCAACAAAAACATTTTGACATAAGGAGGCACCAAAACTCTACTTTCGGCCCGCAAACCGGCTCATTACTGACTGACTTTCGGTTTAAGTAGGCAAAAATTACTTGATGCTATTTTGTTAAAACAAAAACATACCTGACACAACGATCGAAATAGAATAAGTACGGTCTAGCTAGAACAACTCCCAGTGGTGACAACTTGCTCAACCTTAATCCAGACGATTATACTAACATAAAATCGTCTTTGGTTAGAGATTCGGTTAAAAACTTAAAAGAAAATACATTCTTTAGTTTTGAATCTAGTATAGAAGTTGGATACTTTAAAATACAAAAAAATTGTACGATAACAATTGCACGACAGAAATTTATACGACAGAATTTACATGCCTGAATAGTTATACAACATAATATTTATACGTGATAACAACAACTTCTCAATCAACGCTGTCTAGCATTCATCGCAACTGATCTGTATAGGAAAATTGTGATAAACTGTAACCTCACAACAAACGTCACTTCACAACCAACGCCGGTTCCAGCTTGAGTTTTGGAAAACAGACATGTATAGCACAGTTGTAGAGACTTTAATTCTACATCGATTTGAGAGAAAATGTACAGGACTAAATATAATAATAATAATAGTTTGATATTTTTTTCTCATACTTATATAAACGGTATCGACTTTTATACCATGGGCAGTAGAGTCGTTATACCGTCCTAAGTGTAAATAAAATTTGAATTTGCTATTTAAATTTAAATTTCAATGATCAAAACTCGATTTTCGAAAATCTACTTTTTAAAAGGAAATCAAAGGTTGTTATTTTCAATTGCCCTTGTATCTGACAATAATAATAATCATGTCGGTAAAGTTTTATTTTATCTGACTTAATTTCTAAATATATAATTTTTTACTCCACATCTTATAAGTAAGATGAGACCGTCGGTATGTAAACAAGATATTAGAAAACCGCCGGTTAGATTTTTATAAAACTTTACAAATCGGTCTTATTTATAACAGTGCGGATCTGATTAGATTATGAGCATATTCTATTAAACCAAAAGGCCGTTAACCTACATAGATTTTCGAAATCTTACAATATTTACAAAATGTTCATTTTACACATTTTTTCTTCAAATAAAAGTTGTTTATAGTTTAATTATACACAACCTTTGTTTAAATTATTTGATCTGATAAGTAATTACCGAGATATGACTATCATGTGACATTTATTGTTTTAACAATATCGCCACCATATACAAAAAAATTTATAAAAAAAAATTACTTGAATTAGAACTGTTTGTAACCAGAGAAAACGAATATTATCTACATAAAAATTCGTGATCAAAAGTAGGGGTGTAATTTTAAGTAAAACGAAAGAAAGAAAAATCGATCTTCCGGTTTCCACCGATTAGGTAACTTTTGTTATAGTTTTTGTTTGTTTTTAGACAAATCTACACAAGCTTTACCAATTATATCCTATTTGTTTACGGTGGTAACATTAAAACAAAAACAATAGGATCCTAAAATCAAAATTGGAGACCAAGTAGAACTGAAATGCAGCGTAGCTTTTACTTTTAACTTACTAAGGTAAGCGAAAACGGAATAGATTGCAAAGAAAAGACGAATAATGTTTGCAATATTTTTAGACATAATAGAAGCAATCGATAAAGGTGAACACAGGACTGCACTCCGTAGAGTAAACAACTCTCCCAAACCCACCTTCTCCAACTACCTAAATAGACACGACTATCAAAATATACGACCGCTTTACTAATACTGTCAACGTACCAGAAGACATTAAAACAATTCCCACCACCACCCCGCTTATTTTGCCATAATTCTCTAATAGACAAATACCAAATCCTTAAACATACCTATTCCTTAGTCAGCGAAACCCTCCTTAAAGTAGTTTTCCGCGGAATTTCCGAAACCACTTCCTGACAATTAGTCAACTCGCGATATTATGGCAGGAGTTGTTACTGACCAAAAAATCCGAATCCGATTCCGAAATTACACCTCTATTCAATGTAAACCTGCTCTTTAAGCAAAACAATCCCCAACGCCACTATTCCTGGTTTTCATTCTAAGAGAACAAAAATCCATCTACAACCTCACCCACTGCTGCAGAGTAGCTATTCGAGTAGAACCCTTCCTATCGGAACGCAAATCCTATCAATTTACACAACTCAACTGCATGGACGTTCCGAAAGTAAATGCTTTCCGTTGTGTAAAGTGCAGCAACCCCTTTCCCTCCTACAAATGCACCAAAACCCGTGACAACCTCCCACATCACCTACAAAAAAACCCCATTCAACTAACGTCCCACTCTTAAACAAACAAGCCCGTATCGCCGAAGTCCTTGACTGTCCTCTTTCAGCCAATGCAACCCGACCGAAGAGACACCAAATATTTCCTTAAAAACACCCACCAATTACTCTCCTTAACATTTTAGAGAACCAACATAGCAGTACAACCTATCCATCTCTTTCCACCTCACCGTATCCTTCTGGAATAACGGTCTTCGTTACAAAACCACCGAATTTGACCAATTCCTTAAAGATCACAACATCAATCTCATCCTACTCTAGATATGTATCCATGTCATAAAGTCAAAATTCACAACTACAACCTTTTCATAATGACCGCGACGCAAGAGGCAGTCGCACCGCAATCTACGTCAAACGATCCCTCTAGCACCATCTTCCTTAACCACATTGAAACCGTAGAAACAAGCTCCGGCAAGACCAAGATCAAGATTCGTCTTGATATCATAGACATCGCAGTTACTCAAAATATCCCTTTAATACTAACAACTTACGCTCTTCCGGATCACAACTCAGTTATCCTTCACCTCGGACCTATCTCTACAATCCACCTTTAAAACCCCTCCAAATCACCGACTGGACAAAATTTACCCAGCTCCTAATAGACCAAATCAATCCCACTCCTGTTATAAACACCCGTTACGACATCGGCCTAACCACCACATCTCTCCAAAACTAAAATACTTATCCGAAACCGCGCTAAACGCACCTACCTACGCACTTTAAGCCCTCACCACAAGCAAATCCTAAAACTACAACTTCAAGTCCGGGCCGAAATCCGAACTTTCCCCAACAAATTCTACAAGAATTGCTCGAGCATCCGATCCACTCAACCAACGACCTCGTCTTCTCTCCCGAAGAAAAGACCAAACCCCACGCCGACAACCTAGAACCCAATGCAACCTAAACTACCAAATCACTTACCTAGACCACGTTTCCCGTATCGAATCAAGAGAATACCGATTCCTACTCAATAACCACAACGACGATCCAATCACCCTACATCTCTACCGAAATCCACCAAATCATACGTTCCCTTCACAAACATAAAGCTTCCGGTCCCGACCAATCACAAACTTCATGATCCAAAGCCCCCAACGCAAAACTACAGCATTTCTTACCGCAATTATAAACTCCATATTAAGGCTACTTCCCCGCAGACTGGAATGGAAGTTGACGTCATAGTAATCCGAAAACCTTTTAAAAGACCCTAAATTTCCGCAAAACCATCGCCCAATCAGTTTACCTCCCGCTCATTTAAAAATCACTGAAAGAGTAATACCCGACAGGGTTAACCTAGACATTTCCTGATTAAAAGTCCTTCCCAAACTACTGCCCAACTTTTACGCGTAACCAAATACTGCTACCAATTCACAGTCGTCTGTCACACTAGCCTTGTCTACAAACTTATAAGTTACTCATTCCTGTCCCACCGGCAAATTTAAATGAAGTCAAAGAATCTAAAATCCTCAAACCGCCACCTACTGCCGGAGTTCTGCAAGGTTCTGTCCTTTACCTACATTATTTAACATTTACACCCACGACATCCCGAAAACTCCAGGCACCGAATGAGCCATATATGCCGACGATACCGACTTAATACCTATAATTCGCATTTGACGCCCTACAATCCTTACCCACTGGCTCATTTCCGTTAATGCAAAAAGTGCTGCAGTAATCTTTCCCTGCAAACTCACGCACCGTCCTGATGACCAACTAACTTTCCTCGATACTCTAATTCCATGGATCAAATCTACCAAATACCTTTTGGAGTTATCCTTGATAACAGCATCACCTTGTATCTCACATCCAAACGACCTTTAACAAACGCTGATGCTCGCACCTCTTTCCTTACAAAGTCATACATACACATCCGAAAACTCCAAACAATCCAAAACAAAACCCTCCGTCTTATTTTTAACGCTCCCTGGTACATCCGAAGCAACGCCCCAAGACTGCTTTCCCGACGACTTCTCTCACGCCCCCTTACGATTGTCATAAATAGTAAATTAAATTTTCTGTTGCAGATTATATACCTCAAGACGATGGGGTAAAAAATCCTATCCCATCAATCACGCCACCACAAAATAATCATACAGAGCGGGCGAAACGTCTATTGTTACCATGTCAACACGATCGAGTTCCGGAAAACGTTTTGTTTCAATAATGACTATGACCGTAGAAACCTCATTTTCTACATAATGCGGGTCTGTAATGCATGTAAACAATAGCGATAGGGTATTTATTTGAAGATAATGCTATAGTGTGAAAAAATTAATTTTGGAACGTTTCTAATTATTTTTTTGTTAAATGTACATATTTATATAAAAGAATCGAAGAATCGATGTTAGAAAAAGTAGAGGAGACGGCTACAGTGGTCAACCAGATACAGTAGTCACTTTTTAATACTTCCTAAGCCTGTATAGATACAAACAGCTCATAATTATGACAGAAATAGTTGGTATTACTACAGAAATCTTTTAAATCTGTTATAGAAAATATCTGTTTGCGCGTGTTATGAGTAAAGAATTCAGGTAATGTGTACTGTCTCAGTCTGTGGTTATTTATATTATTCTGTAAGATGAAACTGCATATAATAGTGACACATTCAAAGATTTTGTGTAAAATCCAGACAATGTTTATTGTAAGAATGTGTGGGTTATGTTTTACAATACATGCAGTTTTTTGGTACAGTGGCCACGAGAAAAGTGGTCACTGCTCATCTTCATGTATCAAAGATCTTATAAGAGATGTATTTAATGGTGGATTATCTACAAAAACTGCGGCCATAAGGTTAATATTCTTCGTAAATGCGAGGTGAACAACAGTGATAACATTGAATGACCCCGTACTACTCTGTTAATCAAACTTTCACGACAGCTTAGCGATTAGCTACAGATCATGACTAGGCTGCACCACAGATCCAATCCAAAAAGTGCTAGAAACTGGCTTTTGAATTGGCGGTTGCAAACGAAAGACAATTCCGAGATCATGGACAGAAAAATGATACTGCTGGGAAATTTTAGTTCACAGAATTCATGAAGTGGAATAAAGAACTATCTTTAAAGTCGGTTGACGCAACAGCAATAAGAAGAGCCATGGGTTTCCAATCGACCAGTTGTTACAAAGTTTTTAAACAATGTTATGGAGATTTATGAACGTTTTGCTCTAACACCCAGTCAGATTTACAACGTTGATGAAATGGCGTTAACCACAGTTCAGGAAAGCAGAAAAGTATTAGCGAGAAGAGGACAAGACAAGTAGGACACATAGTCTCTAATGACTCTAATGAGCGTGCAACTTTGATAACAATGTGTGTTCTATCAATATCAATGGCAACTCTATACCACCGTTTTTAGTTTTTTTTTAGAAAATACTGATGATAAAATATGCCCACCAGAGACTGTAGGTGCTGCAGCTCCAATTGGCTAGATGACGGTTGAATTATTCGATACATAAGGCTGCCAATTCACCAAAACTTTCTAACCATAGAAACCACATATCTTTTGAAAAGATAACGTTGGCGAAGAAAACAATATTATCCTTCTAACTCTGCCACTACACACGAATCATCGACTCCAGCTACTGGACAAAGGGGTCTATGATTCTTTAAAAATAGTATTGTCACAAATGCCAATTAGAAAATCTAGGAAAGAAAATAACCATTTAACATAAAATATACGGACTCGTATATACTTGCCTTTTGTCCTAAGAACTCTATTTCGGCATTTAGAGCTACTGAATTTTTCCATTATGACTAAACTTTTGGAGACGACGACTTGATGGCTATAAGTGACACGGATATAATACATGATAATCAACCTGAACTCGGTAATGATTCTTTACATAATGACAGCTCATTGTGAGGTTTATCCACCAACTGCACTAGAGAGAGAGAACACCTGAGAAGGACAATCGATGATGTCTTGTCACCTTCATAAAAATCTGAAAACCATTCGTTTCTCCAATCATGTTAAAGTCGTATTCAAAAGTAACCGTAGCACCTGCAAAGAAAACTCGCAAGAAAAAGACTAATTTACAGACATCGATTTATAAAAAAATTCAAAAAGAAATTCTTCAAAAAGAACCTAGAAAAAACCAAATTAAAAGACGGAAAGGTGTGAAATCAAAACTTTCTGTTTTAAAGGAACGTTAAAATGTTAATGTAACAAGGAGAAAGCTTAATGCAGTGAAGAAAGCAATAGCGATGTCGTATACAGATGATTATATGAATCTTTTTTCAGATTTAAAAGAAATATCTGATGAAGAGGCGGATATGTCTAAGATTCAAGTTACTTATTTCTTCTAGTTAAGTTTCTCAAAAAAACTCAAAGTTTTATCATTGACTATAAAGTTACTGGTTTTATGTAGCAAGAGTCACAGACATTTTCAATTTACCAGACTGTGCCACACTCTTTTTTATAAACCTTACAAGTAGTGGCCACTGCACCTTATCTCTATGGCGGCTGTACCATTCGGTATGGTACAGTGACCACATTTTCAAAGAAAAAACAATAGTTGGATTATTTTGTTTATTTATATTTCAATTCGTTAATTGAACTAGAATTGTAATATACAAAGGTACTAAGACTTGTTTGCAACAAAATGCATTTTAATTTTTCAATTCATTAATTTTTTATCAGGTAATTATTCAAAAGGAGGCCACTGTACCAGATTCTCCCTAATGCATTATTCTCAAATTGATTTTTTCTAAAATAATTTAAAAATAACAATTTGAAATAATCAATGAATTTAAAATAGTGATTTTAAACATATTCTTTGAATTTCTAATGGTTAATAGTAAAATCAGTATAAATTACACACATAAAAACATTGTGAAGTTTCAATATAAAGTAAAAATATGTGACCGAAAGTAAGTTTTGAGACAACCAGATAAATGCAAAACAGTTATTTAAAACGAGGTCAAACATTGGCGTAGTTACCGTACGGTAAATGCATCTTAAAACTGCTGAATAACTTAAACTTCGCAAAATGAATTATTTTTGTAAAATAACAATTAGAAGTATCCGGGAAATTGATTTACAATGGTTTGTTACTTGTAACAACTAAAGTTTTATTTCAGAGCTATTTGTCAAAAAATATATTTTGGACAAGTGCCCATTATAAATGGAACTGCAATCAGCCGTGAATCTGTTTTGTGTTGCGCACCATCATCGTAGAGCAACTACAATAATTGCTTAATTTTCACCACTTGTTGTTTATTTATATTACATCTCATCGGTTGTTTTCGCAAAACCTGTTACGCATAACTACGTGCAAATAAATCCAAAACTCATTCACCAATTTTTCTTGATTTAAACAACGACAAATAACTAAATTTCGAGCGACAACTACGCCACTGGAATCGAATACAATTATTGATTGTATATCGTTCGTTAGAAACAATTACGCTCTAATTATAAATATAATTAAAAATAGCAATTTATCAAGGTTGAATAACAATGCAAGTTCAATACTCTGTCTAAAAACAATTCTCAGTGTAATAATCGTCCATTCTTTTTTATTTTGGGGGGGAAAAGTGTATCGCCGGTTTCTGTCGGCGATATTTTTGTGTTATGAGTAAATGTTCAAAATTAAAATAATCGGAAGATGATGCGACTAGGATTAAAATGCAAAAAGGATGTTCCTAAATGAACAAAAGTCGGATGTGGTTTTTCTTTAGCGGTTGAAGTATTTGCGTTTAAAAATAAACTTAACAATCAATTAAGGCGTTTAAAATTCTACTCAGGTATAAGTTTTATTAATATTTCCAAAGGTGAATATCTATATCGAGAGATAGCGTAAAATAAAATTTCTATTTATTTTCTAAAAGCACATTCCATCTACAGAAAAGAAACAGGTACGAACTATGCAGAGTGTTATCATCCACAAAACAAAAATAGAAAATTTGTAGAAAAAGTACTACGTCGTTGACTTTACTTTGGGATTTTTTAAAATAATCATCTTTTCTATAGACTCACCTATTTTCTATTCTCACATGTGTCGCACCAACGTGCAAACTATCTATATATACATCGCACTAATAAAAACGATTTTTGTAATAAATTGGTGTGTAAAAGTTTCAAGTTGTAGCACTCACGTCTCGCAAGTCACAAAGTCAAAGATATGTACGATACCTAATAATAGCTCTCTCCTGTTCGCGAGTTGGGATGTACATATAGCCAGCCCGCAGCGAATCTTAAACCCCACTTTTTCAAACAATCCTACCACATTTTTGTCACAAATTTTTAAAAATTTCAATTTTTGTCTTTTAACCATCTATTCGAATGAAACAAGGTTGGTATTAGCGATTCTATGTTGAACAACTAAGATTTATTGTTCAAATTTCATTACGCCATAAATATTTTATAACAATGAACCATTAACAGCCCTTTAACACAGCCAAAAAGAAAATATTTTCACAAACTTAAGACGATACTAAAATTATCCCAAAAAATTTTCGAAATCGTTCCAGAATATATTTGAAATTTGACTTTGCCATCAATATGTGGTTGTATCAAAATGAAAATTGACCAAAAGTAGTGGTCACGTGATACGCATTATATGCCCTATGTTAATTTGTACCAAAAAATATAAAAATTGGGTCATTTCCCAAAATACCGAAAAAATTTAAAAGTAGTTTTCTTTGAAATATCCTGCTTTAAATTAACTTCATAAAATATGTATTTAAAAAAATATTTAAATAGGGTTGTTGGTAGTAGAAACACTGTTAAAAATGCATCACCATCAGCAACAAATGCAACGGAAGGCACGCAGAAATGCAAAGTTTTTAAATTCTCTTTAATTTAATATTGAGATACTAAAGTAGTTTGTTGTTAAAAATTGACGTAAGTGAGGTGGGGGGCACCTCACATTTTTGAAATTGAAAATTCCAATATCAGAAATTACGAGCAATTTATGAGCTTTTGCAATAATGTATTTCCGATTTTTGAGCTGAATGCGTTTAGTAGAAATTCATGTAGAAATTAAAGGATGAATTTCTTCAGCTTAAAAATCTGAAATACATTATTGCAAAAGCTTATAAATTGCTCGTAATTTCTGATATTAGAGTCTTCAAATTGACAAATGTGAGGGGGAAGCTAGGTACAATAAGATTGGTGCAATTAAACATCATAAGCATTCTAGAGGTCAATAAATATAAAATAGGTCTCTTGATTTCGTGCAATTTGTTTCTCTGTGAGTTGTTTTAATACAAATGTTACTCCGCGGTTGTTGGACCTGCAAGGAATCCGTTTTTTTGGTCTAGGTCGGTTGTTTCATTTTCGAAGCAATGTTTGATGATTTTTCCATAAAGTCTCAAAACTTTAATTGAGCTGTTTTACGATTACACATCGTTCTGATACTGTAGAAAAGTATCGAAAGTGTACGGCAATACAACATTTTGCTCGAAAAATAAAATGAAGGTCTAACAACATTAAAACGAGGTGTGTCGGACGCACGTTGCCTTCGAAGCGAATTCAAAATGAGAAAATAGAAAATGCTTTTAGAAAAAATAGTTTAAAACAAAAGTTATAGACAATAACATTTCCAACAACCTTCTTTCATAACTTTTTTGTATAATTTTGGATGAGATATTGTTAAAACAATTAGTGTCACGTGATAGTCATATCTCAGTAATTACATATCAGTATAAGTAAATTATAAACAACTTTTATTTGAAAAACAATGTTTAAATTAAATATTTTAAAAAATATTCCATGATTTCGAAAATCTATGTAGGTTAACGGCTCTTTGGCTTGATAGATTATCCCCAAAATCAACTCAGATCTGCACTATTATAAATAAAGCCCATATGCATTTATAAGATCGGGAGGATTCCACATCTTATAAATAAGATGGAAAGCTTTGAGACAGTTTCTAAACCGAAAATGTTAGCACCATTTTTTAAACTTTTTGACAAATTAGGGTTAGTACGGTGTAACAAAACAACAAAAATTTTGTCCGATGGCCGGTCGCCCGTCCGTCCGTATGTAAACAAGATATTAGGAAAATCGTCCGTCCGATTTCTATAAAACTTTATACAGGGTGATTCATAACTATTGAGACATAGGCCAAGGGCGGGTTATTTAGGCTAAAATATGATCATAAGACCCAATATTCCTTAATAAAATATATTGCTGTGGAAAAAGATTCTCTTTTTTTCATTTTTTGTTAATAATTTCACTGTAAATTTATCAATTTTTGCGCCACGTGAATGATTCCTGATGATGAAATCAAATGGTAACTTTTTTGAGAACACTTTTAGAGATTTTGATTATAGATTATATGACGTAAACATGATTTCTACACAATATTGACACTATGTTTAAATACGATAATTTCATCTGTTTCCGAGAAAACGCAGTTGAACAATTCGTAGTGTCAGAAGGGGATTTCAAATATTACTTCATTTATTAAGGGAACGTTTTGAACTGTCAGATAATTATGCTTCTCTGTAGATTTTGATAAGAATTGATAAATTTACAGTTGAATTATTAAAAAAAATTCAGAAAAAAATTTTTGTATCTAACGCCTGTATCTTTTTCCACTGCAATATTTTATTAAGGCATATTGTGTCTTATGGATCACCCTGTATATCTGTCTTATTTACAATATCGCAAGTCTGATTAGATTTGGGAATATCGTATCGAAAAACCATTAACCTACAAATTTTGGAATTTTTAGAATATATAGAAAAATATGCATTTTACACATTTTTGCTTCAAATTAAAAGTTGTTCGTAATAAGTTATGCGGGAAAAGTTGTTGAAAGTTTCATTGTCTATAACTTTTGTAAGAACTATTTTTCTAATTTTTTACTTTCTTTATGTGTACGGAATTCTCAACTCGTTTTAAAAAACGTGAGCGCGCGGTACTTCGTTTTGTCCCGACATAAAAATAATAGTAGGTAGTGTTCGTATAATAGCTAGATTCATTTAACAATCGCATCGTATCAGAACAGTGTGGAGTTGTGCGCGAAACGCTTGTTTATATGATGTGGAGTAATAAAATTTTAAATTAGAAGAATTTTTATTTGAAAATCTGGTTTATTATACTAAGCTTTATTTATGTCGTTCAATTTTGTATTTAACGACCTATTCGAAACAAGGTTGTATTATTACCGACGCTTTAATAACCATAAAGCTTCATAGCGATTCTATATATGGGACACCTAAGAATTATTGTCAAAATTTTGTGCCATAAATAGTTTATAATAATGACACATTTAACACACCTTAACACAGGCAGAAATACAAATATTTTGACAAACTTCTAATCAATAGTAAAAATTTGTTTCCAAAGAAATCTAAAAATTAGGATATTTCTCTAATTACCGAAAAATGTTTTAAAAAATCCTGAATGCCCATATTAAATTTTTGTGAATTGCAACACCGTTGCAAAGTATTTAAAAATTAAAAAAAATAATTGTTATAATATTTTATTCCTTAATTTTATTGTTGTTTCTGAATGTTTATAAAAAAAGATATTTTTAACTATTATTTTACAAAGTTAACTGAAGCAGACTAAAGGTGTTTGGCAAAGCAAAAAGTCTAAATTCGCTTATTGAAATTTTGCAAATGAGCTAAAAATTGCATTTAAGAAAATCTATTTCTAATAACGCTTTTCGGTATTTTGAGAAATAATCCAACCCTTTGAATTTATTTCACAAAAAAAAATTTAATTTGTCAAATAATGCCTACCATGAGAAGAGACATATAATAAATTTTCATCTTAATCAAAGAACAAATAGATTCCAGTCAAATCTGGTTTATTATATTAAGCCTTTTACTGTCGTTCACTAATCATGAATCTTGTTGAAGATTTCACTTTTTATATCTAACTTATGATATTATTACACTTTAAAGTTTCATGTAGAAATTCTATTTGTGGAACACAAGAATTAAAATTAACGTCAAAATTTTATTGAGCAATAAATATTTTATAATAATGGGAACATTAACAACACTTTACTACAAACGAAACAAAAATATTTTCATAGACTTTTAATTAAGTATTGAGCAACAAATCAATACTAAAATCCAAATTTTGTCGGTTATTTTGGAAATTTTTGTAATCGTATGGCGATCTCAAAAATCAGACATAAGCTTTATCAAAAATTAAAACAACGGCAGTTGTTAAAAACTTGAAACACAAAGAACTGTCCTAAAGATATGCAACTACCGCAATTTCTATATATAGGTTTTTTAAACTAGAAAGAACTTTATTTGAAAATTTGGTGTATTGTATAATGTCGGTTATTAACTTGAATGTATTATCTTTTTTCAGATGTAACGTATGCCTTTAGTTGATTCACAAGCATGTTCTCTGTAAATTTCGTTTACTCTCTGATTATGTCTGTAGCTGACGTTTATGAAACCAATTATAGTACAAGTCCTAAAGTGTCAAAAGTCACAATAGTATAAAAAGCAATACAGAATGAGCGTTAATCGGCTTCACAACAAAATTTATTTCTATAAACATAATCCGATATAAATAGATTGAAATTTGTAGAAATACTGCAGAGTGACTGCAACTGACAACGGACTATCTACAAATTTTATTTTAAATTTGGTTTATTCATACATGCCAACGTTCCATGATGTGGCAACATAACTCTTGCATAATCATATAATTCTTCAAAAAAGTACAAAAAAAGAAAATGTTAAAATTTTGAATTCTGTTGAATTGATGATGAAATTTTAATTAAATCTATAGGATCATATCAACACTTTCAATGCTAAGTTTTATCAGAATGTTAGATGTTCGCATTCATTCCACTTTTACATACAAATTAAAATATTATAAAACCCACAAAACAGATTGAGAATAATAAAGAGAGAAGATTATACTCGGTTCTTTTTTGAAAGAGTTTTCTTTCGAAAAAAGAAAAATTCAGTAAAAGTTGTTGAAATTGAAATTAATTCATTATTTGGTGTCAGAAACAAAATAGTCCATATCACCATAGTTAATGTAATATTAGATGAAATATTTTTTTTTTGAAAAATTACTAAAACGCTCAGCTATTTATATTTCAATATATAATCAATCAAATTTTAATACTAAGTTCTAACAGTATGAAATCGTATGAATAGTTTTTGAGATGATGATAATTTACTCAGAAAAATGATTCAAAAATTCAGCTATTGATATCAACCACATCACGCATTTATTTATATCAAATTTAATTATTGTCAAAATCAAGTTAATTTTTCCTTTTAGTTCATATAATGTATGTTGAAACAGACATTATCTGAATCAACTCTGTTCTATTTAGTATATTATAAAAACCAAAAATAATATAACGTTTTACATACGAATGCAAATGTGTACTAATTTATAAGTGGTTTCTCTTACTATACACTGTGTCCAAGATAAGAATGAGCAACATGGGGATCTTAAAAACGGTAGAAGATACAAGGTAGCTCCAATTGCAAAAAGTTGGGCAATTTAGAGTATACTTATATCTATATGACGTTTGAAAAAGTTTAATAATATTTTTCGTTTTCGAGATTTTTACGATTTTTATTTTTCGTATTTTTTGCTCTTACTTTTTAAAAATATTAAACATCTAAAAAACGCTTTTCATTGACACTTTTAGTGCTTTAGAAAATGGTAGATTCAAATTTTTAATCCAACATTTCATCTCGAAGAAACCATTAACAACTTTATTTTTTTTATATGGCCCCATACAAAAAATACCTTGTATTTGGTAGTGATTTTTTATTACAAATTCAACAATGTTTGACACACAATTGTTTAGAACCTAATTTTGTAAGAAATAGTATAAATTGCCTAACTTTTTTTGCAATTTGAGCGACACAATGTATATGCGTGATTATCCGGCCATTGTGTTTATGTACCTATGCTTCGAATTATTATGTATAATCAGTAGGTATCGAAATACAACCAACAGTTTCTTGTTAACTTATCTGTGTTAATCTTGTTAATGATTGAAAGTCAGCGGCGTTGGTTGTGAGGTTACATTATCACAGTTCTTTTAAAAGATATTCATATCTAAAACATAATAACTGCAATTGTGCATAATCACGGGTTTTATCACATATAAAGGCAACAATAAATGAAAAAGAAAGAAAGCTCTCTTTGTGCGGTTGCGGTGATGCATTGTTTTGCACAAAATACACCAGATCAAGAAACTCCATTCGACAATAACTAATACCTTCATATCTGTCGTATTCTTAATATTTACTTCATACTAACAATTACAATCAGTTCAAAATAAATATAGACCCAATATTCTTTGAATTATTTCGAATGGTTTTGGGTGATGCGATTAAAATCAGGTGTCGTTTTTCGTGTCAGATACATGTTCAATACTATACATACTATTGCGTAATTGTAGTGTCATAATTAACATTCCTTTACTCGATCCCATTAGATTTCGAACGGTAATTTGGAAATAAGTTTTTGCAATGCGGATTTGATTTGTAATTGGTCGACTTATTAGAAGCCAAATTTATTACAAATAATATAATAGTTAATTTTATTAAAAATAAACAAAAACATGTGCAACCAAAATGCCGCATACATTAAACGTACAACGTGATAAATTTATTGGCTTTGACCTTGCCTTTTTGCTGCTCAAACTGGCACAAATAAAACTCGAGATTGTTGCATAATTTCTTTTGAATATCCTTATATGGTAGATTGAATCATGGGTGAATTACAACTGCATGGAAGAGAAGTAACTTTCAGTTTAATTGATTACAAAATCGTTTGATCCATACTTAATTTTAGATTATCGATCAGTAACCGTTTATGTATTTCAAGAATTTAGAAATAATTACCCATTACGATCGTCTTGTACTGCAATAAAATTATTTTCGATTTCCGGCAATTTTATGAGCACCGGATATAATTCGTTCGGGAATGTATAAAAAAATTAGAAAACATTTTATAGAAAAACTAAATAAATTGAGAAAATAAAAAAATAATTTTTTTTCTTTTTATGGTTATACGAGTAACTGATTCGATCCATAATGTATATATTTTGTATGTTGATATAACTCATCAGTGGCGAAAATCAGGATTTTTAAACTTATTATATGAAAATCGCTTCCTTCGCTTACTTCACGAGTTGGAGGTTGTCAAAATAGAAAAGTTGCCAAAGTATCTCTTTCCTTTCTATATATCTGTGCAGGCTTTATGTGCTCAACAGTCGCACATAAAAACACCGTAGCTAGCATTCCCCATTTTTCCAAATTCTCCACAGATTAGACAATGTCTTCCACAGTTGTATCCTGAATTTCGTCGTTCTTATCTTCGTCAAAGTCATCATCTCCAGAGTTCGTTTGGCATGTCAAAGGATTAGGTTATGCTAATCTGTTAGAACGTTTTGCTTCACTAACACTACTTCGTCATCATCAAGGAAACCTGTTTCTTGTGTTTTTCTTTTGTATATGCATAGCTCTCTTTGAAGCTTTTTCCAAAACTTCTTTATTTGCAGTCGACATAACGATTTGTGAATGATGTTTCTGAAATCTGTTAGTTTTGCTCATGTCTTTGATGGTCCTGGCAAGAAAAACGATATTTCTTTCTTTTACTGATTACGAGTACGAGGCTCTTGGGCATTAATTGAATATATGGAAAGATTCCAGTTGATGAAAAACATATAATAACCTTTTCTGATATAGCAAATTCTGCTATTTCGAAGAGCGTTATCTTCTTGTGGGGATGGTTTTTCATATATTTATTGAATACTACATTAAGGGCAGATTTTAAGGGTCCATAACTGTATGGGAAGAAATTGTAAGAAGAACAATGCCGTTTGTTTTGTAGAATTCATATGATGCAAGTGTCGTGCGGGATTCTTGGAAATGCTTAAGATATTTGAAAAATAGTTTCTCTGTAATTCAGCCTTTGTCCAGGAGGGCCACCTTTTTCGAATTACGATCCAAACGTTTCTGTGCAAAAATGAACACGTGCGGGACAAAGATTCTGGATGCGCTGAGTGCACAGATGACCGTGATGTTTTTTCTTCTATCCCAGCTAGTGTTTTCAACCTTTCTTTGTTAAGATTTTAGTTGGAATGAAATACCAGTTTCGTCCGTATTAAAAATCCTATGTGATTTAAATTCGCATTTTTGAAGCAACCTTCCAAATTGCTAAAGGATATTGATACCTCTTCTTGGTTAAATGCAATAATTCTATTCACACTTGTAGCTTCCGGCTTTCGTAGTGATACTGATGGGTTTCTTTTTATAAAGTTCCACAGCCAGTCATCACCAGCAGATTTTATCAATTTTAAATAAACAAACTAGGTTATATTTTTAATCTTTTTTGTATTGTGCTTCTGGGAATACCGAATCTTATGGATGCTTGTCTAGCAGATAGTACACGGCGTTATGTATGGATTAGACCGCAGTCTGCTGTTCTGAAGTTCAGAAAGGTTTTCCGTAATTCGTCGATATTTTCTTCGCATTTTTCTGACAAAGATTGTGGCCAGCCATTATTACCTCGCCTATAATAGCCACCATAACCCCAAAAAGTACGTTGTTGTTCATAAACAATTAAAAAAAACACTGTTTAATCATTTACTTACAAAAATACAATTGTTAAATGTGTATCTAACTGGCAAACCATTAATGCGAACACTACATACCTAGTGCCATTCCTACGTCGGGGCAAAACGAAGTACCGGCGCGCCCATAGTTCCTTTTAAGTGTTTAAAGGCCGTTTTGGCTTGATAGATTGTGCCCAAAATCTAATCAGATCTGTACTGTTATAAGTAATAGGATGTTTATACACAGTGCGAGCTGGCATAGTCAGTAACTGTCTTGCAGCTACTGTCATTGTGTAAACGAATCATGCGAGTTACTACAAGGCGAGTAGGACAATAACTGGAGTGGGAGCTACTATACAATATTTTGTTTTTACTATCCACTCGCCTTCTTTTTTTTCTTTTCTTTGAATAGCTTTCTCCATTTCAGCACATAATATTATAGTAACGGATTTAATTATTTCTGCACGATCATATAATTATTTCTGTTGATTAAAGCATCATTTTTCTCCGTCTGACCAGTAACATTCATTTTCAGCTCTCTCCGTGTAAACAGTTGAGGTACAGGCAGCAACTGTCAGGGCAGTTGGCATGATATAGTTGGTGCCTACTTCCCCCAGCAAGCTACTCGCACTGTGTAAACACACCTTAACCGTATGTATTTTGTTTTATATACGGTCGGGCGGAGGAGGATGGCTTTGTTTCCATTTGTAACCAACTAACTCTAATTCGTCGAAAAAAGGGTGTTCAAATTTTCGAATTAGAAACTGTCGTATAACTCCACATCTTATTTATAAGATGTAGAGTAAAAATGTTACTAGTATCCGCTTTTAACAGTACAGAGTCGTATTTAAAAAGATTATATAGTAGATGGTTACATAATAAACGAATATGAAAACGTTGAATACTAAAAATATCAAAGAAGACAAAAGAACATGTATTGATAACGCCAGAAAAAAAATCAGACTGTATGCATCTTATCGTTACACTTATATACAGTGTGTACCAAATTGAGAGAGATTGCATGGCTATATTTGTTATTAATTGTAATAATGTTCCTTATATTCAAACGTTTCAGGATGGAACAACTTTATTTGAAAATACAAAACTTACTACACACACGTAATCATAACATAGGTAATACAGTGCTTATCTATGTAATATATTTAAATGTACCATACGATTAAATAAATAAAAATAAATGTAACATAAGACAAAAAGTAAAAGACATAAAACCTATAACTTTGTAACTTTAACGTTAAAGTTCAACATACAATAATAAATGAATGTTATGCGCATTCTGGTATGGTTTATTTTACCAACTTAAAAATTGTCACCAGAAAAGACGGCAAATTTAAATACTTTTTTGCTTACACAATAAAGATATAATTTTGGCTAAATAGACAATGATGTACAGTTTATTATACTCAAAAACTCTATTCAATGGTTCGAGAAATGTTAGCAACTTTATTTTTAAATAGACGCCATCTTGGATTTTATAATTTAAAAAATTCAATTTTTCAATGATGTGTTGCAATCTAATGACCAAATTCTATTCTTCCTTCGACCACTAACTTTTCTTTTGTGATAACATCTAGAACATAGACTAAGTAAAGTTTGAAGAAACAGAAGTACTGACTGGCGCGAACTTTAACGCAAACTCAGTATCCTGAAGAATCTAACATAATAGATAGTAAATAAAAAATAAACAAATACTGCTATAAATTAGACCATGTTTTTTGTTGATTTGGTCAGCTGTATTGAAGTCCTTTCTTTAATTTGAGACCAATCTTATACTCGTATTTTTCATTCTTAATTATACCTCCTATACTGATTCCGTTTCGTTTGTTAGATTTTGTTTTTATTATTTTTGATATCCATCACTTGCCTCTCGTCATTTATTGTATTTTACACTATTTACTTGTTGCTTTCTATTATTTGTAGCTCTAAATTCAAGAATAACTTTTTTCATTACATAGGATGGTTCTAATTATTAGTTTGTTCTATTTACAAAATAAATTAGCCCCCCTCTTGTTATTTATGGATCTCAGTCTCATCCATTACCTTCAAACTTTAATCATTTGCTTGACATTCCATTTCTTCAATGTACAGTCCAAATTCTATCCTTTCAGTTGGATCAAAATTTCCAAAAAGTATTTGGTAATTGTCCAATATCTGTACAGGGTGTTTCTGGAAAGGTGGTATATGGCTTTACTCAGAGGTTTCTCTTGGCTCAAAATAGACCGTTTGACACCAATTTACCTATAACCAAAATTGCAATCATATAGGGCGTCAAACATTTTAAAAAATATTGTATATTGGAAATAAGTCGAGAACGGTTCGACGGATTTTGTTCCGCTTTCAGATGCTTGTTATTTGTGACATTCTATTTCGAATCTTCCAAGATTACTCACGTTTCTATTTTGCTGATTAACTACTTGAAAATGGGCTACATATTTGCCGAATAAACTGATATGCTGCCAGTGTTGGGCTTTTGCAGTGGCAATTGTCGAGAGAACGTGAGGGTTTACGCAGAAAGGTTTCCAAATGGGATTGAAATGATCGCATAGCCTATTAGCAGTCTACTTGAATTTCTGCTGCATGGATGCGCCTGCATGTGGATATGATTTTAATTTTTTTGATCGAACTATTAACATTAGCGCAATTTAACAAGAGAAAAAAGTTTTCAAATTGTTCATTTTATTTGTCAGAATTATTTTGGTTTTGTATTGTTGAACGTTGTTAAAATGTTATCATTTATTTGACAGTGTTCGTATGAAAGCGACTTTTCCTGGCTTCAGAATTTTGTCCACATTACCAGAAAAACGTCTTCGAAAGCAGATAACAAACATACAAAATCGGAACAAAATCCGTCAAACCGTTCTCGAGTTATTCCTCAATAAACATTATTTTTTGGAAAGTTTGAAACCTTCTGGCGCCCCTTATGGTGCACTTTGGTTATAGGTAAATTGTTGTCAAACGCTCTATTTTAAGCCAGAGAACCTCTGGTAGGAAGCCATGTACACACCTTTCAGAAACACCCTGTATAATTACGTCAGAGAATATGATAAACTTCTAGCAGTCCCTTTCCACTCCTCACTTTATATCTATTTCTATTTTATACTCAAATCATTATTATTACCTCCTATTGCTTAAAAATGCTTTCTTTTGCGTATGTATAGTTACATTTTGAAATTCGCTATCTCTCCATAACGGCCATGTTTTTATGACCTAACAAATTCTACACATTTCTTCCAATATGATAACATCATTTCTACACACTTCACACCTTAGACTAAATATATAAGTAGCTAGACGAGTAAACCTATATTCGTTTTGTAACGAAAGATGACGTAGGTTTCCAGAAAATAGAAAGCACTAGAGGTGTAGTTTCGGCACGCGACTGAGTGGAAGTGTGGGAGATATTCAAGATGCGCCATGCTTTTAGGTTAACAATGACATTTGTCATGTATCATTTTAGTTAACAGTGACAACAGCGTATATTTTTGAGAAAAGATGCATGTATTTGACCTTTTTCATATGAGGATGACGATATGCTGGAATTAACGTAGTTCTTGTTATTTTCTTGATATTAATTTCCTATTTATGTAGATATATTAATTATATAGTTACTTTTAAAGTAATAGGTGTTGCGTTCTGCTTTCTTTTTACCCGACGTACCATGTTAACTATAAACTTCTTTTAATTTGGCAATGTATTTAAAAACTTAACATAAACGTATAGGTAAATAATTTTATATTGACAAATTGGTTTAGGTTTTGGCGGTTTGGTTTCAACGCAAGTGACCATCTTCTCCAAAGGTCCTTATATCTCCGATATTAGATGTAGACTGTTAAGGTCTGCTTCGCAGGTTGTATTTATATTGGTTCAAAGGAGGTGGAGCTTACATCGCGCCGAGCATATCCGTTTTTTCGAGAGGTGCCGTTCGGGTGTTCTTGAGGGTTGGATTCAAACCCGGTTAAGCCTACTGTATTTCCTGCTTTCTGTTGAAGTTGTCTGGATGTTTATGGATATCTATCGCCACTCTAACCAATATCTTTATTACAACCGTTAGCCTCTATACAGCTTAATAATCGCTCCTTCGTAGGAGCATCGCCTCCTTGTTAGGAGAGTTTGGCTTATTACACTTTCAGGCTGGCCAGACGGTATTGAAGTGGCTTTTATGTATTTTCTAACGATTACCAAAAGGTATTAAGTAACGTAACGTGCTGCCTTCGAAGCATGGATTGGGAGCTATACTATTCTAAATTTCGCCGGCGGTGACCAGTTTACGCTTATACCACTGGACTATGGATTCAGTGAACAGTTAGTCGCTGCTAGTAAATTGGAAGCTTTCGAAAAGTATCTTGCGATCCCTTACTGTGCAAACCGCATATTCGAAGCTACCTCTGACTTTTGTTTCCCCAGACGACAGTTTTTCTTGATGTTCTTTTAAGCCTAGTTCCTGACGACCTCTTGATGGTTCATATGTAGGTATACATTGCAAATGTAAGAACAGGGTATACAGTAAACTTGACTGCTAAACGAGGGCCTCTTTTTGTTCTTTGTTAATTTCATGGTCTGCTAAATCTTCTCTGGATATATGTATGGTAGGTATGTGTGGGCGGTAGTGAATCGACTCTCGGATTCCGGTACTCTGCATCTTTCGGACCTCATTAATCTTTTGATCTCTTTAGTAGTGTACCCGTTAGCCACAAAGGCAGCATTTTTAGGTGTTCATGTTGCGCTTGAAGATTCTCTGGTTCACAAATCCTTCGAGCTCGTTTCGTCAGGATCTTGGATTATTACATAATTTTGACCTTTCTGTGTGTGTACGTACGCTACATGTGACCTTAAAAGTTTGTTTCCTCGTTTTTCACCAGCACATCCAAAAGGCCAGTTGTTGTTCATCTTCGGTGTCCATAGTGAACTGGTACTGGGGTGTCTAAAGAATTGATTAGAACGCATCAGAAGCAATAAAAACGGCTGATATCCTGAGAAAGGCAAAACCTCCAAAGAACAACTTGTCAAAAAATAAAATATTAGCATTAAGAGCTGAACTCATATAAAGACATTGTCATTCTGGGAAGCTGACAAAGAAAATGCTACGTTCTTCTAAAAACCGGAGATAAAACCGACAAATTATAGAATTCCTAGATCCTGCAAGTTACAACCCCTCGAAGAAAAGAATCCACACAACCAAGACTCATTAGTCATTTTCTCTACCGGAAGATACTCAAAAACAATCTTAAGTTCGAAACTGTTCCTCCAAGACTTTTCGGCTACATAATACTCAACATTCCAGATGTGCCTCTGAGACCAATAGTGAACGCTCCTGGATCACCAACATACTACTTAGCTAAGTAATTTGACATCTCCTGCTCCAACCACTATAGGAACAACTACGTTAACTGATTTTAACAGACTTTCTACACTAGTTCGAGACATGAACATAGAACCCCAAGACCTTATCCTTCCAAACTTTGACATGTTTTTGCTGTTTACCAATGTGCCACTAAAGGAATGTCTTATATCGTCGACAAAAATCTTTCCTTCTGACATCAGCAAGCTTTTCAGAAGTTTGTTTCACCAGGAAGCTACTTCGTTTGAAAAGGAGAGTGGCAATGGAAAGTCCACCGAGTCCAGTGATAGTCAATCTCTACATAAAAAGAGTTTTGAGAAGAAAGTCCTCGAGACCGGAGAATACAAGCCAGCGACATGGTACGTATACACACGTGCATCCCTTTCCGGTTGAATTAACTAAAGCAGCCCACCCCTCAAGGAGAGAGAGAAAACAAGCTTGTCGGTTTCTTCTCTTTGAGAGGAATGCATAACGGAAGTTTGCTTTGTGCTCATCAGTCTACATCCAACATCAGAGTTGGAAGGACCTCTGAAGAAGCTGACCATTCGCGTTAGGGTAACGTTAGAAAGAAATTCCAATGAACGACGCCCATTAGACCCGAAACCCTACTAGTTCATAATTGTTTATGTTCAAAACTTATAAATTTGAAATTCTTAATACGTTTAGTTCGGGGTACAACAACTGTTCTTAAGAGTTGAAGCGTATCTTCCACGCGTCACGTGACAGTAATAGCTCCATTCTTACCTCTTTCCTTCTATCCTGGCGACTTCAACATAAAATATACACGTTACTTGTCTATATGTACTTATATTTAATCAGAGCTTCAGACTTACTATAGTGCCGGTCAGGCTGAGAATGCAGTATAGCTGGCATAGGCAATGTATTTTAAATGGGAGAAAGGCGCACAGCGTTGCCGTGAGTCGCAGGGTTGGCTCTGCTCAAAAGATACTTACTTGATATATCGATTCAGCGATGCTACGGCTGGCAACAGTGCACTCCATAAGATTGCACTGCATTCTCAGCGTGGCCGGCACTATAGTAGGTACTCTGCTTCATATTTATTCAGAATCTGATAAATTAAAACAATAAAAAAATGGTTACAGTAATTTAATTTTAAAAAACAAGTTTCATGGAAACGCATGTGGTAAAATTAGTTATCACATTGGTTTAACTCCCTTTAAAGGTTACAATACACGTACAGGTAGCGGTGAGTTATGCACATCGAGAATACTTAAAACTATAAACAATACAATTAATTTATCTAATAATACAACTTAAAATAGTTAAAAACTTCAAACATATAAACTCCAAAATATCCTAATTAGATACAATTCTTAGTATATTTGTGGCAAAACATCCTAAAATTCTAAGCGTAAGTAACGTCGTTTTTCTTTTTAAGAACAATATCCTTGACATTAAGATGAGCAACCTTTTCTTTTCGTTTTGGGGGTACAGACTGTTGACAGAAACGTTTGAACGCTTCCAATTCTCGCTCTTCGGCGTCCATGTCATCTTCGAGAATGTCTTTCGGAGTAAAAACGCTCTCTGCAATAATTGCAAATTAGAACTGTCCAGTGAGACGCGCAAGGTCACTTACCGAAAGGCCAGTCGTCTCTATCCAAATTAAATTTATCGGTAGAATTATTAGTCGGGATAATAGAAACTTCGGCGGGTTGCGAACTTCTTTTATTATCAGTCTCGCTCTTAGTATTCGTTTTATCTACTTTGGTTATTTCTATGCCCGGCAGTCCCGATAGAATTTCTTGAGCGTTAAAAGATTTATTTTCGGAGAAGTTTGTGTGGCACGACGGCATATAGGATGATGAAACTTCGGACCAAACATAGGCTTTAAATCTGTTAAAAAATTAGAGATCGGCGAACCGTTTTCAAAATTATTTTGTAATCGAGGACTGCGAATAGTTACCATACCGTTTTCGTTTTTAAATATAGACGCTTGTTGATTATTTTGGTAAACAGATAAATCGTTATTGTCGTTAACATTGTTGCAAAGTGCCGTTTGAAGGGTGTGGAAAATGGGGTTTTTCAGAGTCACCATCGAGGACTCAGTGGCATTCGCCGTGGCTGTTTTATTTTGATAACTTTCCGCAGTTTCGTTTTGTTTCGCGTCGCGTTTCTTTTGTTTTTCTTTTTATTTTTTTTATTATTGGTGGCCGTGATCGATTGTTGAATTAGTTTTTCAGTATCTACTACAATGACACCCGATTTGCTCACTGGTACATTCGAATTATGAGCATTAGCTGCAGAAGAGTTGGTGAAATTTTTAGACGTCCTATTGGTAGGCGGGGCTTCTATTTTCGTGATAGTTATTCCGGGAGGCAAACGCAACATCGGAATATTAACATCGTTCTTATCATTGTTTTCGTTGGAATTAGCATGAGATTTTGGCGAAAGGTGACTGTTTGTTTCCCATTTAAGATTTTTTTGATCCGCTCCAATGGAGCATTCGTTTCCTTTATTATTAGACTTCTGCTTATTCGTAGTTTCTTTTTTATCAGAATTATTCTTATCGAGCGCTATTGTTACTCGCAATTCTTTAGAAATACTATCGACAGACCCCTTCGACTTCTTCTTTTTGGCCTTTTAGATTCATTTTCTTTTTAGTAGGTACGGTTTGTTCTATTACTGTCATGTCATTTTTCGTTTTATCTCCGTTTATAGTTGCTAAGGCCACATGCTCTTTATCATTATAACCGTTAACAGAGTAAAGAGCAGTTTATCTGATTCTGAGTCGAGCCCTTCAAAGTAATAGTTACCGTAGCGGGAGTATCATTTCCTTCAGCTACGCGTTTTATAGTAACCATGGCGGGAATCGTTTCTTCAATTAAATTAGTAGAATTTTCGACCTCCTTTGTATTGTTTTTGCCTTTTTCTTACTCTTCTTGGTTTCTACAAAGAGAGGTTTAGGAGCGATATTAAAACCTCTGAAAATCATTAAGGCTCTACAATACAATAAACGTCTATACTTTATAGTATATAAAGTAGACTTTAGATTGTCAAATAAGCAATCAACATTAAAGTATGTTTTATTATACAAAAATAAAAAGAGATAAGAGAATTTGCTTTCTAAATTCAAAAATACCCGGTCAATTTTAAAATGTACTAATATGAATTCAACGTTTGATCTAGTGCCCTGTATTGATAAACCAAATCCATTATACCATTGTTTTTATATACATTTAAAATTCAGTAATAATAATCTATTTGCGGACGATAAATTAGTGCCCAGAGCAAATGAAAACGTAAACTTAAAAATTAGCAATTGAAACTCTGACCTTGAAGTTATAACTCTGTGTCTGCAAGTGAATAAATTGAATTGAAATACATCTAAGACTAAATATATTGTGTTATCGAATAAAAATATTTAGTTGACTAAGGTAATGATACAAAATATAGAATTAGAAAGACTTAATCAAATTAAATACTTAGGCGTAGTAATAGATGATAAATTAAATTTTAAGAAACATGTTGATTATATTATCAAAAAAAGTTGCACGACCTACCTGAAAAAATATCTAACAAATTATCCATTCAAGCAAGAATTACTATTTATAAAACGATCATTGCGCCACACTTTGATTATTGCGCTTGCATACTATTTTTATGTGCAGATTCTGTTATTATATAAAACTGCAAATTCAAGAAAATAAACCAATGCGAATAATATTACAGTGTTCAAAATATACCAAAATTACTGAAATGTTAGATTCCCTAGAATGGCTAAGTATAAAACAAAGAATTTATTTTATTACATTAAATCTAATATTTAAAGCCTGTAGGGGTCTACTGCCATCGTACATGTTTGTCTCTTATCTGTAAATATGAAATACATGATTATGATACAAGGAACTGTAGAGACTTTAGGTTACCTAAGTTCTTAAAAAACCAAAATTATTTTATGTACAAAGGGTACATTTAGTCATTTAAAAGGATGTTAAGTAGTTAAGTATAAAATAACTTTAGTTTAAGCAATATATTGTTTTTCATGACTAGTTTATTAAACTAAATAAAGATTATTATTATTGACTAATAAAGTCTCGTTACAGGGTGTTTATAATTTATAGTTCAATTAGTAGAACATTCTCGCTGTAATAATTGACATATTATGAATAGAAACCCTGTATTTTATAAGCTTATCGTATAGCTTGCTTAATTGTCTTTTCAACTTTTACAAGGGTTTTGACTACTAAAACCTTCAGGTTTTCCACTTTTTTAGGTATTTTTGAAATTTCGGTTTTCCTATATCACTGTAGTAAACGTTATCTCCCCAATGTCTAATTAATGTCTTTTGATAATTTTTTGTACAAAAAGTCTACCATTTAAATTTGTTGTGTCATTGTTAGAATTACAAATATTTGTAATTTACAGATTAACATGAATTAATCTAAGTATGGTGTAAATAGATTTCCTTTCGTTCAATGTAATACTAAAAATTTTTGTCAGCAACATATCTGGATCTCTTATGGAATGTGCGAATGTTCTAGTAGAGGCGACATTTCGTAGCCTAAAGTAGGTGCTTCTTAATCTGGTCACCGGCTTGGGAGAAACGTCGCCTCTACCAGAACAAGAGTTTTCTTTCAGAACATTCGCACCTTCTATAAGAGGTTCAGACGATTTGATACGTTTCTGGCAAAAAATTTTAATATAAATATTAATCTGTAGTTGTTCCGTATCATAATCTAAAATAAATTATAGTGGGTTTTGGATGATGTTACAGTTGGAATGTTGCAATTGTTCTGGAATTGGCAATCATTTCTTTTTTCTACTGAGCCTGTATTAATAGTAATATAACGTTTATTTTCCAATGACCAGATTTACAAGTATAGAAAACGTCAATATACAAATTAAAATTCATGTTGCAGGTATTCAGCAACAGAGTAAAACAACTTTAGTATGGACTTAACAGACCTTAGATATACTTTAAAAGGCATATTCCTTATTGTAATTGGCAGCTTGTTGTACAGAATACTGCATTTATAGTATGGGTTTAATTCATAGAGAGTTAATAGTTAATTCATCTTGTGTTGTGTAGCTGTGGTAGTTGTTTGACATGGAAAACTGTCAATATTATTTTTTACAAATTTTAACATTTCATAGATATAAATTGATGGTAGAGTTAATATTCTATGTTTAATAAATACTGGCTTACATGACGACTGTTTATTATTATAAGCTGTTGAAATATTTTTAACGTTAGCATGACTTATCCATAACAAGAAAAAGAGGGATTAAAAATGGCAGTGACTCCTAATGTCACAAAATGTAAAACGTCCATTGGTAGGTCACCATGTAGAACATTTATAGTTTTTGTTAAATTATTGTAACATTACGTTTTAGTCGAGAGGATGTACAAATTTTTTTTATAAACGTTTTCATTTAAGTTAATATAGTGTGAATCACTACATCATAGGCTTGCTTTACTAACATTAGTAAAATAAAAGTATTAAAGCTCCTTAAAAATTCAATGTGGACGAGATTCCCAATAATTTTGGGCCTTCTTATAGGAGTTGAGGAACAATAGGGTCGTCAATGATACACCATGTTCTTAATAGCCGACGTTTCGATTGGCGATGGCCAATCTTTCTCAAGGCAATCTAAGAGTTGGTGACATCAAGGACTCCTCAAAGGGAACCATAGGGTCCAGATCGTCAAAAATTCAAAAATTGTTTAATTATTAAAATAAAATTCAAAACAAACTGGTTTACGTTAAATCTGGACCCCTATGGTTCCCTTGAGGAGTCCTTGATGTCACCAACTCTTAGATTGCCTTGAGAAAGATTGGCCATCGCCAATCGAAACGTCGGCTATTAAGAACATGGTGTATCATTGACGACCCTATTGTTCCTCAACTCCTATAAGAAGGCCCAAAATTATTGGGAATCTCGTCCACATTAGTAAAATAAAGATTTGGTAGGATATTTAATTAAAGGAATGGTATAGGACAAGCCAAATTAAAAAAAAACGTAAATAAGTTAAAAACTTGAAGGTTTTAGCAACGGAAACCCTTATAAAAATTAAAAACAATTAAATAAGCTATACGATAAGCTTGTAAAATACAGGGTGTTCTATTTAAAATAAACCAGTTATTACAGCGAGAATGTTCTACTAACTGAACAATAAATTATAAACACCCTGAAACGAGATTTTTATTAGTCAATTAATAAATACACTAAGAGAACAGTTTTTATTCAAATCTAAGAGTAAACTTGTTGTAATTATTTTTATCATATCAATTTTTTTCTAAACCTTACATTTTAAGAAGAATGCCTATAACTTACTACACTCTGTGTTTAGGTATAGGAAACCCTTATAAAAGTTAAGCTTAATTTTTGAGTAGAATTAAAAAATGTAATCATATACAGGGTGTTCCATTAAAAACTACAACTTTGGCATGACACTTAGTTTTGGAGCACTCTGTATATTTAAAAATATTTTTAAAATGTAGTCTTATTGACTTACATAAAACAACTGTGATGAAAGTTAACGCATATATGCTGTTTCTTCGTAAAACTCCGTGACGTCGGTCGTGAACCACCTATATATTATTCATTGGCGGAAGAGGAACAATTACATTTTTTTAAAAATCTCCGTAAAAGTTTCAAATTACCAGTTAAATTACGCAATAATATTCCACTTTAGGCCATCAAAATTCTTCTCAAATTCTACAAAGCCATTTGTATTCATCGCCTTAATTGTTATCCAAAAGTATGGAAACATGCTTATAACTTCAAAACTGCTAAAGCTAGACATAATTGCGGACATTTTTTATTCTTAATAAAATTTTGATAAGACGCTTCAATTAAGAGTAATTAATATCAACTCTTGATTTTTAAATAGCATCATATGGGGTAATTGGTATGTTTAGATTCTACAAAAATTTTGCGTATCACAATAGCAAAATGAATTGTTTGGCGTAATTAGAATAATTAATATTGTGATTATAAAAACGCTATTTTCTAAATATTTTTCAGTTCCAAAGTCGGAAGGCGACGCCATTACCTGACGTAGTCATCGAAGAGTCTTCTTACTGAAAACAAGTAACCAACAACAGCCATAATAGAGAAATAATAGAGATATGTAGTATTAACAGCGGCGTAGATTTTATGTTAAAACATAAACATTTATTATTTGAATTAGTACAATACCTATGTACCTATAATACAAAGTAATAAGGAGTTTGAAAACAGATCAAAACGTAAGTTATTAAAAAACGTCGTTCGTTATTAAACTAATAAATATAATACGTATTAATTTGAAATGTTTCTCCAAAAATTATGACAAACGTTTGTTCATATTGCTATTTACAATTATTTATTTATCTATGTTATTTATTTTGTGTAATTATAAGTGTTATTTTATTCATATTCATATTTATATTTACTAGTCTTGAATAGTGTACTATGAACATTTGTTCGTAACTTCATGCATGACCACCTTATTTTACATCAATGAAAGCCTGATAATGGAAGCTGTAATTAAAAAGCTTCCGAAGCGTTGCTTAAATTGAATAAAAAATAAGCGTTTTCTTTAAATAACCCTCTCCATTAATAAGGAAAAATAATCTATCAAAATAAACAAATACTATATTACAATAAATACGTAATCGATGCATTTTAAAATAAATTTTTATTTCTAACAAAGTCTTATAATGGGAATACTTTATTACTGATCATTAACGAGCAACGGTTAAAATGATTTCAAGTGGTGAAATAACAATTACATTATTTGCCGGTAAAAGCTTTGTAATGTTTACTTATTAATTAATAAACAAAATATTAAAAAAAATAAGATGCGACGGTTGCCAAACTCAAAATTTCTACACCTTCCTTTCCTCTCATTAAACAAATTTTTGATCCAAGTTTAGTGCTACATTCACCGTTATAATTTTTTTAAAATCAAAATGTCGACAAAGTCAGAGTAAAGATATGTTACTTTACAATTATATTAAAGATAAATTATTCTCATTAAAGGAAAAATGGTGCCTAACAATTATCTTTCTAATGTACGTAACTACACGCAATTAATAATTAAAATCACATTACTTACAATTTTTCAGTGACGCAGATTGTTTGAAAACAAAACAGCTAATAAATTTTTATTTAATTGTTTTAATTAAGACGTTTCGTCATAGCTTGTTCAGTTAATGTCTTAAAATTATTTAATTAAAAATTTGGAACAAATTAAAAACACGTCAATACAAAGGATTTTAAAAAACACCAAAGCAAAACTCTATAAGTTTCAGTTTCACCAAGAACTGGACACGGAAGATTTCAACTGGCGACATCAATTCTGTGAAACCTTTGAGGATTTGAATAATCGCTAAGAGGACTTGACAAACAAATTTGCTTTAGCGATGAAGCCACTTTTTGTTTGAACGGGCAAGTCAACAAGCATAAATATAGATATGGGACTTAAGTTGAAATTTTCAATTTCACCCTGTATCTCTTAAACCAAGAAGCTATGGAAATTTTGTTGGTGCTATCTTTCGATTCTCAAAAAGTGGCATAGGTTTGTGAAAACCCTAACCTTCTATCTTCACTAACAACGGAGATACCCTGCAATTACAATGAAAATGGGACACATTGTACATGGAGACATAGAAACCGTTGAAGATACAAAGTCGGTTATATGGAAGAAAATTTGCGCTATTGGGAGTACACATTTCAAAACCACAAATACATTTGCTAGAATTTCCATGATTTACTAGATATTTGCAAAAGAAACTGAAAATTGCGATTTTCGATTTGAATTAATTCATACTGAAAACTGCTTAAGTTACAATCATGAGAATTTGTGCAAGTGACCATATTTATTATGGTGATATCACAATTTTGTTCTGAATGAAAGCGCAATAGTCAACTCTGTTATTTTTAATGGGCTCCATATTGGATTTTTATATTTCTAACATCCTCATAAGATCAAGATAAATAATGAAAAATAACAAAATTAAGATTTGATGGTAGTAGGCATTGGTCAAGGGTTCCATAAAGATACATAAAAAGTTACTTGCTTATAGTGAACCTGCATATAACAAAATTCTATAATAATCTTAAAATTAAAATTTCGCCCCTCAGGTAATAACAATTATAAACTTCAGAACTTTTACTGAAAAATGTTGAGTAGTCAGGTCCCACCGTAAAATGTATCGTAACTCTATAACATCGTCGTTCAACTGGTTTTACACTCTTTTCGCTTTACTAAGAAAGATAGTTTTGAAGAAACATCGATAAAAACTCGGCTGGCTTCGCTCGCAAAATTTTACACTTCACAAATTACAAAATCAAGACCAACATTTTGTGTAAAAACATACGAAACCAAAGAATTGAACACCAAAAACAAAGTAATGAAACACCCTGTATAATCAGAAATATTTTCAGATTATTATTCTCCCCGCTATTTATTTTATTAGAATAATTTTTGATTATTGTCACTGTATCAGACTAATTGGTCACAGGGAATCTCATTTTTGATGGTTTATTAGGAAGTACTTTCCCAATTAAAGGCAGAAATAACGAATTGGCGTTTGCTCGACTCTTTTTTTAATTAAGTCGACTTGTTCATTTTCAAAAAGTCCTAATTTTAAAAAAATTTCAGAACACTTTTGAGCAGAATAATTTGGCCGCCATAGACATGTATATGTATGTTTTATGTTTTAAAGCCTCCTAAATAGTCGTATCTTCAAGAAAAAATTGTAATGACCAAAATATTATTCCCAAAAAGTGGTTTAAGAATGTTTTTGCAACTAATAATCGAAACATTAAAATTTTCAATTTTACTATGATAAAGGAGACAGTGACAGATATCTATTATTTTTTCTCTGTGCTAATACACAGAACACTTGGGAAACTTTGAGTAAATCTGAAGCGGTTAGTCAAATTAAACAAAACTTTTGCCATGAATAGTAATGAACAATTGTACTAAAAAGGACCCTTAAAGTTATATACATTTTCCTATTTTTGGAATATTCACAAAACATAAATTTTACATATTTTATCTACAAATAAAAGTCGTTTGTAGTTTAATTATACACAACTTTGTTAAACTATTTTTTGATCCCATAAAGTACTACCGACATTTGACAATCGCTCGACACTAATTGTTTTACAGTAGCTCCAAAAATATTAATAAATTATACAGAAAAATTATAGTTGTTAAAGATTTCATTATAGCTTTTGGTTAAACTATTTTTCTATCATTTTCTTTATCGATCTAAATTTTTTTATCAAGTCTTTTCAAAATATTTTGAGAACCACTGATTTTCGAAAACCTTTTCAGTACCATTGTTATTAAAAATAGAAAAGAATGAAAACTTGAAATAATCTCCGTATTCATCGCCAAATTTCTTTGCGTTAGTAATTTAAATAAGTAACAGTATAACCATGAACTTAAAAAACGTTAATGTGTTTAAATAGATAATTTTTTTAAATCTATAGCCTTGATAGTTTATTTCAATTGTATTTCAGTTTAGTAGTATCGTAGAGTCTTAAACCTGATAAATAAAACAAATTACCTTGTTGTTTTTGGACATCTTTTCCTTCTTAAGCTTCTTTTGTTTCTCAGCTTCGAGTTTCAACCGTTCCTCTTCTTTAAGTTTCTCTGCCTTCAACCTCGCTTCCTCTTTTAACCTAGCCTCTTCCTTCGCTCGCGCTTCTTCCTTCAAACGTGCCTCTTCCTTCAAGCGAGCTTCTTCCTTCAACTGCTTTTCCTTCTCGATCCGTTCGCGTACTTGAGCCTGAAACATTTCCAATCACGAATACTAGAATGCAAAATCAGAAATTACCTTTTTCAACCGTTGTCTAGCTTTCTTGTCGGCTTTTTTTTGAGCCAACGCAGCCTTAACTGCCTTTTTATCCCCTTCAATGTAATTAAGTAACTCATTAATATCCCTCGAGTCTATGTTGTCCGAATTTAGAGAGCTAATCGATAAAGATGACACTGATCGACAGGGGGCATTATTACCCTTTGGATCTACATCTGATAAAACCGTCGTTGTGCGTGCAACATTTAATTTCTCTCTATTATTCATTGCTTGAAGTTTTCGCTTCGGCCGACGTTAATGCTGATTTTTATTTGAAGGCGGGGGTACTACGTGAACTACTTCGGGAACTCTGGGCGGCCATTATCTATTTCAGTTTTACCGTTTACAACTGTAGGTTTACCCGCAGGAACCTTACTAGTTGAGTTTAAATTTACTTTCGTTTTGCCGCGGCTTTATCTTTTCTTTTCTTTGATTTAAACGAGTTCTTAGTCTATCTCTAGTTTCATTAGTTTTATGAGTATGCGGTGATAGCGACTACAGAATGTAAAAATTAGTACAATTATCGAGGGATGAACAATTACTTACAGCACCGAAAACTTCACAATACGCGCAATCACATTTTCGAGATTCTTTGTGGTAATCACAAGTATCTTGACAGGAATGTTTTAGATTCTGAAAGAAGGAATATATTTTATAGAACAAACTTGTGCACTATTCCCAGGAAACGCCCATAGACCACAAGCAAAAATACTCTAATAAATAACACAAAATTTTAGTACCTATATGTAGGGCGTTTCCCATGGGTTCAGTTGGTAACTGATAAGTTTCTATTTAGAAAAATTTCAGATTGTATACATTTGATTCGATCACAAACTGTGTATTTGCTGCTTCGCCTAATTATATACTTTATCAGGATATCTAGGTTACAAACAAATATAGCCAGGAACGTATTGAGGCCCCTGGACCCCTTATAGAAGGTACCAAATATGTGACGAAAAAACTCTTGATATTGGTTGAGCCAACGTTTCGCACCACAAAGGGGCCTAAATACGTCCCTGGCTATATTTATTTACTATATTAAGGAAGGAGAAAAACACACCACTATTATTCTAAGTTACTTGAAAAGTTTTTTGAGACCATCAACTTCTTCGACTAGAAAATACTACACGCGATTGTCTACTTGTGTTACAAATGCGCAGGTCCGACTCTACTTGAGTAGGAGATGCAAAACTTTACAATCCCTAGACACCATAGTATCGTAACGTTCGCTTTAGCGAGATCATTATTATTATTCAAAAACAATTAAGTTGTTAATACTAATTTTATTATTATTATTGGTTATTGCCCCATAAGGCAATTGGTCCTTCAAGAAATTAAAGTGTTTGCGAACATCAAAACAACTTGCATCCTTTGTGTGAATACATGACCTGTCAAAATAGTTTTGTTCAGCCGTAGTTGCATTTGAGTAAAAAATTTGTACTAAAAATAATTCGCGCAAGTTGAAGCGCATTCCCATATTTATAATAATAATAATAAATTTATTGTGAAATAAACAACCATCAAAACTTAAAATATATTTGATTTTTATCAATATATAATAAGAAAAATAATGTAATATAGATAACTAAAAAGATGATTTATAAAAATAATTTTTTCCTTTTTTTACCTTTTAAAGCTAATATAGATGGTCATTTGTTACAATGGGAGGCAGTTCAGACTAGACCAATTGGATCTTATCTGTTCTTCCACTACCACGATACAACACAAAGTTCAGCAATCCTTTCGCTTTATGATAAGAAACGAACCATTGAATTATAAAAATATTTAATAACTACTTTCGCCAACAAGCAACCATTTCAACTTTAACATGTAATCCTGATTACAAAGGACTAAATATAAATAAATAAATAAAAAGGTATTAATATTTATAAATCGAGACGATTTTGAAAGATTAATTTTTTAAGTTTAATTTAAAAAGTTTGGAGAAGTGTTTTCACATGTGCACGGTAATAAGATTATGTTACTCTGGAGATATTGTTAGCTGTAACGATTTTTTAAAAAGTTGCAAGATTGCTGTCGGGGGAACGGTCAGCTTATCTTTTCTACGTATGTTGATATTGTGCGCATCTGTTTTTATAGGTAACTTTGTTTACATTACAAGGTATGGAGGACTACTTGCTTAATTACTTCCTATGATAAAAATATGCTGCATGAAATCTCCTTGACTAAAGTCATATTCAGCCAACCTGTCGCTCTGATCACTTGTGAGATTTTTCTGCTTTCTCGTATACCATGTATAAATCGTAGATACAGATTTATCAGAACCCTTTTGTATGCGACCTCTATCGATACTGTCTAAGCAAGGACCGTATACTACGTCGCAATAATTAAAATTAGAACAAATGAGAGAATCACTCAATAGAATCCTAGTAGCTTTTATCTAATACTAGTAACCAAGCCCATTTGAGAAATGAGCCTAATCTAGACAAACCTGAAATTAAAGACGTGAGGTCACTGCTCCAGGTCAGAGGTCAAAGGTCAGGTCAACTTGGGACCTATCTTAAAACATTCCCCTTGACATCCTGAACACTTTGATATACAACATGCCTATGTTTCCCTGGATTTAATATGAGGGCACCGGTCAGAGGTCAAAGGTCAGGTTAACTTGTAACTCCGTCTAAGACCAGCGCCTGGACGTCCTGAACAATTTGACGTATCGATATCCGAAATCGGTTCAGCCGTTATGAGGTCACCGCTCCAGGTCAGAGGTTAAAGATCAGGTTAACTCGTGACCCCGCCTAAGATCAGCGCCTCGACCTCCTAAACAATTTTATATATAACATGCCTATATTTCCCTGGATATTCTATGAGGTCATCGCTCCAGGTCAGAGGTCAAACGTCAGGTCAACTTGGGACCTATCTTGTAACATTTCCCTTGACATCTGAACACTTTGATATATAACATACCCAGATTTCTGTAGATTTAATATGAGGTCAAAGGTCAGGTCAACTTGTGAACCCGCCTAAGATCAGCGCCTGGACCCCTGAACAATTTGACGTATCAATCTCGAAATCGGTTCAGCCGTTATGAGGTCACCGCTCCAGGTCAGAGGTCAAACGTTAAGGTCAACTTGGGACCTATCTTAAAACATTCCCATTGACATCCTGAACACTTTGATATATAACATGCTTATGTTTCCCTGTATTTAATATGAGGTCACTGCTACAGGTCAGAGGTCAGGTCAACTTGTGACCCAGCTAAGATCAGCGCCTGGACCTCCTGAACAATTTGACGTATCGATCTCCGAAATCGGTTCAGCCGTTTCGGAGGAGAAGACGAACATACAGACAGACAAACCGGGTCACGATTTTGTGTGTAGATGTGACGATTAGAATAAAGCATTTTTTAGTGTTGAAATGGATCTTTATATAGTTTTAGTTACTTTCTGTTTGAATTTAAGAGAAGAGTCTACGATTACAAAAGTCCCGATTTACAAAAAACCCGCACGTTGGCTAACTGATAACATAAAACTTCTTGAAAAAGACTGCGTTGTTAAAATTTAAAAAAACCAAATCAATCGGCAATTGGAACTATTATAAACAACTGCGCAATTTTGTCACAACCGCAGTTAGAAATGATAAAAAGGCGTTCATACAGCACAACGTAAATCCCACTAAGCCAGTCTCTTCATGGCAGATGCTTAAACTTCTAAATATTTACAATAAAAAAACTACGAAACCATTACCATCAGAACTCAATAATGCAGAACTAATTAACAGCGAACTTTGTAAAACTTTTACATCATCACATATTTACGTGGCTGAAACAATTTGCTTATCTTAACAACACTCGAAAGTTTAAACTTAATCACAAATTACAATTCCAACCAATCACCGAATCTGTTGTCCAAAAAATTATCAATTCTTTGAAAAGTAAAGCAATTGGCTCTGATGGATTAAGTTTGGACATTAAATTATGCACACCTAGTTTACTTCTTGTTTATACTTATATTATGAACATCTGCCTATTAAAGTTGTCAAATATTACTGTGTTGCCTAAAGCAGACACGCCCCGATCTGTGAATGATTTGCGTCCAATCTCAATTCTCCCAGTGCTATCAAAAGTATTAGAACAGATTCTAGAATTACAGATTAGAGACTTTTTATCTGCCCACAATGGTTTACCTTTGTACCAATCAGGTTTTAGACCTAAGCACAGTTGCGCCACTGTACTTTTACATGTCTATGATGATATTATTTCTGCCACAGATAATAACTACTTAACGTTGCTCATATTATTAGATTATTCTAAAGCCTTCGATCGAATAAATTATGACGTTCTTCTTAGTACATTGCATTACATGGAGTTTAGTTACAGCGCTATAACTCTTTTAAAAGAATACACCACTGAGCGCATGCAGAGAGTAGTTCTTGGAAATAACATTTCCTCCTGGGGTAATATCAGCAGTGGGGTACCTCAAGGAACAATCCTTGGACCGTTGCTATTCATTATTTACACCTCAATTATACTTGACGTACTACTGCACTGTAAATCTCATCTTTATGCTAATGATACGCAGAGCTATTTCAAATTTCGTGCATTAGATTTTAAACCTGCCTGTGACATGATTAACCGTGACCTTTTAAGATTGCAAATCGTTTCTTTCAAAATGAACTTGAGTTTAAACCCTTCCAAACCATCTACTATGCTTTTCGGGAGGAAAAATGAAAAATCAAAGGTACTGAACTTGATTAATATTGAACGGTAATAAACTAAAAATAGTAGACTGTTGTAAAATTTGGGGTATAAACTGACAGTTTTTTACGATTTTCCAACCATATAAGTAAATGTCTTCAACGATCTTATTGTAATCTAAGACAAATTTATGCAAATCGGTTCTTGTTGAGTATAGACCCCAAAAAGATGTTATGTAACTCTCTTGCATAAACGGTTAACTTACAGAACAGATGTACATAACCTGAATCAAAAGATTTTCAACAATAAAGTCTCATAGTTTGAGTCTTTACAAGAAATCTTTCAGTTATTGCATTGCACCTACGACAAATTTAAAAATATATTTGATAGCTCCTCGTCGTTACGTGTTTTTAAAATAAATATGAAATCTCTATTACTCAAAGAGCAACTTTTCAAGTTTTTCATCACGATAATTTTTTTTTTTTTCATTTTTTTCAATTATTATTTTGAACATACAGTTTTATTTAATTTATAACTAAAATATGTATTGAAATATTCTAGTGTTTTTTCAGTATTTATTTTATTATTATTACCAATTTTGATTTTACTACTTTGTCTAAAAATGTGTAAAATGTATAAACGGTACAGTGGTAGAACAGCTGCAGTATATCTGTAAAGCTGAACTGCGCCGTTCGTTACAATACAATCTGTTTTTACCTTTAAAATGAAAAAATTGTAGTGTAAGAAATGTAGTGTAACAATAAAGTCCTTATTATTATTATTAGTCCAAGATTTCTAGCTTGATTTACAACTATAATGGGTGAATTTTTCTACTTTGATATTTAACAAATTTTTAACACGGTGGCAAGAATTGCAACTCCAGAATAACATGACCCAACTTTTATTCAAATTTAAGAATGAATTGTTTCTTAGGATTTATATTTAATTGTTCCAGGTCCAAATGAATCAGATTAATGTTTTTAACGGTATTGTGAATATTAAAACGATCACAAGCATAGATCACTGTGGCCCTCCTAATAAAATGAACAACTATTTTCAATAAGCACTCTTTGATGTCGCTCAGTGAGGTGAGGTGCTTTATAGCATTATCTCCAAAGCCAATATAATGAAGAATAGCTAATATCAGAGAGTGATTTATTGTATCGAATGCCTTGAAGAAGTCGAGTAAAACTAAAGAAGTCATTAACCCTTTTGTCAATAGATCTAATTATATCGTCAGTTATATTAAGAAGTACCGAAGATCAATCAGGCAAACATCGAAACTCTGATTGTTTTTCAGGTAAAATAAGTAGTTATCCAGTGAATTTTAATTTGATTACAAAGCAATTTTTTCAAAAATTTTAGAAGCAACAGATAATATGCTAATTGATCGCAAATCGTCAGTTGTTTTTTATCTTTTTGGGTTTTAGGTATTGGTGTTACTACTGATTCTTTCCAGCATGAGAGAAAGACTCCTTCGTTGATACAAAAATTAAAAATGTGCTGTAAAAAATATAGTATCAGAGGGCAACAAAGCCTTATGCTTATTTTATCAAAGCCAACTGAGTTTGAAGAAATCAAATATAAAGCATTACTGATAAAACACTGACTTCTGCAAAATTTGAATTTGTTATTGATGGCTTGGCTTCCTTGACATTAGTTAAATAAAAGTTAGAGTTTCTATATCTGGATTAGAAGGTTTTGAGTAGATAGACGAAATCGTTAATTAAATTAGGATCTGATATATTATTAGGTATTTCAGTATGTTTACGCTTATTGGACACAGAACATTTTCGTAGCCTAACCATAGTCCTTTTTATTTGTCTTATGGGCTAATAAAATTAAATATGTTTTCTCTCTTTTGATAAAATACGATGTATAGTTTCTTAACTGCTTATAGTAGTCCAGTCAGAAGTCATTTTAGTCCTCTTATAGTATTTAGTAGAATATGTCTTGTCCCTCAAACGCATTAACAACAGCATATTATCTGTTAACCAGGCTGGTTACTCTTTGTTAAATGTTTTTATTTGAATTCTTTTGGAGAATTAAGTCGCTTGTTAATATTATTCACACAGTACACTAAATTGTGGTCAGATATATTATGTACACAATGTGTACAGGGATCGATCCAGAGGCTTTAATATAGGCAGACCTTCATTAGATAGATATGAAGTCGACAAGAGTGTGGAAGAATGTTCAGTAACGCGCGTGGGCTCATTTATTATTTGTTTTTAGATTGTAGCTCTCTAACATCCGATCAAAGCGAACAAAATAAGGATTAGTGATAGCTAGGGCATCAATATTAAAGTCTCCCATGCACAGAAACTCATCACCATTACGGGGAGTGACATCAAACAGCGTCCTCGAAATGATTTATAAATTGTCAAAATTATTGTTGTTTCTATACACCATAGATATTATAAACAATTTCTGTAATATTTTAACTTTAAACCAAATGTGTCCAATAGACATAGATATATCTTGGTAGACTATTCCATAATCAAAGCTGGATCTAATATAAAATCCTACTCCTCCCCGCGTACAGGCCTAGGTAGGTGATAGAAAGAATGTCCAGGAATATTTAAATGACTGATATCTGTGTTTAGCCAAGTTTCGGTAATACATACAATATCTGTCCCTCGCTGCAGCACTAAGTGTGAAATCAGAGAAATGCGCAATTAGTGATCTAACATTTAAATGACAAATCTTTAAGTTCAATTTTGAGCAATCATTAAAGTAAGGTTAATTTAAATATTAAAAATTAGATGCCACGTTAGAGTGGAATGAAGCTACTCGCGAAACAAAACCTAGAATAATATAGGTCGAACAATCAAACCAGTTTGGGGTTACTGCTTATTCAAAAGTTTATAAGGGTATATAAAGCTCACAAGTGACTGAAGGATTGCGAAGGTTGTTCCGCACATAGAATAATACACATTAAAAGTGATATTTGCCACATATAGTGCGACTTTGGTACCAAAAATATGTACGTTCTATATCGATTTACAATTACATTCGTTAGTGTTAGTAAAGAGAAAATTTCCGCAGTTCAATAATCCCAAGAAAAAATTGTTACATTCATAAATATAAACACAAATACATATTGAACAATAAACCTACAATATCAATGAATGATAATGATATATACGGAAAATCAATTGACTCGAATATGTAATATTTTGCAAAATAACATATATACTAGATAAATCTATTTTATTTCATAGTCACAGAATTTCTTATTCTGCCTGCGTTTCGGCTTCTGAATTCTTAGGTTGACGCGTATTATAACGCGATCTCTTAATTTTATTAGAGTTTGTTTTTCTTTTCATCAGCAACTGCAGCCTCCAGATCATCGTGATTCTTGATGGTGACCTTTCCAGATGTTAATTTAGCTGTTGTATTACCATTTACGATCCATACATTGCTGTCTCCAAAATTTTCGCGTATGCGTTTATATGTTTCAGTTCTTTCTTTAGTTAGCGATTCGGAGAAGAAATATTTTGTAGGTTTCAAACCCTTTTTAGCACTCCAAACTTTGTTCCGTTGACGGTATTATATAAATTTAACTATAATCATTCTACATTTTTTAGATCCTACAGGCACTTCACCTATTCTATGACAATTGTCGATGGAATTTGCTGTGATGCCCGGCACTTTTAAAATATCCTATATAAATTTTAAAGTCACTTCTACAACATCCTCCTTTTCACACTCCAGAAACGCCATGTATTATTAGACAATTTTACGAGAATATGTTTCTAATTCATCATTTTTAAATTTACACTGTTTATCATCTCTTTTAAATCAACAATACAATTAAAGATTTCACTTTTAAATGAATTAAATTCCTTTGAGATGCCCTGTGATTCATTGGTTAACCGTAGTTCAAACTTCTTAGTAAAGGCCATGAAATTGCCCTGAAACGCCAGCATTTTTATCATTAATAGAGACATTTTACTTTAGCAATAATATTTCACAAGTGTTATTCAAAGACTAATACGTCGACACACTTTACAAAACCCGATAACCCGACGTGTTATATTTGTTGCACGTAATCGTAATCACATCCAGAAATTAAAAGAAAACGTACCTTTTTGATTATTGTAGGCACTCTTTTTATACTGGACTTGCACTGTTAGGACACGTCTACATACTATCCATGAGCACAATATTTGTTATTGTAATGTACATAAAGGGTGAGCCAACGCCGACGAAACAGAGCCAACTGCAGTCACATCGATAAAAAAATATTTTCAGCCTGTCGACATTCCACTATTACCTCTGGTTTTAACGGAAATGACGTCACATTAAACTTTTTAAATGGCAATCCACTGTTTTTTGTGGAAAATCGAATAGACGACAAAAAATGCTTTTCAAAAAACCCCACATGTTGCTAGTTTCCTTTGGAAAGATATTGCAGTAACAATTTAATAATGTAATTGAAAAAATTATAACAAATGCTCAAAATTAGCTCCTCTAACTTCCATGCAGTGGTACAAATTTTCTTCAAATCGTCGTCTTACATTCTGCAGAATTTCTGGAGCAATCTGAAGACATTCATCGGTGATCCTTTGTCTTAAATTTTCTAAAGACGTCGGTTCAGTTGAATAAACTCTACTCTTTAAATGCCCCCACAAGAAAATGTAATGGGATCAAGTCTGGAGATCAGGTGGCCATTCAATACTACCTCTCCGACCAATCCATCTGTTGGGAAATGTTTCATTTAAGAACTCTCTTACTAGCATTGCAAAATGTGGTGGAGCCTTGTCTTGCTGGAAAATAAGCTCGTTTTCTAAATATCTTGATCAAAGGAAAGGAACACCAACTGCAGCGTATATTTAACCAACAGGAAAACACCACCGGTATCGCTGATGGTGACAGCTTAGCTGTTGAAACACGTGTCCGAGTAAAGTTTTTTGGTGTTTTCCTGTTGGCTAAATATCTTGCATCATTTTCGACAATATCTGTCAACATTGGGTTGATAACATTCTCTAACATTTCAAAGTAAATTTCACCATTCAGATTTTCAGGTATAAAATAGGGTCCTACTAGCCGGTCTCCGAAAATACCCGGACGTTTAGCTTTTGTGGATACTGAGAATGAAGTTGGAGGAGCTAATTTCCAGCATTTGTTATAATTTTTTCAATTGCATTGATTAAATTGTTACTGCAATATCTTTTGTTTTTTTTAAATGACAATATCCGCGAAATCATATGAAGGGCCCTCTAAAGGTTTTTGTACAGTTGTTCTAGCCGAACGGCCAAAGGAAACTAGCAACATGTGGGGTTTTGAAAAGCATTTTTGTTGTCTATCCGATTTTGCACAAAAACTGTGGGTTGTCATTTAAATAGTTTGATGTGACGTCATTTCCGTTAAAACCAGAGGTAATACTGGAATGCCGACAAACTGAAAAGATGTCCCCCTCAGAAATAAAATTGACGGGTCGGAGTTTTTTTTTAAATTATCGATGTGGCAGCAAATTAATTGGATCTGTTTCTGTCGGCGTTGGCTCCACCCTGTATAAAGTTATTGGCATTAGTTCAATACAGCAGAAGTTGTGAACGGGTAGTATATTTGTGAAATTCGGATCAAAAACGTATTCGAATAAAATCTCTCGGCCACATTTGCAATAAATCTGATCTTACGCATCGATTTACAACTTGAGTTTTGCCACTACGATCAAGAATTGCCACAACAAACTACAGAGATCCGCACTTCGGTTCCAAAGCAGCCAAATGGGCCAAAATCATCAAAAAGGGTTTTGACTTCGGTTTACTCGTCGACTGCTAACAAAATATTAAACAATAACCGAAGAATTGATTATAACCTTTTGGATCAACTGAATGCAAAGATTCGTAAAAAAAGACCTGGTTTAACGAATCGTGTTTTGTTCAAAGACAATGCATCGATTCACAAGGTACTCTGGCACTGGAAAAATTGCGATATTTATAGCACGAATCTTAATTAAGCAAAGAATCCAAGACTACTTACATAGTACAAATTTTGATTTGTAGAACATATTACCAAAAATGTTTAAAAAAAAGGTACGGAATTTAACAAAATTTGTAACCAGTAACATAAAATCTCTTCACATATCGCCATGCTATTATAGAGAGCTGAGAACTTACCAATAGTCTTTCAATTCAGGTTTTGATTTACTGATATCATCGAATCTGGTTTACAATGGTGTTGGCTGCACGTAGAACCGTGACAACTACCAACGTTTGCACGTTTAGACGCAGTTGGTACTGGCCTACGAAATAAATTAAAACTATATAGAATGATTTATAACTAAGGTTTTTACTTTTGATCGGTCGGGTGTTTTCGGATCTGCGTTAGTTGTTTTCACTTGTGGTTTCCTGAAAGCGGCATTTCTACAAATGGGTATTAAAAACTAAAATTTATAGAAAAATTAAACTTACTCAGTTGGAACTTTAGCTGTACCCATAGACTGTAACGTTTCGGAAGGTTTAGGGACAGCAGGTTCTACAGTACCGGTTCTTTATTCGTCAGCAACTCCGGAATCCTTCTTCAGCTTTTCCAAAAGTTTGTGATTGGTTAAGTCTGTACTCACCCACGAGTCCGTTTTCCCGATTGGTACTTGAGTAGCTTCATCAATTTTCTTATCGACGACCTTCTCAGGTTGCAAACTGTCACTTCTTTTTAAAGCACCTTTCAACAAACTCTCACCCTCTGATTTCATGACTGGAGCTTCGCTAGCAACCTTAAAAACAGGTTCCTTTACAGAAGCTACCCTTCTTTAACATCGAAGGAGTTTCCGTTCAGACCCAATGAAGAACGGGAGATTTATGTTTTAATTCTTCCATGTCGGGTACACAAAACGTTGGCGATTTTAAAACATTCTTTGGAAATTCGGGTTTTTGCGGATTCGCTATCTGTCACATTGTCATTTATTTACTAAGGTCTTCGAATTAACAATTTTAAAAATGGAATCTCTCAGTAGTCCTTTATTTTCAAATAAACCATCAAGTAGTGATGCTTCTTCATCTTTGGCACTTTCGCTTACTTCTCGAAGATTTTTTAGGACAGAACGACCTTTTTTGATGAGGCGTCAAATACACTCGTGTAGGTTTTGAGCAGGTAATTCGTTATGTTTTGCCATAATGTGACTTGTGAGTATATCGAGCGTTATCGGTGCTTGGCAAATATAGCAACTAATTAGATGGTAAATTTCCGGAGCGTTTTCGTCGTAAAGTGGAGGCAAGGTACTAGTCCGAAATTCTGCCGACATGCATTCTTCACACAAACAATTGCCTTGAGAGTCCACAAAAATCTGCTATGTAAGTTGTGTCTCCTACTAAAGATAGTACGTGAGCATCTAGTTCCGCCATATCTTGCTGTTGCATCCTTTAATTATTTTCAGTTAAATTTATATGACAGAAATTGTGATGAACTTACGCTTGCACGTTCCTAACCATCCAGTAATTTGTTTTTAGAATCTTCTGCTGCTCTTTGAACATTTTCCAGTCATTTAGTAAACGCTTGGTCGGGTTCGACCTAGCTCTTTTCTGACTGAAAATAAAATTTGTAAAGCATTGGTTGATTTTTTTTCATAAATAAACAGGATACGAAGGTGTTGTGCACCCTTCTGTCTAACTTCGTCGCGTATAATTTAATAACCAACTTAAACGGAGAGAACTAACTCACAAAATACAATATAATATGTATGTAACATTCATAACATGAAAGGAAACAAAACAACTAACCCAGTCGAAATTAACGTAATACCTTCCGCTGGACAAATTATTAAGTCTTTGAGGGATAAGTACAAATGTCAAAGGTAGTCAAATATTTGGGCACCATCGAAGATAAGAAATTGAAGTGAAAACCATGTCCGTCGGAGTCTATAGACAAATTAAAAGGTACTATTTTAATTTTTTTAATGTATTATTACACGACTAAAAGTTATCACTAATAACTACAAAAACTAATAACCTCTTCGACTTTCGCAGTGTGTCCAAAACTTGCGTTCAACGTTTCGCTGTTCATGCTGACAACTTGTTCAGGAAAGCTGAACTGCACCTGTTATCGACCTTCGAAAAAATAAATAGAAGGGTCGAGCGACGAAGCAGTTCAAGTTATCTGAAAGAATCGTCAACATGAACACAAAGATTACAAGTTTTGGCTCGGCAAACCCGGAAGATGTTATTAATAACACCAGATGTAAAGTGTTACGACTAAAAATTAATTTTTTTCTAGAGCCGCGCGCAACTATATTCAAACGAAATCGGAAAGTCGATGAATGCTGTGGAGTATTATTTTGCGCTCTAGAGCGAACAGGGAAAACAAACCGCTCGCTTATTTTATCAAATATGTATCGTGCAGCGATAAACAATTGAATTGTTATATGACAAACTCGGCAAAAATTTATTTGTCAGTATTTTAATATTGTGTCCGTTTATACATAATTTTCTCTTTTGATGTAAAAATAATAAATAATAATTCAATCATTATGGAGAGTGAAAGTGATGATTATTTCTGTACTCCGCCTGATATTTCGAAGCAGCCAAATCCGCAACTTTAAATTTACTCCCAGAAATCTAGAAGTAAATATGAAAAACAATAAATACCGACTGATTAAAAATATGTAAAAGGGAGTTGCCCATAATCAAGTTGATTATATAGGGGTCAGCTACTTTGTTAAGTAATAGAGGTGCCATTTAATCCAACTAAAACGTCATGGAGGATGGAAAAGTTCAAGTGTCGCTGAAGGATATATAGATGACGCAATTAGCAATAAAATTGATATAGTCCAGAAGATTTTGGGTTCATCGTGTTCATCTACATCGGTTGTTGACTCACCAAAAACTGATGTAACTAGCAACATTTGAGGTACAACGGCTGCATCCACATCGGTTTTTGAATCATCAATAACAGAAGATTAAATTAAATTAAACTGTCAGATGTACTCTTAGAACAATAAGCATTCTTATTGTAAACACAAGAAAAATAATTTTGTTTGAGCTAATGGTTTAATAAAGATGCCAATTAAATTGTAAAATTTGTACTATAACTTCAAATAGTTTTAACTATTTAAAGTGCGGCTGTAGAAAAAGTAATGTGTCTTTTTCAAGCACAAAGTAGATTTCCGCTTTCAAAAGAATGCTCGCGCTCACTTGCGTCGCGCGCTACATTCTCTCAAGCACGAATTCGCTTACTTTGCGCTCTAAATACACAAATAACTATTATTATATGAATTGAAAAGCATTGAACCGTTGATTGAACGACTTTGTATAGATACGCAACGTATTCTGAATTATCTACTTCACCGATATAAAATCATATTGTGTTCCCATTTACCGACTGTCACGTAGTTTACTTGTAATGGCGAACTTGACCATGGTCATTATTTTGGTACAGCACCCTGCATTATTCAAATGCTACAGTATACAAAGTCAGATTTAAACATATGTTGATTCAAGTAGTGACTAAGCTTCCACATAAATAAGTACCAGACTCCTAATTTTTTTATTAAGATTTTTAAAGGATAACTACCCATGCTCGAGGAATGATTACTATCAAATTCTATTTTGACCATATTGCGCCTTCTTTCTATTAAATTTGACGTGTTCTGAGATTTTTGCTTAATCCCTCTGGTTTTTTCGTAATTTGCTCTGTAACCTTTTAGTTTGGATACACTGTATACATTTCAACAAAAAGAAAATAACAATGGTGTTTTAAAAAATAGTACGGGACATCTTTTATAAACAAATGTATAATAAGGGCTAATACCAAAACTTTCATTCCAAAAGATTGCAATTATTTGGAAAATCTTGAAATTTTCGAGATGGTTTTTGAGGCAAAAAATCAACTCCAATTTCACTCTAAATGCGCGAAAAAAAGCAAAGTTTTAGACTAAGTTGAAGATGCCCTGACCTGGTGCGTATGTAGATGCAACAAGAGAACACAATTAATTTATTGCTTAAATATTTTGCAAATTTTCAAAATCCTGCCAAATCTAAAATAATGTCTCGAAGTACTTCCAAATCTTCTTACATATAAAAAATCTTTGTCGTTAAATTTAATGGGTAATGCAGTTTTCCGTAACAATTTACGTTTTTGATTTTCCATAATGTCATTTGGTAAAAAAATATGTTCACACTACCCAAATTAAACATCCTTTAGCATTTACATATGTCCACAGTTTTTTTCTGATCTTTTGTAATCCTTCACTAAAAATTAAAAAAAACTAATTTTGTCTTTTCTGTTACTGTTAAAACAGTTTTATAAAGCACAAACATGATTTACTACTCATTGCGATGGAATTACAGGAATCACAATAATTCAAAAAGAGGCGCGCACGAACTACTCTACCTCTCGGATCCATTTTTGAATACGGTCAATTCCATGCATCGTACGCATCTATACAAAGTCGTTCAATCAACGATTGAACGTAAATTACTAAAGTAACAAAAAGTATTAGGCTTTAACATCAAAATTAAGCTGGTCTTCTACACAGACGCCTCAAAATTCTTAGCTCGAATGGAAGCAGGTGTATACTGTGAGAAATCAGAGACAGAGTTATCTATTACATCTGACAATACTCCAAGCCCAAACGTATGTTATGTTCAGAATAGTTAGGTGGGTTAATAAAATTCAAAACGTTTAAAGTGGCATCCATAGCATTCTTGGTCTAGCAAAACTCAACAGAGTAACTCTGTGGTAGGTGTCAGCAACAAAAATCGGTGGGCTGTATAACAGTACAGCCAAATTAGATGAAAAAGGCCCTTCCGTTTCAGTTCAGTATGTAAAAAGTATAAATTGGTCCAATTTTTTCAATTGCCTCAACTTCGTGTGTTTAATACTTTTCGAGATACAGCTCTTTAAAGTTAAAAAAATTCCGGACTCAAAAAATGGTAATAACTTTAAAAAAATTAGTCACAAAAACTGCTAGACATTTAAATCTATTCTCTACCAAACATGTCTAATGCTGTTTTTGTATCTTTAATCTTTTGCACATACATCAACTAATTAATGACTAATTTTGGGCTCAATTTAAAGAGAAAGTTGAATGCTATATGTTTACTGCAGTCTTTCTTGTTTTGAATAGTGCCTCTATGCCCAGACTAATTTTCTGTGTTTATTGTAAAGAAAGATAAAATATCAAATACTACAGAAAATATTATTAGTAAAGCATTAAATTTCCTTCAAAATCAGGTCCACAATATTAACAGTTCTATTACTCAAGTTTTAATTTTTTGTAAATGAAATGAGTCTCCGTTTTTTAGTTTTCTTTTGATTTTGTAGAGCTGTATCTTGAAAAACATTGAATGCGTCGGTCCATTAAAGTGTCAATTTTTGGCAAATTTAACATAAGGAATATTAATATTACAATACTCTAGTGATAGATGTTCAATATAAACAATAAACCTCAGAGAGTTTTTCTTGTGCCCGAACGACGAATATTAAATTTCGTAGTAAAAGATACGGAAAATGTTCAGGTAGGCGACGAAACAAAAATATAGAAAGATTTAAAACTTGCTAAGAGATGACGTAAGTAGGTAAACGTCGGTACTTCAATCGTTACACAGCAGGTCGTTTTATATCATTTTGATGTGAACCCTAAATCAAATACGATTTTTACCAGTTTACATCATCTGCGAGCAAGATTTTTGAACATAGAACACTTTCCTGTCGTGTTACATTAACACAAAGTGACATAATAAACATGCATGGAAACAAGTACAACAAAACTTTTAACCGTAAAAATAGATTAGCAACAATGTCTAGCGTACTCACCTTAAATTGCTAATCCTTAATTTTAAAGTTGCCATTTGGAAAGCCAGTAAGACCATGTCATCCAGAAGCATGAATATGATTCTAATAAACTCTTATGTGCAGGTTTGTTTTCTTCTTTTAACTATAAAATAGCCGTTCAATGTTAACAGTAGTAAGATGCACAATTAAGCTTACCTTTTCAAAGAGTGGGATCTTAGAACACACAGCAGGACTTTTATAAACGTAGTGATAAAAATACTCTTATTTAGGAAAGCCAATTGACATGGAATCGCTCCATAATTAAAAGTCAAATTCAGGTAATAGTGGAGCTAATTTACTAGCAGCCGAACAAAGGCACTGTAATATGACATTAAACCTAAAAAAAGATTGTAAATCAAATAGTTAAATAGTTTTTTTCGTAAATGTTTGAATCCCGCAAATTTTGAGCAAATCACAACAAATGTCTCCTTTCAAACAGTAATGATGTATGGGGGGAGCAAAAGTTCGAATATTGAACATAAAAAAAACATGCACCTTATGTTGACAAGTTGACAACTATTTGAACTTTAAAAGAGCAACTCAGAGCACATAAAAAGGAATATCGTGGGAATCTTTGTAACCAGGTTGATACCATTTCAAAGTTAAGCCGCACGCAGGCAATTTCGAAAGGAAAAACTTACATCAACAAACTCAAGGCTAGATGGTAATTATACACATCATTACGCGGCAACAAGCAAACAAATCTACATTGGTTCCGAAAAACGGTCATGTCAACAAGTACACTACACTTATATGTCCAGGGGTTAGTCACAGAAAAATTTTCTGATACAGGTATGGGGAACTACAAGGTAATCCAAGGAAAATAGGGGAGATCCAAGAAAGTCCTAGAAAAAATAAGGGGGAGATCTGAGGAAATCCAAAAGAGTTTGAGGGAAGATGCAAAAGAGATACTGGGAGGTTCTCGTTAATAATCGCATGGAAACGTGAATGCAACGGCAAACGCATGTTTAGACTAGTTTGATCTAGAATCCAGTTTTTGATGTAAATTAAAAACATAAAATAAGTCCGCAACTTACTACTTTGGTGCATTCAAGAAATAAAAAGGCAATTCGAAGAGAAAGTTGTAGCCAACTATGCATATGTTTTAGTTCCTCAGTCCTTAAGAAAAATAGCTCGTCGTTTTGTTATTCGGTTTACGGCACCAACAAGAAGGTGGGGAACAACTTTAACAATGTTAAAACAATTCCTGCAACTTTAACAATGGCTGAAAATCTGGAAATCAAGGTTAACCAAAATTTAGACCGTGATGTTTACAAATTCAATATCTCTGATATCGTTAATAAATATGATGTTGCAACATCACTTTCACTCAATGCATACGACCTAGGTGAAACTGACAGTGAATTATAAGGGTTGATACCGTTCAGTAAAACTTTAAAGTTGAAAGGCTATTCGGATAACGTTACGCGGGAAGACATAGCACAACAAAAACGATAAAGAAAACTTTTCTATGCTGGCTATTTAGTGAAGATTGCGCGAAACTTAGATCAGGGCAGAAAAAGCCAAACACTGAAGCAAAATGTCACTCCAACAATGAATTTTTTAGATTCAGTGCTATAAGGGGCACCTTAGGCGATCACAGTGAAACCCCATCCGACGACAATGATAGAAAGGTCGTGCAATAAATGTGGGCGGAGAGGAACAAAATGTGACAATCAAGTTTATCAAATAAGAACTAAACGATTTTATCTGATCAAAATCCAAAAGATGTTCAGAAAGTTGAGTTTGACTAGATTTGTTATGCGCCAACACAAATGATTGGCTAACAATCAATCAATAAGATTATGGACACAATTTGAGCAAGTCGCGAAAATGAAATGGAGGCGATTAGGGCACGTGGCTAGACTAAATAAAACATACAGTCACAAGGATGGATGCCCAGCCAAAAAGATGAACTATGATGAAAGTACAGTGGGCAGAAAATGAAAAAAGCGTTGCACAGGATGGAGACGTTTTGGAGAGGCCAAAACCGTTAGAGGGTTTTCCAACAAACTTGACTGAGAAAAAATAACTGCACACAACTGTGGTAGGTTTTGGGTATTGGACTGGTTGTTTCATTTTACAGATTTCCTTGTAGCTGAAACTGTTCCATTCTTTGATTGAGTAAGTTACATAAAGTATTGGAGGAAAAATTAAAACTTCTTACCATCAATACAGATAAAGATAAACAACAATCGAAGTATATGCTCCAACAGAAGATGTGAATTTTATGAAATTACCAAGAAACAATAGACGATCGACCTCAAACGATATAAAAATACTGGAAATTTGGAGTTTATAATAGTAAGATAGAAAAAATAGCAAAAGTGTCAGGAAAATTTACGTTGCGATGAAGTAATCTCAATGATAATGGCCTGAACATGAGTGAACTAGTAGCAAGGAACAATCTATTAATAAGTTCAACAACTTTCCAACATAAAAGAGGACATTTAAAAGAAAGATGTAAGATTATATAGAGAACCTAAGTGCGGCAGTGATCATTATTTACTAGTTACCAAATAAAACAGAGGAAAGACAAAAAAAAGTAAAAAAGCAATATCTATGTGAAACAGTTAAAGAAAGCATAAAAAAACACCATTTACAGAAGATATCAACAAATAATAGAATTCAATCAAAAATGCTATCAATACAGCTGCTTTGAAAATCATCGGAACAAAGGTGTAAAATAAACGCGAAGATCCCGAGAAATAGCAAGAAAATTATATAATCACAGAAGAACCAAATGACATTGAGAACCAATATGAACATAAAACAGAGGAGCAAACCCAACGTACGAAGACATGAAGAAGAATTAAAAAGGATATAAAAGTTAATAAAAAATATGCGAAAAGAAGAAATAACATACGAATGAAAATGTGGTCTAATAATTCCAATATATAAAAAAGGAGATTAAACATTATGCTGTAATTACAGTGGAATAACTTTACTAAACATAACACAAATCCCTGTCATCACTAATCGCCAAAAAACCTAGCATAATACTATGACGAAATAGTGGCAATTCAAGAACAAATGGTAGAAAGGAAGTAAAATGGTGGTGAGGAGAGGAGGAGATAGAAATAGTTAGATAGACTTAGGTAGGTGAGATACAACCTCAGGTATGACAACAAGGATACAGACCAAGATAATAGAGTTTCTACAAGAATGGTGAATTGGAGAAAGGATATTTCGGAAGGACATGAGAGAAGAAGGTGGCTGTTCGAAAAATTCATAAAAAGCGTGATGATTTGGTGATGGGAGAAACGAGAGAAATTGATGAAAAATACTGGATATGTATGTTATAATTTGATAGGAAGATACCAAGGTACACTGGGTGTATCATAATGAATTGGAAATATTTTAGCTGTAGAAAGCTGAGCTCGAAATATTAAGATTTAACTCAAATTACTTATATAAAATGTACCTGCTTACTGAGTTACAGAGTGTTTTATTTAAAAATTAAAAAAAAAAAACTATTTATACCCAGTTGCTTCAAAACTATTTGATCTATCCTTGTCATACTTGTCAGGAAGTGTAGGTACTGAACACTTTACAAAAAATTATGTTAAATCAAAGTTTCTGGCTATTGCCAGAGACGTCACGTGAGGAACAAGTAATTTTTGATCACCCAAAATCTACGCTACTGATGGGATTGTCATTTTAGCACAATTTTCGATTTTCAAATTCTTTATTTTAAAAAAGACATACTTTCTTCGTAATAATAAAGTCGTTACTTTTCCAGATATTTAAAGTCAAATTTAGTAAGGTGTTCAGTACCTACTTCCTGCTAATCACAGGATACTTCAAATAGATTTAGAATGAAATGTGGAGAACGAGAACAAATATTAAAGAAGGGAGGAAGAAAGACGAGTTGCAGCATGTGCGAGGAAGAGTGGAAAATTTTAGAGCATCTAACGGAAGAAAGCGGAGAGCTAAGAAGGGAAGAAAGAGGATAAAGGACACTACTCGGGAAAAAGGGAAAGGGGCAGAATAGATGAAGAAGATGGTAGAAAGAAGGAGAAAAATAATAAGAATAGACAATGTCGTAATCGCTCAACGAAGATGTTTCAACTTTTGGAATTGGAAATAATAAAAAGTACAAAAAACACTATTGTAACAAAAATCACCCTATGCTGATGACATGCGTAACAGAAATGACGATGGAAATGAATAAACTATAACGAGAATCAAAGACATTAGGACTACGAAAACCAAAGTACTACATGGCACGTAAACGACAAGACCTGAAAAGACCTAAAAACTCAGCTGCAAGTGGGGTCTAATCATTATAAAAGAGTGAAAAGTTTTACCTATCTAGGTACAACAATCACCAACACTAACCGCATAAGAGGGGATGTAATAAATAAGCAACAGGTGCTATTATAAACATAAAAATTAATGACAACAAACAAATATCAAGAAAAGCGTAAAACCCACAGTAACTTAAGGATCTGAAACCTGAACCCTGAACGAGGTAGAAAAACAATTACTGCTTAGATTTGAAAGAAACATAATAATATATGGCATAGAAGAACCAGTAAAGAAGTTGAGACCTCATTAAATAACGAAGAAATCATTCGATTTATCATTGCCCAGTGACTTAGATAGTTTGGAGATACACAGCGAATGAACCAAGATATCCTCCCAATAAAAGATCTAAACATAACCCATGAGAAGTTAGCAATAACTTTCAACAATAGAGTCAAGCCCTACTAAATTCTTGTAGCATTCGAATCTACATTAAATTGAACTTTTTAATTTGCATTTAAATATATAAAGCAATAACTATATACCAGAGATATGCACATCCCAATTTTTTGTTAATCAGTTTAGAATTTATTGTAGAATACATTAAAATTGAAAAATTTTATCGACACGTTGTCAAAATTTTGAAAAAACTGCGTGAATATGTGCGTGAAATTTCGTTTTCTGTATTATTTATTTATTAAAAAATAAACTAGAGGTATGAATATCCCTATTTTTTGTTAATCAGTTTTGAATTTTTTGTAGAATACATAGCATTAAAAATTGTACATTTTTATCGACATCTTTGTCAAAATTTTGAAAAACACTGCTTTATTATTGCTTTATACAGGGTGTTAATTAACTATGGGATCAAACTTCAGAATGTTGTACCTTACTCCATTTTAAGATAAAAAGCTTTATATAGAAAATAGGTTCTAAACGGTTTCTGAGGTTTAATTTTAAAAAAATGATGGTCTTCAATTTTTTTTCAAATTTGATAAGAATTTATGGTTTAGTAAATATCTCTTGAGTTTTTTCGCTCAGATTGACTCTCTACATGAAAAATAAAAAAATAAAACTATAAATAAGCATTTATTACTTTATTGTTTTAAAAGTAACAAAAAACCTAAAACCAAAACTAAAAATGCACTAAACTTAAAATAGTTGCTGAAAAAATTGAGTACTATACAGGGTGTCCCACGGTGGATGGCGTATTAGACGTTTATGGAGAACCAAATAACGGATAATTTTGAAAATTTGGTAACACCGATAAACAACCATGATCTACAATTTAAAAATATTTTTGACCTTGCGGTGTTGCCGCTTCTACTCTAAACCGTTTCTGAAAAACGGCTACAGATAGGTATAGGGAAGTATTAAGAAAAGTTGCTCAAAATTATACGAGGAATTCAAAAATTAAAAATATACAGGGTGTTCCATTTAAAATAGCGATGTTGCCACCGGTTTAGAGTAGAAGCGGCAACACCGCAAGGTCAAAAATATTTTTAAATTGTAGATCATGGTTGTTTATCGGTGTTGCCAAATTTTCAAAATTATTCGTTATTTGGTTCTCCATAAACGTCTAATACGCCATCCACCATGACACCCTATATTTACATATACCTCTGTGCACGAAACTGGTAAAACGATATAAATCACTTTTGGTTTAAAACATTAATGTCTACGTTAAAAATTGTCACTAAGTTTCGAGGTCATACTAATTTTTCTATCTTCTAGTTTTTTTTTTTAAAAATTTATTTCAATAATAAAAACAAAGCTGTCTTGGACCTACGTTTATATAAAGATTTTCTCCCATACTTAATTAACACCCTGTATATTTACCTAACTACAAATTAAATAAGTTACAATTTTTAATGTACAATCGAATGCAACAAGAGAATTGAGAATATATGTCATAAGCTGTGAAAGCATCGAAAACAGCTCGCTCAGTTGTAATGCAACTTAATGTAGTAGGCTGGAATCTATTGCTGAAAGATATCCTCATGTGTCAAAACGTAGATCGAGGACAAGATGGTTAAAAGATATAAAGACAATGAAGGTTTGAAAGTGGAAGAAGAAAGTGAAAGATTGAAAACAATGGAGAAGTTTTATTGCACAGGCCAAAGCTCACCCCAAGTTGTAGTGTCGCTTATATGTCGCAGTCAGATGCCAAAATCCACCAGCTTTACTCACATTTTAATTAACTTACAAACAGTGAGCAACGCCGCATAGTCAAATTTTGTTCATCATTCTTAACGTTTTACATTCACTTCACTAAATTTAGGCCTCTTAAATCAAAACGTGCAGAGGAAGTGGCAGCTGAATTATTGAAAATATTTTTAGAATGCGGTGCCCCCAAAATATTACAAAGCCACAATGGACGAATTTGTGAACGTAATTGTTAAAGAAATGTCGTCCAATAGGTCAACTTGTAAAAGGTCGTCCTCAGCAGCCCCAAAGTTAAGGTAGCATAGAGAGAAGTATTGGAAGATCACGTCTCTGCAAACGTTCCCAAAGTTGATCGTAGCCCTCTAGATCCCAAAAATATATTTGCCATCGTTATAGATCACAAAAATGGTATGTACCAAATATGTACTGAAAAGGGTATTTCAAACCAATTGTTTTGAGGGATGGAACTTAATTCGAAAGATTTCAATGTTGCGTCAGACAATATTATAGCATTAAGGGAAGCAGTTTCAAATTCGTCTAAGTTTGACAGACAAGGTTTTAAAAAATGTGCTTGCTGACCAAACAAAAATCAGTGCAACACAAATATTTCAAAAATGCAAAACAGGTGCCATTTAAGCAGCCCTAGCTGCAATAAGTAATTAATATACAAGGTGACCCGGTAGCGGGTAGATACTCATCTATGATCCCGATAGATGACAGATCTACTTCAGGGAGGCGCCCCTGCCCACGCGAGCCTTGGTTTATCTCCTAAGCCCATACAGGGAAACCATTGTCCCACCCCAAACTTCTCCTTCTACCATCATCCTACCATCACTTCCCTACTACCATCCCCACTCACCAACCCGTCTGGCCAGCGTGGTGAGTTATGGCTAAATACCCCCTCTATCGACCAGTGATTACCGGTATAAGTAATCCCCTCTTGTCAGCCAACAGGTTCGGGTGGATGGCCTGACAAAGTAAGGGCACCCTATTGTCCTGGGGTTGAGAAATCGGCCCCAAAGGCGGATGAATTACAATCAAGTAACCAACGGCATAAGGATGAGGAAGAATTTTGGACAAACCACCTCATTAAAGATCCAGAATGGATAAGTCCTAGTAGAATCATCATGGCAAGGCTCATAACAAAACAAGTCCGGAATAGTTCCTCGATCGGATCTCCGGGAGGAAATGTTTTGAGCAGTGTAATGAAAGTGAACAGAGAAATAAGGATCGGTACTTGGAACGTTAAAACGATGGCACAAGCTGGAAATATCAACAACGCAACAAAGGAAATGAGAAGAATGAAAGTTAACATCATGGCAATCAGTGAGATGAGGTGGCCGGGAGTAGGTTCGATAGATGTGGACGAACACAGAGCGTATTATGCAGGAACACAAGACGGCAAGTTTCTGAATGGTGTAGGCATTATTGTCACCAAAGAGATAGCGCGGAGTGTCATAAACTTTGTCCCATTCTCAGAAAGAGTCCTTCTAATACAGATTAGCGCCCGACCAGTAAATCTAAACATCATCCAGATTTATGCCCCTACTGCAGATAAGGATGAAAGAAGGAATTATACAGGAATGTCGCCCAAATACTTGAAAAGCTACCCAAACAAGAAGTTAACATCATCATGGGGACTTTAATGCAAAGTTGGGAGCTGGAGAGAAAACCGAGCTCATCGGGTCTTTCGGTTTGGGAGAGAGGAATGAGAGAGGAGATATGCTCGAGAAATTTACAGACGAACACGGCCTTGTAGTCCTCAACACACAGTTCAAACAACCACCGCGGCGATTATACACATGGAGATCGCCCCTCGATAAACCTGGGAGAATAACCAGAAATCAAATAGACTACGTACTAATCAACAAGCGGTACAGAAACAGCTGCTTAAGTATGAGAACCTTCCCGGAGCAGATATGCGAACCGACCACGTGCCAGTCATCGGAAAATTCAAAGTGGTTATGAAACTGTTCCATTAAAAGTTAACCTAAGACAGCTGAAAAACGAGAAGATCAAAGAATGTATAAAGAAAGAGCTGAATGCAGCAATGGCAGGAACAACAGAAGATAGCTCAGTAGAAGAACACTTGAATCACCTGAAAAGTAAAGTGGAACACATTAAGCAAACTATTCTGAAGGAAGACGGACAAAGAGTAAAGAAGAAAACCTGGATGACAGATTACATATTAAACCTAATGGAAGAGAGAAGATTGAACAAGAATAACACCATAGAATACAAAAGGATAAACAACATCATAAGGAACGAAATACGATTGGCTAAAGAAAAGGAACAGAGGGAGAACTGTGAGATAGAGGCACTGCAGTTAAAATATGACTACTTTAACGTCCACCGGAAGGTGAAGGAAGTCACTGGACAAAGAAGGAATACAAACTTCGGGAAGCTAGTTGACGCTAACGGGAACATCATTGTAGACATGGAAGAGAAGAAGAAGACGTGGACTAGGTACATAGAACACCTCTTTGAAGATAATAGACAGAACCCCCCAGATCCCAGGAGTAACACAGAGAGAGGGCCAGAAATAATGGAAGCAGAAGTGAGGGCAGCTATAGAGCAGAGCAAAGAAGGAAAAGCAGCAGGACCTGACAACATCCAGACAGAGTTCCTGAGACTTCTAGACGAAAATGGATTGAGAAAGATCACCAAACTTTTCAACAACATCTACAAATCAGGTAAAATACCACAAGAATGGCTAGTCTCAGAATTCATTGCACTGCCAAAGAAACAAGGCGCAAAACAATGTGAAGAGTATCGAACGATAAGTCTGATGAGCCACCTGCTGAAAACCTTTCTCAAAGTCATCCATAAAAGAATATATAACCGATGCGAGAACCTAATCTCCCGAAACCAGTTTGGGTTCGTCAATGCGATGGGAACCAGAGAAGCACTCTTTGCTGTCCAAGTCCTTGTCCAGAGATGCAGAGACGTTAACCGTGACGTTTACTGTTGTTTAATTGACTACGCCAAAGCATTTGACTGAGTTCAACATGTGCTACGTTGGACGTGGTTGCGGCACACCGGGATTGTAGCAGGGTTGCCAACTAGCTCCTTGGCAAATGGGGAGTTCGATTTCAAAAGGAAACTTCCGAATAATCTGGGCGCCAGGTCACGGCTATGTATTACATCCAGCAGACCCACTGGATAGCCTCATCCCAGTGGCACTCGTAACAAAATGTCAATAACCCCAAAACGTAAAAATAAAACGAAATATTTGAAAGTAGACAGAAATTTATTCGTTTAATCAAAACGTAGATATACGTATAAATCCAGATACGATACAAAAAATATAACCCCAAATAACTATAAACAAAGCCAGTAAGATCAATTTGAGCAAAACAAAATAATGAATAATATTTTTGTATGTATAAATGTTGCGAATTCCCAAGATAAATCGAATTTAATTTTTAAACGCATATAATTAATTTAATAAGAAAATGTATTTATAAGATTAAGAAAATTTACGCTTGGTTCGTAAAGAATCACCCTGTATGTATATAAATGTGTCGTTAGTTGCAGGAGCTGTCGCAAGCGCTTGTACATAACCTGATTCTGAATTGATTATTGTGTTTTTTTTTCTTTTAATTTTTAGGGTCTGTTTTAATTTAATTTATTAGGATATATTTTTAGTTTTCTATATTTCCTTGCGACCGTAGCGTGTACAGATTAAATTGATTTGTGTATGTGAAGTTAATCGAATTCGACAACAAAGGAAACGCAGACAAATATGTACAGGTATTTCAACAATTAATTATACACCAAGTACTAAATTAAACCCATAGATATGAATATTTACATGGCTCGGTATAGCAACAATTACTGAGTTCAATTATCAATATGAACAAGGACAATCACAAACAGGAAGAATCAAACCCTCCGCAGATGCTGGATCGAAGAGACCAGAGACCGTAGTTTGACTGCGGCGACCAGGAAGGCTCGGCTGGGGCGATGTAAGTATGCAGTTCAGCCTGGCTATTGCCTCTAATTCATCGAACACATCAGTTGTAGACAAAGTGAGAGTGTGACCCCTAAATAAAAGGCTACAAACGAAGTGGACTTAGATAAGAGGATGATCAGGACAGTTAAGCTTACCCGTTGTTCGCCTTTGGAAAGAGTGTGCTTTAACTTTTGTTCGTTCGAATTGGATTATATCCCTTTAACAAGGTTTAATATACTTCACCAACTAAACTTATGGAAGTTATATTTTTGCCTGTTGGTGGTTGATCCCTTTATAATTATTTTTAGGACTAATTAAATTCATACCACTCAACATTGCCCAAACGAACGCCAAACGAAAAATGAGCTCAAAATGTCTGCCCGACCAAAAGTACAAGGAGTGATAAGCAATCATAAGAATAAATACAAATTTGAAAGAAATAGAAATGAAGAGGCAACACGCAATACATTTCAGTAAACAAGAAACTATATACAACGAATACGAAATTTAAAAAATAGTTAAGGAATATTTACACTGAATTAAGTAAACTGTTACAATCCCCCTCACTAAATTTCAAGTTCGTCAGGACTTGGTCGAAGATCCTTAACATGCCAAGATCCTTTTGTAACTTTAGTGACTGGATCCATTAATTCATAGGTACATTGACCTAATTTTCTCCTTACTTCAAAGGGTCCAACATATTTCGCAGCCAATTTAGAATTAAAATAATCAAGAGCATTGGACAGAGCAAAATTTCTACGCCATACTGATTGACCAACCATATACTCAATCGGTCTTCTACGTAAGTCATAGGTATGTTTGCGATGGCAATATGCCCTTCTCAATCTAATTTTCACGTCTTCAAACAATTTGTCTAGACCTATTTTTCGTACTTCAGCGTCTCTATCATAATTTATCGTGGAATCGTTGGCTAAACGAAGATCTTTGAAGTAATTTCCATTGACAACATGTTCTCTGCCAAACGTAATAAGATATGGAGTGTATCCAGTGGTTTCATGCACCAAAGTCCGAATGGCACAACTGATTGCACTTAAATGCTTATCCCAGGTACGATGGTTGTCTCCCACATAGGAGGATAACATTGTTTTTATAACCCTGTTAACTCTTTCGGTCGGGTTATTTTGAGGATGGTACAAAGCATTGTACATAATTGTGACGTTGTAATTTTTGCAAAGACTTTGGAATTCTTTGCTTTTGTACTGAACACCATTGTCGCATATGATAAATTCTGGGACTCCAAATAAAAGAAACACATGATCTTCCATATATGTACAGACAGCTTTAGCGGTAGCTTTGCGAAGAGGGCAGGTTAGAACAAATTTACTAAAATAATCGGTAATAACTAATATATAACAATATCCTTTGGTACTTCTGGGTAAGGGGCCAATAATATCAGTGGACAGCATCTGAAATGGTTTATTCACCGATGGCCGTGATCCCATTAATCCGGCAGGACGTCTTTGCTCAACCTTGGTTGCTAAACAAACTGTGCAACTTTTGATAATACTCGCCACATCGGCCTTCATCTTGGGCCAGTAAAATTTTCCGAGCAACTTTTGATGGGTTTTGAAGATGCCAGGATGACCAGAAGTAGAACAACTATGTACATTAATAACCAATTGTTTGCGCAATTCTTTCGGAACAACAAGTTTCCAATTATACGAATCTTCAAACAACTCAGGTAACTTACTAACTACAAATTTATACAACTTAAAATTATCAATACGCCACGCAGAAAATTTCGACGCATTTTTACCAACTTTACTCAACATCCCTTTATACCATTTATCCATAATTTCGTCACTATTAAATTCTAATGCGGAACTATGAGAACTAATTTCGTCAATTACAGGAACAGAACGAGACAAACAATCGGGCACTAGATGGTCTTTGCCCTTACGGTGGATGATCTGAAAATTATATTGCTGAACGCGAAGAGCCCATCGATTTAGACGACCACTGGGATTTTTGAGATTGTTCAACCATAGGAGGGAGTGATGATCGGTAATCACATAGACTTCTGGGTGTCCTTCTATATACATTCGAAGCCGTTCCAAACTCCATATCACACTTAAACATTCTCGTTCGGTCGTGGTGAAGTTTCTTTCCTGTTTAGTAAGGGTGCGGCTATTATAGCAAATAACGCGCTCGCCATCGGGGTACTTTTGAGACAAGACGGAACCTAATCCATAAGAACTGGCGTCACATTGGATATAGAATGGTTTTGAAAAGTCCGGGCAACTCAGGATTGGTGCACTAACGAGACGTTCTTGAATATGACGAAATGATTTTTCGCAAACCTGTGTCCATATCCATTTTTGATTTTTCTTTAACAAGTTGGTCAGGGACTGATTACGTCCGAAAAATTTGGTATAAAACGGCGATACCAACTCGCCATGCCTATAAATCGTCTAACTTCATCTATTTTAGCAGGTACCGAAATATTTAGAATGGCTTGGACTTTCTCAGGATCTACCCTAAGACCATTTTTGTCGATAACAAATCCCAAGTATTTCATTTCAGGCTTGCAAAATTCACATTTATCTCTGGACACAGTGAGTCCAGCAGCAATTAATCTGTCAAATACTTTAGTAAGAATTTCTACATGTGTTTCGAAATCGGGAGAAATGATAATTATATCATCCATATAGACAAAACAGAAGGGCTCTAAATCAGCACCAAGAACCTTGTCAATAAGCCGTTGCCAAGTGGCGGGACTGTTCGATAAGCCGAAGGGCAGTTTCTTAAAATGAAATAAACCTCTTCCTGGTATAGTGAAAGCTGTATATTCTCTGCTCGATTCCTTGAGAGGTATTTGATGAAAAGCTGATTTTATATCTAGGGAACTCAAGTATTTTGCTTCTTTTAAGCGATCGAGGATAGCAGATACGTAGGGGAGGGATAAGCGTCGTTCTTACACACGCTATTCAATTTCCTAAAATCTACCACGAACCTATAAGTACCATCTTTCTTTGGAACAAGTAGAATAGGGGACGACCACGAACTAGATGATGCTTCAATGATATCATCCTTAAGCAGCTTAGAAACTTCGGAATCGATATGTTTCTGAATTATTGGAGACACAGGGTAATATCTCTGCTTAATTGGAGGTGAGTCTGTAATAATTTCATGCTCTACTAAATGTGTGGTTCCTATACCAGTACCCATTTGTTTAAATTTTCCCAACACTACGGAATTCAAAATCTGTAATTGATCAGCAGTAAGATCAGTTGAGTTATTTAGAAACTCAGTTGCTGCTACATCCGCATTAGAAGAAGAAAATGCCAAACGTCACCATTTAAATTTGGAACTATATCCATAGTTTTCCAAAAATCAAAACCAAGTATCACGGAGTGAGATATTTCAGGGACAACTAAAAATTTAATTAACTTTACCTTATCTATTAGTCGGACGGGGACAGTGATTGAACCCTGTATTGCACATTTGCCTCCATTGGCAACAGTACAATGAGAGCTATCAGGAATTTCAAGCGGAATATTGAGGGGTTGCAGTTGTTTCCAGGCATAACTGCCAATAATTGAATGAGTGGCTCCAGAATCTAGGAGTCCATAAAATGTTCTACCAAAATCGATATATTTAAATATGGTCGTTTATCACCATCGACATGAGTAAGAATATAATCGAGTAAGACCTTATATTTTAGAGTAGAATAATCATCGACCGGGTTTGTATTGGATGAAGGGCATAACCGATCACTTAGGTCCTTCTGTCGAAGTTTCCCTGATTTGAATTGCAACGCAAACATGTCCTTACTGTAACTTCAGGACATCCACATCTATAACAGTACTTATTACGAGGCTGAGTACATAAGCGGGAATGATGACCATCTTGTTTACAATTCCAGCATTTAATATTGCTAACAGGGGCAATTTCTAAGGACGATGAAGGGGTAGTAATAACATTAGTACTACTTGGCCCTGGGTTAGCGTTAACGAAAGCAAAATCTGGCTCTACGCAATTTTTATTATGAGTTGGAGGAACGTAATTTTCGCTACGAAATCGTTTAGTTTCTATTAGTAAACAAGCTTCTTCCAGTTCAGCCAATGAGTGCACGGGAGGTAACTGCATCGTATAAAACGGAGATAAATTTCGCGTCAGTATATCGAGTTGAATATCCTCGGGCATGTTGCCATACCTCCGGAACATAGAAGTCATACAAGAAAGATAACTCACAAACGACTCGGAAGGATCTTGAGTTCTTGTTAATATTTCCTGGAACAATCTGGGTCTATAATCTGGGGGTTCAAAATGACGGCGGAGTAAGTCGGTTAGACCTAACCAATCAGTAAATCTTGTTTTATTTGACCTGAACCACAATAAAGCTTGGCCTTCAAATAAATCAATTGCCGAGGAGAAAAGTTCTTGCTCTGAGACATTTCGGGCAACACTAAGCTCAGAGACGCGTTCAAGAAAATTGTGTAGTGACATGTCTTTTGGATTTCCGGTAAATTTTAAGTTCCATTTTTGTACGGGGACAGAACGACTACAATGGGCCTTATCAGGTGCGCTTTTTCGTGGACTAGCAGTGTCAGAGTCGCTAGATTCAATGTCAATTAAATGTAAGGAACCTATATCGAGCAATGACGTTTCAAATCTATCTAGCCTTTCAGAAGATCGAAAAACTTCTTCAAGACAGGTGGATCGTAAGGCTTCCTGCTCAGCACTTAAAGGAGAGACTTTAACCTATCTATTCTTTTTAATAAATGCAAAACACGGGCTTGCACGCTTTCAGTTCTTGATTCCCCTGGACGTAATTTAATAATTGATTCATTTAAAATTTTAAGTTTAGTTTGCAACGTAGCTAGTTCCGTATCTACCATTATAAATTCTAAATTTTCTTTTAAGGGACTACCTAATTTTTCCAGTTTTAATACGGGCCTTAGTCGAGCTCGTAGTTCCTCCACTGACTTATTCTCTATGCCGGATACACCTCTAACTAATAACTCATATTCTAACTCGTCCTTCTTTAAATAATTAATATTAAATCTTTTAGATTCCGCCATGTCGAACAACAACTAAAGTTTTCACAAAAAAACAAAATAACTAACTACCACTAACAGGTAAATATGGGAAATTAATAATAGTCACAATCCAACTAATAGTTATCTATTTACATGAAACCAGAAATGAAAGGAAAAAAAATCTCGAAACCCAAAACAAAATTGATTGGACAAAATGAAAAAAATGGGGTACGTAAAAGCAAAGGCAAACCAGTGCAGGGAATAAAATGCTAGGCCCCACGTTGGGCGCCAAAATTGCTACGTTGGCCGTGGTTGCGGCACACCGGGATTGTAGCAGGGTTGCCAACTAGCTCCTTGGCAAATGGGGAGTTCGATTTCAAAAGGAAACTTCCGAATAATCTGGGCGCCAGGTCACGGCTATGTATTACATCCAGCAGACCCACTGGATAGCCTCATCCCAGTGGCACTCGTAACAAAATGTCAATAACCCCAAAACGTAAAAATAAAACGAAATATTTGAAAGTAGACAGAAATTTATTCGTTTAATCAAAACGTAGATATACGTATAAATCCAGATACGATACAAAAAATATAACCCCAAATAACTATAAACAAAGCCAGTAAGATCAATTTGAGCAAAACAAAATAATGAATAATATTTTTGTATGTATAAATGTTGCGAATTCCCAAGATAAATCGAATTTAATTTTTAAACGCATATAATTAATTTAATAAGAAAATGTATTTATAAGATTGAGAAAATTTACGCTTGGTTCGTAAAGAATCACCCTGTATGTATATAAATGTGTCGTTAGTTGCAGGAGCTGTCGCAAGCGCTTGTACATAACCTGATTCTGAATTGATTATTGTGTTTTTTTTTCTTTTAATTTTTAGGGTCTGTTTTAATTTAATTTATTAGGATATATTTTTAGTTTTCTATATTTCCTTGCGACCGTAGCGTGTACAGATTAAATTGATTTGTGTATGTGAAGTTAATCGAATTCGACAACAAAGGAAACGCAGACAAATATGTACAGGTATTTCAACAATTAATTATACACCAAGTACTAAATTAAACCCATAGATATGAATATTTACATGGCTCGGTATAGCAACAATTACTGAGTTCAATTATCAATATGAACAAGGACAATCACAGACAGGAAGAATCAAACCCTCCGCAGATGCTGGATCGAAGAGACCAGAGACCGTAGTTTGACTGCGGCGACCAGGAAGGCTCGGCTGGGGCGATGTAAGTATGCAGTTCAGCCTGGCTATTGCCTCTAATTCATCGAACACATCAGTTGTAGACAAAGTGAGAGTGTGACCCCTAAATAAAAGGCTACAAACGAAGTGGACTTAGATAAGAGGATGATCAGGACAGTTAAGCTTACCCGTTGTTCGCCTTTGGAAAGAGTGTGCTTTAACTTTTGTTCGTTCGAATTGGATTATATCCCTTTAACAAGGTTTAATATACTTCACCAACTAAACTTATGGAAGTTATATTTTTGCCTGTTGGTGGTTGATCCCTTTATAATTATTTTAGGACTAATTAAATTCATACCACTCAACATTGCCCAAACGAACGCCAAACGAAAAATGAGCTCAAAATGTCTGCCCGACCAAAAGTACAAGGAGTGATAAGCAATCATAAGAATAAATACAAATTTGAAAGAAATAGAAATGAAGAGGCAACACGCAATACATTTCAGTAAACAAGAAACTATATACAACGAATACGAAATTTAAAAAATAGTTAAGGAATATTTACACTGAATTAAGTAAACTGTTACACATGGCAAAATGATGGAAATACTAAAGAAGACAGGGATTGTTACCAATGACCTGAATGTCATAAGTAGCTTGTACTGGGGCCAGTCGGCAACAATGAGAGTCGACGGAGAAACAACTGAGGCCGTCAAAATAATGCGAGGAGTGAGGCAGAGCTGTGTATTCTCACCCCTGCTATTCAACATCTACTCGAACAGATTTTTTAAAGAAGCGCTCGATGACGAGGAGGAAGAAGGCATCTCAATAAATGGGAAGAAATTGAGTAATATAAGATACGCGGACGACACCATCGTGTTCGCAGATAGCCCACAAGCACTGCAACAACTTATCAACAAAATAGCAAAAGTTAGTAAGAAATATGGTTTGGACATAAACATACAAAAGACCAAAATTATGGTCATTAGCAAAAACAAGATCGACAACATCCAGCTATCCATCAAAAACCAGCCAATAGAGAGAGTACCACACACCACGTACCTGGGAACACGTATAAATGAGAACTGGGACACAACTCAAGAAATCAAATCACGAATCGCCAAAGCCACAGCCGCCTTCAACAAAATGAGCAAACTCTTCAGCAGCCATGATCTTACACTGGAAACAAAAATGAGACTTCTCAGATGTTACATCTTTTCTATCCTCTTGTACAGGACAGAATCTTGGACACTCAATGAAACCACATCCAAGAAAGTAGAAGCCTTCGAAATGCGACTCTATCGAAGGATGCTGAGGATATCATGGACCGAACATATCACTAATGAAGAAGTACTAAGAAGGATGAATAAACAAAAGAAAATATGAACACCATCAAGATCCGAAAACTGCAGTATCTGGGCCACATCATGAGAAACGACTCCAAGTACTCTTTACTCCAGACAATCATCCAGGGAAAAATCGATGGAAGAAGAGGTCCAGGAAGGAGAAGAATATCTTGGTTGCATAACCTTAGGAAGTGGACCGGAAAAACATCAGCCGAACTCTTTCGCATTGCCGTAAACAAAGTTAGGCTTGCCATGCTGGTTGCCAACATCCGTAACGGATAGGAACCACAAGAAGAAGAGATACAAGGTGACACAGGAAAGTGGGTACAGTCAATATTCTTTTTCCTATTGAAGATAAAAATTTGAAATTTGGAGCGTTTACTAAAGACGACCTTTTGAGTTTAATGGGATAAAAATGATTTTAGTGCCACTTCCGGTTAAACCCAAACCCAAATTTTGGATTTTTAAATGGGACACCCGGTATTTTTTAACATTTTCGGAATCAGCGGATCATTTTACACACGATTTGACAATTTTTGAAAAAATTTTCACAAAAAATTTTTTAAATTAATTTTTAGGAAAAAATTAAACACTGCTTATGGTCAAAATCATTAAGAACCTTCTAGTTATTCCTAGAAAAATTAAAAACCGCAATTTTTTAGCACGTAAATTAAGTTATACCTCTTTAAAGTTTCCTAAATCACTTTTATCAAATTTACTGAATTTTTTCAAATGTAAACATGCCAGGTACATCAGACAGGAGTGAAGACGATTTTTTTTTCCAATTTTTTGACACCAAATTTTTGAAAATCGGCCGAGAAATAACATTACAGTAAAAAAATATACAAATTAAAATGACAACAATGAATGGACCAAAAACAATAAGAACATTTCGAACAAAAAAAGTAACCCTTGGAATTGTTGACACCTTAGCAACGCGGGAAACAAAAAGAAAGTCGCGGTTTCTAAAATACAATAATAATTTATTTATCAAAACAGATTGTCATTCCCGTTTTGAATTTGCACTTTAAAAAGTTTTTTAGTTTAATTGTTGTTGATAATTAATAATAAATTCACTAAGTTATCATTATGAATAACATTAATAATAATATCATTACTGTAATGTTATTTCTCGGCCGATTTTCAAAATTTGGTGTCAAAAATTGGAAAAAAATCGTCTTCACTCCTGTCTGATGGACCCGGCATGTTTACATTTGAAAAAATTGAGTAAATTTGATAAAAGTGATTTAGGAAACTTTAAAGAGGTATAACTTAATTCACGTGCTAAAAAATTGCGGTTTCTAATTTAAAAAATTTTTTTGCAAAAATTTTTTCAAAAATAGTCAAATCGTGTGTAAAATGATCCGCTGATTCCGAAAATGTCAAAAAATACCGGGTGTCCCTTTTAAAAATCCAAAATTTGGGCCACTTCCGGTTTAACCGGAAGTGACACGAAAATCATTTTTATCCCATTAAACTCAAAACGTCATCTTTAGTAAACGCTCCAAATTTCAAATTTTTATCTTCAATAGGAAAAAGATATTGATTGTACCCACTTTCCCGTGTCACCTAGTATAATTAAATTTTATGTTTTCAAAAAAGCAATTAGTTTTTTATTTGTCTTTATAATTGTCGTTTACTTATGCCCCTTTAATAATGTATACTTTTTAAGAAGTTAACATGATTTGTGTTATACCTACTTAATATTTATGATGGAATGTATTTTGTTTATTTAAAATGAACAATGTAATTTTTAAATAAAAGTGAGCAATATGTTCAAACATTCAATTCAATAATAAAGTTCAGTGGTAAAGAAAAATAAAACAATAGTCCTACTTGTTGTAGAAACTGATTGAAATTTTCCATCGGATATGTTACTCGTGGTTTGCAAACTAACTGAATATTTCAGTCCAATCGTAAAATAATCTGTATGTTAAAAAAGGCCGGTCAGTTTATAATCTGAACAAGCGGTTGGCAAACTGACGATTCTGGCATCCGACTGCGACATATACTACATAAGTTTGAGACAATTAACTGTTAAGAACTTACTCATTAGATACTGATGAAACTTTAGGATATCTTAAACTATCAAAGTGTCCCCTAGTAACTATGGAATATTCTCGTATCAGAGTGACGAGACGAATACAGAACTGAGTTAGATCTTCTTGTATTAACCTAAAAATCAATAAATAACTTAAAACGTACATAGATAAATGAATATAACATACCCTTCCACTAATTCGCGTATTTTTGAAGTTATAATTGTTGAAAAAAATTTCATTGTTATTGCTGGGTTTACATGAAATGACAAGACGGTAAATGTAATAAATATAATGTTGTAAAGCTGACCAATTTTTTAAAGGCGCTGGTTTGGCATTTCGAACTTCATTCAAGAATGCATTTAAAATTATTTTTCAGATTTTAAAGCAATCGTATCGTCAGTTTCTACCTGCAAAATAATTCATCAAATAAAACAGTATGGAATAACATTGTTACAATACACTGCTATCAAGAAATTTAAAAAAGGTTTCAGGATCTGACATCAAAAGTTTTGTTGGGGACAAACAAGTAGCTCCGGCGTCTTCACTGGAAGGGTCTTCGTCTTGGTACTCCATTTCTTGAACACAATTTTCTTTGGAAACTGTATTTCCCATTGTTGAGTACTGGTTCAAAGTGGTGGCATCTTTTTGATTTTGATCGATCTTAACCTCACTCATTGTTAAAACTTGTTGTAAAATGTAAACATTAACCCGATAAAACTGTTTTTTGTTAAAAATGCGTTAATCGGCTAAACAACCACTTTTCTAATTGCAACAATTCGTGAAAATGGAGTCTTGCAGCGCATGCGCATTCATACAACTATTACATATTCTTCATCAGTTGGTACACCTTAATTAATACCAACTTCTAACAGCGTCGTAACTGCAGTACAAAATTTCAGGGGCTCATATATATTTTATTACGATTTTATTTTACGCTTTTATTATTATTTGATTTAGCAACTTTGTCGACAGATATTTATAAGCAGTTACATAAGTCGATCCTTCGGTAACTATAGCCAACTAAGTGTTAGCATAAATAAAAATTTCGAATCGCCTGCTGTAATGTTCGTAAAAGGTTGTACAATAGCAAACAAACACCGAGAATCACTAGACAGCTAACACTTAATTGGCAATAATTATCGAAGAATCGACTTATGTAACTGCTTTTACATATCTGTCGACAAAGTTTTTACTTATCCGTCGCTTAATGCGAATGCATTTACGTACGTAATCGTTAACACTTGTCTCCACTAGGTGTCGCAAAACTTATTGTTCAATTATTTGATTAATTTTTTCAACACTAATATTTAAAATATAATTGACAAATTTACCAGCCAACGGCAAAAGCGTAAACTATTTTTGCATTGAGATTGTTTCAAAGTTTGCATCCTGTTAAACACAAAGCAATCTGCGAAATTAACATAAGTAAATACGTAACCTCAAATTGTCTTGTCACACCAGCTTTTCTGTTTGTTTTGTAATTGTAAATGGATTTGACGACTGCAATAAATGTGCTTTACAAGTCCGTAGACAAAATCTTTCAACAGATTTTACATCTTGGATAAAATTATAAAATGAAATATTTTTATTTTTTAATGTACTATTATTACACCCGTCCACACGAAACTTGTCACCTTCCATGATGTTAAGATGAAAGATATCCCAAACCACACCGAACGATATAAACGTAAATCATTACGAAGTATATTATAATCAATTGGTTATAGGTTAACAACAAAAACCGAAAATATGTATGGTTTGGAGTAATGGATATTAATAGTTATCAACATAGTAACTACAATAATTGCGAACTCCGATTGCAACTCCACTGTTGTACGCGTGCTTGAAATTGGTCTTCAGTTAAAAATTTAAAAAGGATAAAAGATTCTACCCTAATGTTTTTGTTTACCAGGTAAGAAAACGTGCTTTTTAGAAACATCGAAAATACCCTAAATTTAGTGTAAAAAATCCTGCAGTTTACTGCAGCGTTACCAATTACATGTATTTGATTGCTGGTTTGATTGTTGATGCTTGGTTAGATTGTTTTATTTGGGCTAGCCATTCATTATTCTTGCTCTTCTTTTTATTTATATATTTCCTAAAACAGTCTTTTTAATCGTTTTGTTAGAAATTTTTACTACATACCTAAAGTATTAAGTATATATGTTGGTTGCTCTGATGAAAAGGGAAAGAACTAGGATAAACTCTTTTGTCTTTTTAAATTTTTAACTGAAGTGTGCTAAATTTATTCAAAATAGCATATGGTACACGTGCATAGGGATCTTTAACCAATTGAAACGTTAAACTCGTTCAGCATGCTTGATGCTTAAAAACTTTTTATAATACCTACACCTAATTTTAAATTTAACTAATAATTGAAGAAAACATCACGATACAATTTAGTAGATACATAATTACTCACTTAAAAAATATAAATTGAAAATAACTTGCACTGTGTGAATCGAATTAATTCACTTTTCCAACGAAATAAGTAATGTTACATCAAAATTTTTATTCAACATTATAGTACATATTTTAGATACTTTTATATCTAATCATATTTTAGTGTTTTTACTAGCATATTATTGGTGATGAGGTTTTAAAATAAAATTTTTAGTTAATTGCAGTGCCGTTTTATAGTACGGGCGCAAAGGGCGCGCGCCCGAGGCCCGGTGTCCTCTGAGGGACCCGGTGCTGCTTGCAATTTTTTAAACAGTTTGAGAAAATTTTGCTGTGTAACATAAAAAATAGAACAAAAAAATAATTTTGTAACGTTCTTAAAATAATAAAATGAGCATTCGAAGTACTTTGTAATGGAAATGCTGATTTATCAATTATTATACTGGATTTCTATGACTTTAAATTCCGATTGATAAGATGTCCTTACTAAAGAACAAATACGAAAAATATAAAGATACTGTGACCGTAGTTAACGAGAGTTGGTAGTACCGGAAAAAATACTTAAGAGAATAGTAGCCACCATAAAAGTACTATATGCTGCACAAGGTTCAGCATTTAGAGGTTCAACTAAAAATATGGATAGTCAAAACAAAGGGAACTATTTAAGCTGTTTAACCTATCTTGCAAGCATTGATCAATTTTTGTCTGAACATTTAAAGCGCTTAGCCAATAAAGACGAAGGTTCTGATAGTTATCTGTCGCATCAAAAATGCGACGAATTCATTCAAATTATGAAAAAACAATTAATGAAAACTTTTATAGAAGAACTGAAAACAGTAAAATATTATTGCATCATTGTAGACTCAACCCCGACATCAGTCACCAAGACCAACTTACATTTATTCTTAGATATCTATACAAAGGGGAGGTAATTAAGAAGTTTTTTTTGGCTTCATAATAATTAAACAACACACTTCAGTAAATTTTAGTAAAATAGTAATCGAGAAGAATAAAGAACTAGGGCTAAATATAGAGAACTGTCGACGTCAGGCATACTATAATGCTTCGAACATGACAGGTCAGTATAATGGACTCAAACAAGAATACGAAAACTAAACTGACAGAAGAGGGTCCAAATTTTATGTGCGCCCGAAGCCAGAAAAGTCTTAGAACCGCCACTGGTTAATTGCAATTATATGTAATGTTGTAATATTCCAAACGTTTAAATCTAAGAAAATTTAAATGTAGCTTCTAATTTAATTAAATAATTAAGAATATACAGTCTGTCCATTTAGTGTGTGTAATTGTCCGATTATGGGCCTTCAGACTACTTGTCCAAAAAAGTGTGAGCAGGCTTCCCAAATAGACTAAAAGTTGAACATTTTAAAAATATTTTCATATATACAAAGTGATTCAGAAAAACGTAGTCAACCAAAGTTGATTTTTTAAATAAAACACCCTGTATATTTTTTGCACCGTCAAATAACTAGTAAAATTTTGCATACATTCATATCCTTAGCTTCAGTTTTCAAATGATTGGCATTATTTCAAATTTTTTAATAGATGTACGGCATCAAAGAAATTTGTGTACCGTGGAAGTTATTATACAGATAAGAATTATTTTGTGAGTTGTTAAAGTCTGTGTACGGCCCTAGAACTATTCTCTATGCCCGAAAATATTGTACAGAGCGTCCGAAAAATTTGGTTCAAACTTTGGCATCACAAATACCTGTAAACCCAATTTTTCAAATGGAAACCACAATTTTTATGTCACTAGTGAATTCTCATTCGTACATCAATGAGAAAGAATCTAGCATGTCCTATACCTGAAGTAAGCAAGTTTTTGATTTATTCGATAAAATCCAATAGTAGAGATTATTTACTCTAAAAAGTACACTCATGAAATTTAAAACTTGGACACCACAATTTCTGTAAACAAAAGTTTGCACATTGTGAAGCGGGCTTAAGGGTATCATTTACAATTCTAACAGCAGGTAGTCTCAGCAGGGGTTATCTTATAGAAGGACTGTAGAATGAATCATTACACTAAGCACGTTTTAGAAAATAGGTAATTTACGTTGCTTACTTAATTTTTTCTTTAAAGAATATATTTGAAGGTATCGCTAATTAAACACCATAGCTCGATTAATTATCGAATCAAAATTTTGTTTAGGAAATGTTTACAAAATAAAATTAGAAATAATTTTGATTTAAAAACGTCTACAAGCAATAACTTTTAAATTAAATCAAAAACTAAACATGGTTATTTGGGTTGACTGATTATTACTTATTTTTAAATAAATCTAACCTACTAATTATTGTAAGTTATTAAAAAAATCATTAAACTCTCTATTCATAATATTTAGTCCTTACAAAATGTATATTTTATGACGTTTCATTTTTTCTGTAGTTAATATAAAAAGTGAAAATAAAAACTAAGGCAATTCTTATTGTCAACGTATATATTTAGTTTTTGACAAGAATTTATTACATAATTATAATTAAGATACCAAGTTATAGTTTAAAATTAAATGAAAACGTTTTTTTAAATAATTTAAGAAATTAAATATGTATCTCCAATAATTATTTCAGTATTTAGTTTTCATAAATACTACTACTAATATTTTATTAAAAATAAATTCATAAGTAAAGCTCAACTTCAACTTTATTTATCAAAATCTAAACATAAAAATCAAGCAAATAAACAATCAATTTTCTTCAAAAGCAGAACTATTTGTTAAAAATAATGTATTTACGGTTGATCGACATCTTTATATGTACCATCGTGTTTTGTGCATTTTCAATACAATCCATAAGTTTATGAAGGTAAAAGAATTTCAAATGACAGATGCACATTACAGTTGGTGTAACGGTATCGTTTTGACCAGTAGTGATTAGATCAAATGCACTGCACAAATGAACCGGTAGCTCAATAAACTTTAGGATGAGTTGTCACTTACCTGATGATGGCTCTTTCTTTACTGGGTAAATGTCAAAAATAACACATGTCTGAACTCAGAATGCTTAAGCCTACCCAAAACTGCAAAATTAGATGGTGCCATTTAAAAAAAATTATCGATGACCCCGTTGCAAAAGTAGAGGGGATATACAATTAGTTTAAATTTCAGAAAATAAGCGCTTTAAAAAAACAAAATTGCCGTGTCCAAAGGTTTTTGTCGTATAACAATCTCGAACTTTAGATATATCCATTATTCCAGACTTAACGTTCGCACTGTATAAAAAAGTAGATTGTATGGTTTGTTTAGATCCTTAAAACTTAAAAACGACTGTACCAAATTGGATACTTCCTTATGCGTATTGAAAAAAGAAAAATCAAGAAATTCTCAATAAGTGACGTTTTATCATTTAAAAAAAATTCGGGTAGAATCGTCAATGATTGAAACTATAATTGAATCAAAAAGAAAATTTACCGGGTCAGCTAGTAATAAATAAAACTCGCATCAAAAGGTGTCCTGGAAACGGTTTTTAATCCGAATTAACAAAGTGCTTTTCTTCGTCAATTAATTAAAATGGCATTACCATATTTTTCCCATAATGATACTTTTAACAGCATGTACTAATTTTTATTTCAGTTAATTTAATGTTTTGAAACATTTTTACGTTTGTGCAGCTTATATAATATAGAAGGTCTAGCATTTATTATTCTTTCATTACTAATATATGTTTCGGAATGCCAAACTGTCCTAAAAAATATATAAAGATAAGTATACTTCACATCATATACTTACTGTTCAAAATATATATTAATGTCTTCATTTGGCGTTTTTCAATTTGTAGCACACTTACTCCTCCACGACAACTTTTTTGAACAATCTTTGCAGTTTTAAGTACGAAACACTTACAGTAATTAATTACATCATTTAAATCTAAACCATAGAAGTCTGTATTATGTATTATTGCGACTCTTTTGAATGGGAAAATGAAATTCTTTTTAATAGTATGGGCGGTAGTGTTCCTCTATACGCCTTCTCAATACCTCTGACACGTACTACATAACACTGAGTCATCGCTTTTGTTATATTTGTCCAAACATCATGTTGATTCAGCTCCTTAAAATTATCAGTATTTATTGTGAAGAATGACTTTTGAATCGTTCTAAAAAATGTAAGTCATAATTTTTAAAGTAACGTTAAAACGTCAATACCTACTTACTCGGAATTGTTTGACTCTACCACTAAGCCAGCATACCGAACATACAATCGAATATATTTTTCCAGTTCTGTAGCAAGTATAACACTGCCGCAACTACAATGATTAATATTTCTTTAACACAAAAGACAGACTACTTTAATCGTTAATTACCTAAATCCAAATAACTGGAATATTGGAAAACTGGTAAAGTAACCGAGTAACCCCGTACTGCTAGCATTGGAGGTTTATCGTTGATAATTTTTACGAATGGCCTTTGATTAGCGTTGTATTGAAATTTTGTAACTCTAGGATTCTCTTTGTGTACTTTTATAATAATGTAGGTTTCCATTCTATACTCTAACTTGATGATATTTACCTGTTTCGTGAGAATCACAATAATTTTAAATACTGCTTGACCATCATACATGAGTCATCATTCTAAATCAAACGTCGACGAAGGTGTCATATTGCTTTTGTATTATAGTATTCAACCCCCAAACCATCAAACAACCATTCAAATTTTTTTGCCTTTTGAACTTGGAGATGAGTTTTCATACTCACAAGTACCACGCTGGTTCCTAAACCAATAATCTAATTTTGTTGATTAGGATCTTTAATAACACTAAATAAGTGTTCACACGAGTATTTTCGTCATACTAACCCCAGAACACGAGAAAAGCATCACCGGAAGTTGACCCATTTTTTACGTAGAACAATCATCAACTTTGTATCGTCATTCTAAACTCACTACCATGATTCATGCAATTTTCAAAGGCAAAGAGTATATAGTGCTAAAAGACATAAAAATTTTGAAAAGTGATTTTGTATAGTATGGAGTCCAGTACTATACATATATAACGATTTCAAAATTGTGCAAGAACATGTAGGAAATTCTATGAAATGTATTCTGATTTGCAGCCATGATCAGGAGAACTTTATCAATTATGGTTCTAAGCTTAAAGCATAAACTTTCTTTCGTTCATTGGCTGCAAATTAGAATACATTTCATTGAATTCCTACATGTTCTTGCCACAATTTTGTCACATTCTCCATGAAGAATAAATAGATTCATCAAAACTTTATGCGAGTAATTGTTTCGCCTCATTGTAATTTGTTTTGAATAAGTATTAAGTAGTAAATCACAATCACGATTTCAAAACTTTGACGTCTGTCAAACACAGTGAATAATTGAGCAATTATCAAATAACATGGCGTTCCATGGCTAACTAATGCAAATTACGCGAAGACAATGTGATTTTTAATCATTATTGCGATTATTTCAAAAGTTGAAGAGTTAGCTATACCACTATCCTATATCAACTTGAAGGTATTTTAATTGTCCATCAGAATTTTAAGTAATATACAGAGTGTTCTATTTAAAAAATAAAGTTTTGACCTTTTTGTATGTCACGTCAAAATCATTAATTTTAAACCGCCCTGTATAAGATAAAATAAATTTATTTAGGTACCTGCTGTTACATACAAGGCTTTTGCAAACTGCATCTAAAATTTCAGCTTTATATAGGTTAAAATAGCAGCTAAATGTAAATTTTGGTAGGATCGTTGATTGAAGAGTCCTTCAATCATTGGGATCATATTTTATAAAAATTAACTAAAATAATTATTATCTCGAAAACCGGTGTAGATAGGTATAGAGAACTATTCAGAAAAAATTATCAGTAAGAAATTGTGATTATAAAAATTAAATAATATATAGGGTATTTTATTTAAAATTAACAAGTTGTTACTACTTTTGAGTAGAAGCGGCAACACCGCCAAAATGAAAATATTTTAAAATATAGATCGTGTCTATTTATGGCAGTAGCCAAATTTTTTAGATTACTCCTATGCCTCTTTTTCATTAACGTCTAACCTACCATCGACCATCAATGACTCTGTATACAAGACTCAATTATATACGTAGACCAAAGAAAGAAACAGTAGGTACTTAATTAGTCTAAGAAAGTGAGAAAAAGAATGAGCATGTTTCTGTACCTAAAATGGGTCTAATTTTGACTTTATTATTATTTAGACGTTCATCAATATTAACAGACTTTTCGATTAGCTTTAAAAATCTTTAGTGTAGATACCAATTCATATAAACAAGGAAAATTATTTATTATTACTTTGTTGCTAATTATTTTCTCTCTTCTTTGTTCTTACTTATATAATTCGTATGTCGGATAAACTTGTGCCAGACTTTATTTCGTTTTTCTGATCTAGAGAAATTATACAGTTAGTAGTCGTAGTTTGTATGAAAACACTATACTATCAAAACTGATACAATTTTGATATTAAATTTCATATTTCAAAAATATTTCTACTGTGTAATGTTTTTAATCTAATTTCATATTTATTTAATTTTTATATTACCATGAAGTCTATTAAAGTTTAAGAATAATCGGCTGAACCAAACGGAATTTAATATATTTTTCCCGATTATTTTCAAAAATATTTCTCATCTAAGAAAATATATTTTTTATACTACACTATGTTGTGTATAATAAACAAATTAAAAAGAACAAAGGAAATGGAACACTAAACTGCAGCGTCTATTTAACAAACAGAAAAACACCAAAAACTGCACCAAAAACTTTACTCGGACACGTGTTTCAATAACTAAGCTATCATCATCAGCGAACAGTTTTTGGTGTGTTTCTGTTTGTTAAATCAAAAAGAAACATTTTGGACTACTTCCTTCAAAACTGTAAACCGAACAAAAAGCTGAATTTTTCAATGTAAATTGGTTGTGATCGTCAATGTTTTTGTTTAGGTTTAATATAAATAAAAGCTTAATGTTACGTATGTATTGTTACGCCATTGGAGGAAATGGATGAAACATGTCTATTCCATTTTGTTCTTATTTTCGTACGTGTTCTTTAAAACTTGTATAAATAAACTTCACCGGTGTAATCATTGTATAAATTGTATAATTAAATGGCTTAAAGTACAACAAACTCTCTTATTATAGATTTTAATATAAGATAATAACTTACTTGTTCACATGCCGATAAACATTTAATGCTGAACATGAACCACTTAATAAAGTGTCACGGAAGGTTGATACGAGAATTGGGGGTTCAAGTTTGTTTGAATTTTGACGTTTGCTAAAAAAAATCGCGTTAGCAACTTGTCCATTTCTATTGAATCATCGGGTTTGAAATTATGTTTAAGTTTTTCATCTTTCTGAAATTTAGTATCACTAAGGCTTCTCATTGAATTTTTCACCATTTCCGGATATCCCAATTCAGAAATTTGTATTAGGTTTAGAGTGCCAATTGAACATAACATGTAGCCCCAAACATGTATGGGTAGTACGCATCTTCCAAAATTACGGCGTTCACAGAACTGGGGGTCTACCACCGACTCAGGTGACTTTTCTCACCGGTGAGTTTTGTCACCAAAATGACGTCATTTTGGTGAGAAGTCGGAAAACGTTACTATTGACTAAAGTGAATTTTGTCACCGGTGACAAAACTCGATCGAAAACGAGTGAGTTTTCTCGAGCGCTTTATTTTAAGTGAGATTTGATAGTAAGAATATAATAACATAATCAATTCAAAACAGTTAATGTTTTATATTTTCGGTTCACTTTTATCAAATATCGAACAAAATTCGAAAATAAAAACTTTTTTTTTGTGTTCTTATTAAACCTTTACAATTAGTTATCTTAGTGCACTCAATAAACTGTTAGTGTGTAATAAGTTGCATACGGCTTTGGGCAGAAGAACGAACGCCTGCAAACAGTAGACAGAAGATTACAGCGTTTAATGGTTTTAACCTTTAAACCTATTCGCAATTGCAACGACTTGTGCTTTGTGAAACTCGTTAGTTTTGTGAAAATTAAGAAAAACTTGTGCAAACAATGAATGATCTAATGATGTTGAATTTAATTCACGATTTAGAAGATGAAAAAGAACGGCATCTTCGTTTTGTAGGCGCGGGGACCCCTTGCAGGAATTGCCAGAGAATCAGTTTATCAAACTGTTTCGAGTGAATAGACGGTTTTGATTGAACCACGGGTACTGGGTATCGGAGATGAAGGATTGTTGAAGGAATATGAGAGATCCACAAATGTTACTTGTGTGGTGGGTATTTGGAACCGTTGTATTGCAGCTAATGACAATATTGCTGCAATATTTTATCTTCAACCTTGGTCAACGGTTGAAAATTACCCACTCCACTACCCGTTTTATTTGCTTCCCTGTTATTCGCTTCGGCTTTTTCTTTGGTTCGGGCACGTAAACCTGTTAAATTCAAATAAAAGATTATTTAAAATGTTCGTTATTTTAATTAATATACCTTATATTTTTGAATGAAATGGGTTCAGAGCTTAAATTAATAAAAATAATGCTTAGGTATACATACTGACAAAATTAGACTTAATTTTTGGAAAAAATCAATTTTCGAAACAAATTCAAGGTTATGTTTGTTGACTGGGATGATTTTCTTTCCCTAACGCCATAAATAAATAATATTAGCAGCAAATATCTTTCACATGGGGTAGCAAAGACAAAATTACCTTTCTCTACGCTCTCCAATTATTTTGTGGCCCTATAGTGCTATTTAAAGTTTCAGAAACATTTTGCCATAAGGTTTCGCCGTCAGAATGGCTTTTTGTTCTTCAGTAGTTTTCATTTTTATTTTTATTTTAAAGCGACAGCTTGAATTTTAAACCAACTGACGTTTTCATGACACTGTTGCTAAGCAACGAGCACAAAGATGCAATGTTGTCAGATCTAACGTGTGTCAATAGTAGCCCTTTCTAAAAATATGAGTAAGAAATTTTACGTGACTTTTCTCACTCGGTGACAAAACTCACCGAAGTCGGTGGTAGACCCCTGGTCGGAACCGTAAGTGGTTATTCCTGCAATCGCAGCTTTATTAGATGGTATATTTAGATACACTGGTGTGTAGCATTTAAATTTAGGTATATCTGGGTTCCATCAAAAAATTTTGGAAAAAGTATGTCGTTAAGATTTATATACGTTCCCTCAATAAGGGCTCTGAAAGGATATGAATACGTTACAAACGAAAGAATACAATTAGGATATCTCCACAGAAAGAATATAGTAGGATATATACTTCTTCTCCAAATAAAATAAAAGGGACAGAGCGCATTACATAAACGTGCACTATTTCTTGTCTTCCAGTTCTTACTCTCCAATGTAACACATCGTCATTCTTAGTAATACAATGTTTTGTGAAATTCGGGTCAGTGATCAATGGAAACCTTTTCTTCAAGTGACCCATCAATTTATTCTAAAGAAAATTAAGGTACAAAATTAACCAAAACAAAATGAGACTTACTTTTTTGTTGTTGTAAGCTTCACTAATTTAATAACTTCAATTTTCATAAACATTTCGTTTTAAAAACATTAAATTAATTATTACTTCTAAATGTGCCAAATAAATAAGTTTAAAACAAAATAGTATCTTGACACTTGATTTTTTACAACAAAAATCACGTGGCATTAATTTTTAGAACAAAAATATGTATATTTTAAAAAATTATGTGGTGTAATGTAACCAATCAATGTAACCGATGATCTAGTTACCCACAAATCTATCCACAAAGTGTGTCGACATAGAACTACGAGACATCGATGACTGGCTTACTAAAGGATGTTTTATTATATTACAGACTTTTTACGTATTGTATAGCAGAGATAATAACTAATCAAAACGCAACACATGGCAGAAAAAATTGGTCGGAAGAGGATATGATTCAAGCCCTCAAAGCTCTCAAGGAAAAAAAAAATGGGAAATATTTCTAAAATTTGAAGAAGAAGAAGAGGACACAGAACACAGATCCTTTTGCCAATGACGAGGAATGGTTGCATATATAATTCATTATTTTCCTCGTCAAAGTCAAAAGAACCTTGGATCCAGAGTCAAAAATGCAAGCTCTGATGCCACGCTGAAAGTGCTCGTGCCTCAGAAAAGTTAAAATGTTCATATTTCTTTGGGTGTACCTGTGCTTCAAAAAATACAATAAAACACTTTAATAAACAGGGTATTCTGGGGGGAATGGCCAAACTGATTTCCTTCAGTTTTGTCTAATTTTGCACCGTTAGCGAAATATCAAAGGTGAAAGTTTCCAACAAGTTTTGTACTGTAATTTTTATTTTAAAAAATATGCTTTGTATTTCTTGATTCATCATATCATTTTGCGTACGGTGGTAATTTAAAAATTCTGCGTGTATCACAGATTTTAACATTGGGACTTTATTTTCATGAACAGATTTTAAAATGTTTGTACCGTAAATTAAAAGGATATATTTTAATGAATCTATAGCCTCTACGATAGTTTTATTTAAAACAAGCTTTTGTGCAGAACACCTTACCGCCCGATTCTAATAAACGTAAAAGAACCGATAGAGTGCAAAACTTTTGATAGAAAAATTGAAAAAAAACCGATACGTTGTAGAAAAAAAACATTTAAATAACTGTTTTCAAAAAAATTTACATTACAGCTTTGATACAGAAATAACTATTTTAAAGTTTAAACGTAAATATTTACGAATAGATGAAAGAAAGTTCCGGTTATTATAATTATAATTACAATTTTACCATCATGCGTAAAATAGTATGCTGCATTTAAAAAGTTAAAAAAGTCCAGTGTGTTTCATTTAAAAATGAAAAGTCGTTCACTTCGGGCAAATGGGACATTTTTATAATACTAAACTTATTCTCGTAAATTTTTGCTTCTGTGCTATATAAGTTCCTAAATTTTCAAATTGTCGCCTAAAACAATAACAAAGTTACAGAGTAAGCATTCTGTTGTCATCCGTATATAGGGGAGAGTAACCTACAGTAACCATAACTTTTATTTGATCAAGTACAAAACAATAACTTTGATATCTTGGGATTAATATAAAAGACAAAAATTCATAAACGAAAACATTATTTAAGAAAAATAGATTTAAAAAATGCATTTGTCCCAAATTAGGAAACCCATTTCCTAAATCAATCCTGGGACACGCTGTATAATAATTTTGATATTTAGTTTAACACTTTTAACATATTTAATTGAGTTTTTACAAAAAATTAAATTTTGCAGTATGCTTTTGTGTATATGGTCTCTAGGGTATCTAATTCTCGTTTATTAAGAAATAATAAATTATTTAGTAAAAGTTAACACAACCAGTAAAAAAGTCGTTTTTACGTCGTCAAAGCTCTTTTGTTACTGTATACAAATGTGCTATCCCAAAATACAAAATAAAGCAACCCAGTACTCAACACACCAAAGAAAAAAGAAAGGGTTTGTAAAATCCTACATGCATTCATTTGAATTAGTTACACCTTATGATGCAAAATTTGACAAATTACCTATTACATAAGAATTGAAAACAAAAACATACTTATTACTGTTTGTCCTGCTGCTACACTTTTATTTGTTTGTCCTGCTCCTGCACTTCATTCATGTCCTTTCCTTTCTTTATAGGTCTAAGAGTATTTGCGGAACAAAAGATTTCTAGCCCACGACTACGAACTATAAGTAACACCAGCACAGATGCTTTTATTATTATACCAGCTTTGGGCGACGTCTTTGGAATCTGTGGGTGGTATGACCAGGGAGTTGAAGAAGATGAATATGATGGTCTCCTTCATATTTAAGAGTTTCTAAATTTTTATTATGGGTCGTATGTCTGTCCATCAATAAAATTATCTCTTTTCCAGGTTCAGGTTGAACAACGTTTTAAAATGTTTCAGTCATTTCAAGAAAAGATCGTATCAGAAATTTTCAGTAATTTACCTAATGGAGCACCTGTTTCTAATTGAAGTGTAAAGCGTTTTTTTTAAAAATAAGCATAGGTGGAACGTATAATCTCAGCATTCGCGCAACAAACTGCTTTGGCGTTAACTCCTCTTTCTCCGCTGGTGATCCCACCTACTTGCCTTATACCTTTTAGAGAGAGAACCATTCTTTTCTGGACTGTGCTATATTCAGATTCATCCAGTATATTAAATATGGTGTTAGCAGTTGTATTGTAATTATCCACCAATTTCTCAAGAATATTGAAAAATGGTGTACCCTTTCCATTTTGCAATCTTTTGCTCTTGCGACTCAGGTTGTCAAAAAGATGATTCAGGATAGGGTCGCATAAAACCATTTTTTTCCGCTATGTTTTTTCATGATTAGAGCGATGAGGAATGTTATTGCTCTCTGCTAAGTCATAAGCTATTTTCCTAATGTCGGTTATTGTAAGCCCAAATATTCTCTCCTCAAACTTCAGAATATGATGAACGAGAAGGTTTTCTATTTGTATGTAAAAATTATCAGGCCGGCCGAGGACATTTGTATGTTCATTAGCAATTTTGTTCTTACTCTCAAATTACGTTTCAGCGTGGCTTTCGGCACTATATACCTTTCTTAGCATTTGTTTAAACCTGCCTCATTATTTCTGTATGCGCTCAAAGTCGCATTTAAATCCATTTGGGACCATTTGCCATATTTTCACATCTGATTAAATAAGAAAACAACGCAGATAGATAAAAAAATAAACTGTTCCCGTTCAATTTAAGCAACTGAATGTTTTCCATTTTAGAAATGAAGGATGTAAATGTTTTATTTATATCCAAGACTGAAAAAATGCAGTTTTCTCTAGTTACAAAGTGATTTTCATATCGTTATATAAAAAAATGATGGTCGTTGGTTCGGATGCTTAAAACTTAAAAACGATTTCACCAAATTGGATACTTCCTTATGCGGATTTGTTCAAAATTACTATGCAAAGGTTTAAGAAGAAATAAATCAAAACATTCTCAACATGTGATGTTTTAACATTTAAAAAAAAATCGGGTGGAAAAATATCTATTTTGAACTACTTGTGACAAATAAAACTCCGAGACAAAAGGTTACCTGGAAAACGGTTTTTCAATGCGAATTGAGAAAGTGCTTTTTGTTCGTCAATTAATTAAAGGGCATTACTTAACGTAATTTTTTTTTCATAATGATACTTTTAACAACATGTACTTGATGAATTTTTATTTCAGTTAATTTAATGTTTTGAAACTTTTATACGTTGGCGCAACTTATATAATAGAAGATCTATCATTTCTTATGGTTTCAATACGAATATATGTTTCGGAACGCCAAACCGTCCTAGAAAAAAAAGATATAAAAAATACGTATGCTTTACATCAATTTTGGAGTAAATCTAATAAAAGACAATGCATTTGTTGGGAGAGTGTTCCAATGTATTCTAACAATATATTAGAAGTAAAACGGAGTTAGCTAATACTATTTTAAAATATTTTGCTCGGTACGATTTTTGTGTTGTGATGGTGAGTTACCTATATGACTTCTAAAATAAGCGTCTACTCTTTATTTATTAATAAACACATACTTTGATAAATTAAAATAAAATCCTATTAAACTAACAAGTGGTGGGACATCTAGTGCCACAACTTCGTGTTAACGTCGCACGTCCGAACAGCAATCTATCAAAAATTTGACGGCAGATGTGTAAGCAATTTACAAAAAGTCGATTTTACGGTCATTAATGCCAACGGTTTTGGAAACTGCTTACATATGTGCCGGCAAATTTTTGAAACTATGATGGTTTAACATATTTAGGATGTTATCGTCATTAAAATTAATTAAAGATAAATCATAATAAAACTAGACCACTTATAATATTATGTTTGCATTGATATTCATAATTACATATTATACTTACTCTTCAAAATATATACTAATATCATCATTTTACGTTCTTCAATTTGTAGCATACGTACTCTTCCACAAAAAGCTTTTTTGAACAATTTTTGCAGTTGTAAGTTCGAAACACTTACAGAAATTAATTACATCATTTAAATCTAAACCGTAGAATTCTGTATTATGTATTACTGACACTCTTTTAAATGAGAATGTTTTTTTTTTAATAAGTATGCGCGGCAGTGTTCCTCTATATATCTTCTCAATACCTCTGACACGTACTACATAACACTGGGTCATCGCTTTTGTTATATTTGTCCAAACATCATGTCGATTCAGCTCATTAAGATTATTAGTATTCATTGTGGACAATGATCTTAACACTCTGTTTATTTGAATCGTTCTAAAAATGTACGTCATAATTTTTAAACTAATGTCAAAACGTCAATGCTTACTCGGAATTGTTTGACTCTACCACTAAGCCAGCATACCGAACATAGAATCGAATGTATTTTTCCAGTTCTGTAGCAAGTATGACACTGCCGCAACTACAATGATTAATATTTCTTTAACACAAAAGACAGGTTACTTTAATCGTTAATTACCTAAATCCAAATAACTGAAATATTGGCAAAACTGCTAAAGTAACTGAGTAACCACTTTCTGCTAGTATTGGAGGTTTATCATTGATAATTTTTACAAACGGCATTTGTTTAGCGTTGTATCGAAATTTTGTAACTCTAGGATTATCTTTGTGTATCTTTATAATAATGTAGGTTCCCATTCTGTACTCTAACTCGATGATATTTTACCTGTTTCGTGAAAACCACAATAATTTTAATTACTGTCTGACCTTCTGACTAATACATGAGTTAATCTAAATCAAACGTGCACGACGGTGTCAATCTACTTCTTAATTGAGTCATATTGCTTTTACCCCAAACACGTCTATTAAGCTAGCAGCACCAACTGGGCAGAATCAATTCAAACCCATTACATTAATCTTCCCAATAATTACCGTCCAATTGCATTGGTATCAATCATGTCTAAGGTGATGGAAAAAAATATCCAGCTTGTAAAATTTCTTGTAGACTACAAGATTATTTCAGACAATCAATTCGGATTTCGACCACAGAGATCAACCGGCGATCTTCTAGGATACATCACTAACTTACTGATTTCGACTCTTGAACAATACGGAGAGTGCAGATCTGTTTTTTTTAGACATATCGAAGGCTTTTGATAGCGTTTGGCATCAAGCTCTGATCAACAAGCTCCTTCTCAGCTTTCTCTCTGGCTGTCCAACTTCCTTCATGGTCGTTTCCTACATGTTGTAGTTGATGGTGTAACATCTGACACTTATGCTATTAATGCAGGGTTCTATACTTTCACCTACGCTATTTCTCCTCTTTGTCAATGATCTGCTTAGATCTACTCGCAATCCCATTGTCAGTTTTGCAGATGATGCAACACTGATATCTTCCTTCTCTAGCAAAAAATCAACTACTGCCTCGTTGCATCAGTTCCACGATATGAACAAATACGGTCAATTAACACAATTAACACATCTTGAAACTATACTCGTTTGGGGTGAGGCTAACCTTGTTAAATTCAACCCCCAGAAAACTATTATTGCAACTCTACAAAGCCCAGATTCGCCCTTCTCTTGAATACTGTTTACATATTTGGAGATCAGTCCCCAAACACTCCTTACATCTCTTGATTCCATACAACACAAAGCGACAAAAATGGTAAATGATCCTACACTTCTCCCTTCACTTCAGACCCTCGAACACCGACGAAATGTTGGAGATGTTTGTCTCTTTTACCAATACTTTAACGCCAGATGCGCTGAAAACACTGCCTCTGTCGTCCCCAACATAGCCTCATTTGGTCGTAATACTCGTCTTCTCACAAATTTACTGTAGATTGCCGAACCACCCTGCTTCAATAGTCTCTTCCCGAGAATTTCTTTCTGAACCCTTACAATATGAATTCATTCAAGTCTGCAATCCATCGTCATTTCATAAATATAAGCCATATCTCGTTGAACATTAATATATGACAGGTTTTCCCTTTCACGAGATCTCAACAGTAAATAAAAAATTAGTACTTATTTTGTACCTACTGATTTGTACCACCAATAAAAATTTTGTACCACGTACCGTTAAAAAATGTAAAATAACTGTTACTAAAAGAACTGAATTTGTACTAATTTGTACCATAAAAAAAATGTATATCTTCAACCAGACTCTTTGAAACAACCCCTAATTGATATGTTATCATCAAAAGTAAACGTTTCTACAAGCAGAATCAATCCGTACGGGTACATGTGCATCTCTGTAATTTGTACCTTTCCAAATATTTAATAACAGATTTTGTACCTCTTGCCATTCTTTAAAAACCACCTTATTCACTATACGGAATAAGAGTAAAGTTTACGTTTCCCAAGTAGAATCAAACCGCATCAGTACATTCGCATCTCTTTAATTTATAACTTTCAAATATTTAATACAGACTTTGTACTCGTACCCTTCTTTAAAAAACTAACCCCGTCACTATACGGTATATAGTTCGCATTTCCACAAGTGTGGGATCAATCTGTCGTACACAGGATTGTGTTTACGTTACGAGAAATAATACAGATTGAATACAAAGACCTGAACCAAAAAAAACAAAAATTAAAATAATGCAAAATAACACCAGCATTATTAATTTACGACAAACAGATATAGTTCTTAATTTTATCTAGTATTATTTTTAATCATTTGCTATTTTTCTATCATGCTTTTACAAATTTATATGTTTAAACCGTAACTGAGCGTGTGTGGTCAGTGTTTGTTTAACGTATATTAGAATTTGCATTATTGTTTATTAATTGTTTTTAAAAGAAGGGCACAAGTGCAAAATATGTTATTAAATATTTAAAGGTAAAAATTAAAGAGATGCGAATGTACCAATGCAGATTTATTCTGCTTGTGGAAACAATGAACTTTTCTCTTATGCGAATAGTGAACAGAAATGGTTTTTTAAAAAAAGGTACGGATTGATTCTGTTTGTTGAAATGTGAACTTTATTCTTATGCCGTGTAGTGGGCAAGGGTGGTTTTTTAAAAAGGGCACGAGTGCATAATATGTTATTAAATATTTAAACGGTAGAAATTAAGGAGATGCAAATGTACTAATACGGATTGATTCTGCTTGTAGAAACGTGGACTTTACTCTTATGCCGTAAAGTGAGTAGGGGTGGTTTTTCAAAAAGGACATGAGGTATAAAATATGTTGGTCAATATCTGAAGAGCCTAAGTTAACATGCAAATGTAGAGATATCGATTGCTTCTGCTGCTGGTAGAACTTTATCTTTATCTTGATTATAACATATCAATTAGGGGTTGTTTCAAAGAGTCTGGTTGAAGATATACATTGCCACGTTTTCTACAACGGCACGTGGTACAAAATTTTGATTGGTGGTACAAATTAGTACTGCAAAATAGGTACTAAATAATGTAATAGGTCTGAATTGATTCTGCCCAGTTGGTGCTGCTAGCTTTATGAATGTTACTCAAACCATGTCAGTACAATCATTCAATTTTTTTGTCTTTTGAAATTGAAGATAAGATTTCATACTTCTACGGTAGTTCCTAAACCTATAATCCAATTTCGTTGATTAGCATATTTGATAACACTTAAGAAGTGTTCCTGTAAGGGTTTTTCGCATACTAACCTTAGAATTACATAAAACTTACATAAAACAATCATCAGCTTTACTAAAACTATCGTCATTTCTGAACTCAAACAAATTTGTAGGATGGGTCGCGTATTCGAAAATGATTGCTTTAATTGCTTTCAAAATTCAACAGAATTTACTACCTAGAATATAGACGCACTATAGAAGAATCGTTTAACCTGATGTATGTTCCTTGTAGCAAAATGTGTCAACTTTTGATGATAATTTTCTCGAGTTCTCAATTCAATATGAGAAAAACTCTTATGACTACTGGTTTAGAAGCTGTAGAAGTATAAAAGCTCATTTCTTCAAATTCAAAAAACACAATAACGTTGAAATGTGGTTGGGTATGGTTTGGTGTTGTGCATATAGGCAATATGACCTCAATTAAAGAAAATACGTTGTTAATACATCTGTGTACTTTTGGTTTAAAATCACTCATGTAACATAGATCATGCGTTAAACTTGTTAAAAGGAATACATGTGCGCCATCGCTAAACTATACACTATAAGTACCATTAATGCAGCTTTTAATTTTAAATGTTTGAAGTAAAACTTAATGTTTTATGAAAGACAAAACTTAGAGCTTTGTCACTGTACTTTTTATTTTTCTTATGTTTGAATTTGTACATTTTACAGCATATTTAACACCACAATTTTAATAGAAATAAATACAAAATCAAAATTCCAACACAACCACGACAAAATCCCGGCTTATTTCTTCCAATTTAAACCAAAACATTACTGATAACTTGAAAATTTGAACCAATTTTATAGGTACTTCATGACCATTCAACGCATTAAAATGCTTACTTATAGTGCATAATTTAGGGGTAGCGCACTGCTAGTACGTACTCTTCTTAATGGTTATCATTTTTTATAATTCTATACAATGTATACATTATTATTATTTCAAGAGTGTCATTTTTGTATGTCTTTATTAACTCAAGTAACTAACAAAGATAACATCAATAACACATTTCGTTGGTACAAACAGTTTTGATACCAACTTAACGTAAATGTCAAATGACGGCATGTCAATGTTGTTTGTAAATAAAAGATCAAAATAAACTTGGGTGCGTATACGTAACCTCAATCAACAAATAAGTAAATAACGAAAGGTTGGTACCAGTGCCCATATTTATGGTTTAAATTACAGACGACGGTCATTTTGTGATTTAATGCATACATGACGTCAACGGGATAAGTCAAACAAATGGATTTTAAATACGTATACAAACTATAATAATATAAAGAAGAACCGCTAGTTACAGAAAGAGAGTTTGTCGTACATTCCAAAAAGAAATTGAAATCATTCTGTGATTTGAGAATATTAATCTTACGACGTTTTTCATCACTATAGTCGTTAACGTCTCTATGACGACAGTTAATATCATGTTGATATTGCATTCATCCAACTTTTTCCATGCGATTTTTAGGTTTTTTATGAAACAATTGGTGTTACAGAATGGTTCTGCAAACCTCCACCCCCTAACTCAAGGTGTTATGTAATCCGTGCCGATGAGCTAGTTGGCAATCAGGGGGTAAACTGGTTGTCGTTAACGGAACCCTCTGATACCTGCCGACCTCAGAGTGTATTTAGGCTTGCGCGTGCATACGAGCTCTGCACGTGTGGACCTTTAAGTCTTGTTTACTCGTGGGATTTCTATAAGCAATAACAATAAAAATAAAATTAATATTAACACGCGGGATATCCCCGCTACTGCCCTGGCAAAGAAACTGGAGACCAATCCTCCAGGTGATAAACCGGTGCCGACTCCACGGGAGAGAACTCTTCTCCAGCGAGCTGAGGCCCCATCGACTAGTCGGAGGAGAATACCTCCCCGAACTAGCAAAGTTCAATGGCCGGAGACAAGAAGAGACTACCATCCTCTGAACCGGCGCAAGTCACAGAAAGCACTAGGAAACTACCTCCTCTGCACGTCGCAAAAATCTCGACTGCAATGACGACATCCAACGACGGTCGTAACACCGACGAAGACGATATCCCACTTCCTGCACTGGCCAACCTGGAGGGTTGGACGATCCCAACCGTAGACAATTAAACGGTGCCAAGACGCGACATTATCTTCGTTTCTTGGCTGAAGGGAAGTCACCTGAGGAAGCTCTGAGGTTGACATTAGACCGACCACCGGGACCTGCCCCAGAGCAAACAAATAGAAAACGGTTGAGGGATGCATCCACCCCACAGAACCGTGAAAGGGCTAAGCGGATGAAACACCGCACACCCCGAACTGGAAGACCCTCACCATCAGGGGCACCGGGAAAGCTGGGAAGTTCACCAGCGGCTGGCACCAGCTACGCGGTAGCACTTAAACGCACTAAAGTAGCGGTTCTGTCAAAAGAATACCCTGACGTGATTCTCACGTCAGATGAACTATCCAAGGTTGAGAACGCCATCATCAACCGGATAGAAATTGACGACAATTGTCTGGTGTAGTTTAAAGGTATCCACTTCAAACCAGGCATGTTGGTTGTGGACTGCGACAACAGCGACGCAGTGGAGTGGTTATCAAGGAATGTCCCTGAGATAGCATGGGAAGGTGCTAGGTTGGCGGTAAAGGTGGAACGAGATGATTTTTTTATAAATTCATCCTCCTGCTGAGTGGGTCACCAGAATGCTGGTCTGCAAGTAAGGAATGTCCACTACTGCAGAAAAGAAGGCGACGGCAGTGTTCTGGCTGTTAGCATCGACGAGGCGTCGGCGGCAGCTATCGAGGTAGCAGGGTGACATCTGCATTACCGGTTCGGGAAGATCCCGGTTCGGAGACTTTGCAGGGAGAAAACGGAGGAACAGCCTTCCCTCCCAGTTGAACCGACAGAGACAAAGGCACCTCTCCCCTCACCTTCAAATGAGGACTTGGAGAGAAACACAAGCCTAACAGCGATAGCGGCTACATACACCAAGGCAGCTGTAGCTGAAAAGCAGATGTGGAGCATGGTCTCCAAACCACACTGCTGTGCCAGTCACTGGAGGACCTGACAATGGTGGTGCATGAAGTAGACGAGCTACGAGTTGGGAAGATGAGCCCCCACTCCACTCGCCGGACTCTAATCAGGCCTAATGGGTACCAGGGTAGCCCAGGTGAACACCCACCACGCTAAGGCAGCCTCGGCCGTGGTGACCAAACTCTTCACCGAACAACATCTGGGGCTAGTACTGGTACAAGAACCTTGGCTGCACAGAGGACAGATAAAAAGTTTGTACTGCAAGGACGGTAAGGTCGTACATGATACCAGACACAAGAATTCTCGTACTTGTAAAAAAAAAAAAAAAAAAAAAAAAAGTCCATCTACTTCTGGACTGAATCAGGGCAGAGAAAAAATGTATAGCATCGGCCTACTTCGCAGTTGAGGAGAACGTCCATCCAGAAGCTGTCGTGGCGCTGGTGAAACACTGCAATACAAGGGGAATCCCTCTTGTGATTGGCTGTGATGCAAATGCCCACCACGTGAAATGGGGCAGCACTAACACCAACACAAGAGGTGAGTACCTTTTAGAATTCTTGGTAGCGGAAAATCTCGATATTTTCAACGAGAGCAGGGTTCCCATATTTGTGACTAGGATCAGGCAGGAGGTACTGAACATCACGTTTGGTACTCCTTACGTTAGGAAACATGTCAGGAACTGGAGGGTATCTAACGAACCGTTCATGTCAGACCATCGGATTATTCGGTTCGACCTGCCTGGTTGAGAAGTGAATGCCACCCCAATCAGAAATCCCAGAAAACTGATTGGCCGTGTTTTCGCAATCTACTAGAGTTAAATCTAAGTAGAGTGCAACTAAACAGACCCCAGGGCAACGACCTGTGCTTGGAACAGGCAGTAGATGAGGTAAACAGCGCAATCATAAAAGCCTATGAAGCAAGTTGTGCTGTTAGCATACCATCAGTAGGTAGAAACACTGCATGGTGGAGTCCTAAACTGAGTAAGCTTAGGGCGGAAACCAGAAAGTTATGTAACAGAGCAAAGCGATTTGGGAAGTAGGAAAGGTACAAAATTGCACTGTCATTCTACAATTGCGAGATCAGAAGGGCAAAGCTACAGGACCTTCTGTGAAGATATTTCCTCTACTCCGCGCGCCGCCAGGATTCATAAAGCCCTAGCTTTCAGTGGAAGTGATGCGAATGTCTCGTTACACAGGCCAAACGGTAGTGTCACTGAAGATGCAAAACACAGACATCTTCTCCTTCTGCACACGCACTTCCCTGGATGTCAGGAGCCTTGAACATGAGCGAACTGGAAGACGTCCAGGCGCAGTGGAATGGAAGGTGGCCAACACCATCTGCAACAAAGCCAGGCTCTCATAGGCAATAAGCACGCTTAGCCCGTATAAAACTTCGAGCGTGGATGAGATTTTCCTTGTTCATCTGCAAAAAGGTGTCAAACTACTGACTCCTTTCCTGATAAAGATCTTCAGAAGTAGTATGGCGTTAGGATATATACTCCAGGCCTGGAGAACGGCAAGGGTGGTATTATACCAAAGGCTGGAAAGAAAAACACCACCAACCCTAAAACCTACAGGCCCATCAGCTTCTCGTCTTTTCTGCTCCAGACGCTGGAGAAACTGGTGGACAACTATATAAGGACAACAGTGCTCACCCGGGTCCTATTGCACCGGGATCAGCATTCATATAGAGTTAGTAGATCTACGGAGACCGCCTTGTACCAGCTGACGAGCAACTGAGTACTTCACTAGAAGACATTGCAGGGGCTTTCAACAACGCCTCACATAACTCCATGCTTGATGCAATGGAGGCGAGTCAGATTGACTTCCCTATTGTTAAATGGTTAGAACCACTTCTAAAGACCAGAAGGACTGAAGCAAGGTTGGGAAACTCCACTGTTGTGATGAATACCACCAGAGGATGTCTCCAAGGCGGAGTGCTATGGCCCCTGATGGGAGTCTACTCGTAGACGATCTTCTTTGTCTTTTGTCTAGCAAAGGGATCCCCTGTCAAGGGTATGCTGACGACATTGTTATATTTGCACAAGGCAAGAGAACATCCTTTGTGACATAGTACAGGCAGACTGAAATTGGCAGAGAAACGGTGCAGGTCCGCTGGTCTGGAAAGAACGTGACACTGTAAATATTACCGGTGGCCCCTCGGAGATTTCGTTTTCCTTTACACATTTTGTTCACCTTTTAGAGAGGAACAAAAAGACTCTTTCATTTTTTCCCTAACTAGATTCGTTTAGGACTTATATGGGGTCAAAGATCAAACATATACGCATTAATATTTTAAAAAGTACACTACAAACCTGGTCGTGTAACATATCAATGAAAAGCTTATTAAAAACTGATTGCAAAACTGCTTTCAAAAAATACTTTATTATGTTGGGTTATTCTTTGAATTATTCCAATTTATTTTTATTGAAGAATGTTATATCATTTGGAGCTTTGTATATTGTGAACATAGTCTAAACTATATGGGGCAGCAAGCGAAAAAGGGGTCCACGTTCCCTGCCCTGGGTGAATTTTCTAATTCCAGCTAACGTTTCGTTCATTATTTTTAAATATTTTAGGATTCACATTATCTCTACTGGAATGAATATCATCTGATGCATTGAATCTAATCTCCTTTGGGATGGGGGTCACATATTAACTACTTTCTTTTGAACCCAACATAGTACAGCAGTTCTGCAATTGGCGTTTAACTGGCTTTCAATTGATATGGTACACGTGTGGGTACGCTTACAAACAAAAAAGTCGAAATCTTTAAAAATCTTTTAAAATGCAATAACTTTTGAACCCAGCATAGTAAAGTATTTTTGTAAGCAGTTTTGCAATTGGCGTTTAACTTGCTTTCGATTGATATGTTACACGATTGGGTACGTTCACAAACAAAAAAGTCGAAATCTTCGAAAATCTTTTAAAGTGTAGTAACTTTTGAATACAACATGGTAAAGTATTTTTGAAAGCAGTTTTGCAATCAGTTTTTAATAAGCTTTTGATTGATATGTTACACGACTAGGTTCGTTATGTGCTTTTTAAAATATTAATGTGTATATGTTTGACCTTTGACCCCCTATAAGTCCTAAACGAATCAAGTTAGAGAAAACATTAAAGGGGGGCCACCGGTAATATATACAGTGTCACGTTCTTAACCCCAGTAAAACTACGCTGGTGACCTTCATCCGTAGATTGAAACTCAACGGCTTTAAGCCAATCCAGGTTGGTGGAACGGTCGTTTGCTTTAGTAACTTGGTCAAATACCTAGGTATTACACTAGATCAGAGACTGAATTGGAAGGAACGCTTAGTGAATGTTACCAACAAAGCCACTAGGGCACAGTTAATATGCAATAGACTGGCAGATAAAAATGGGGATGTAAGCCTAAAATACTGCGATGGATGTATGGCATGATGGTTTGCCCCATCATTACGCACGGTGCGGTCGTCTGGTGGCGAAAACTCTCTGAGTTTACCGTCAGGAAGAAACTTGATAGAGTGCAGAACTCGGGTGCATATGCATCACGAGAGCAATGCGTACCTGCCCTACAACAGGCATTGAGCATTTTTTGGGGCTGACCCCTCTTCATCTTGTTATTGAGAGGGAGACTAGGCTGGCGCTTTTGCGCCTTGAAAGATTGGAAAATGATGGCGGTTCGAAGTTTAATCACCCGGGCAGAACCTTACTCAATAGGCAATATTTCCTGCTTCTCCCTCACAGAGACGATATAAATAGGAATTCCTATTTCAAGACTTCCGGATGGTACTAGGCAATAACGAAAACTGGGCGGCTGGGGATCCTTCTCCCCAGTGCCAGATGGTCAGATCTGCTGGTTTACAGACGGATCTAGGACGGCTGAAGGTACCGGCGCGGGAGTATTTGGACCACGCACTAAATACTACGAGCCCATGGGCAAATATAGTAGTACCTTTCAGGCGAAATTTCATGCAAAAGAACGCTGCGTGCAGTTTAACCTGGATCGAGGATATGTCAGCAGACATATCAATATTATGTCCGATAACCAGGCGGCCATCTCAACGCTGAGCAGTTGCATTATCAGCTCAAAGATGGTAAGAACTTCAAAAAGAAACTAAATAAACTAGAGGCATGCAATAAGATCACCCTAGCTTCGGTCCCAGGACACTCTGGGATTACTGGTAACAAGCAGGCGGATGTCCTTGTCAGAAAAGAGGCGGCCACGCCGTTTGTAGAACCAGAGCTCGTCTGTGGTATTAGCAAGCAAACAATACGTGAAGTACTCCGGGCTGAAGAACGAAAGGAAAATTTAGAACACTGCGTCAATCCAAAACTCTACTAGGTGACTTAACCGGTAAAGACCACAAGGAATACTTAGCAGTTAGCAGAAATTACTTAAGAATTCTCACTGGTTTTCTGACGGGGCACTGCCGACTTGACGGACATCTTTCTAAGATTGGTGTTACAACTAACTCGACATGCAAATTGTGTTGCGCGTCAAAAGAGACCCCGATCCACCGATCCACCTACTTACGGAATGTAAAGCCACGTTTTCCAGAAGGTGGAACTGTTTTGGGAAACGTTTCCTCGAACTGGAGGAAATTACTCCTTTCAATCCAAGGTCAGTCCTGAGATTCCTCAGAGAACTTAACCTACTGGAGGAGCTATAAGTTCAGAAAGGGGGAGCACAATAATCAGTACTGATTCCGTGCTACACACCCCAGATTACATCTATCTATCTATCTATCCTTTTAGTTTATCGTTTTAAGTTTAAATTCAAAACGAATCGCCAGACCTGTATTTAGGATAAAAAGAAATGCGTCTTTCAATATATACATATGTCTATCTTGGAAATGCCCTGTATGCTTAACGAAATTGTTATCATATATTTTTAAATAAGTTACCAAAATATTTGTACCACGCAAAAAACAAATACCTTTTTTTAAGACAATGAACATTAATAATAAATGGTCAAAAAATCTATAGAAAAGACGACAAGACAGTGTTTCTTAAAATATTCTTTGTGTTGTAATGTTATTGTACAAAAACCTGTAAATTAGCTCAAGAAAATCGTTAATGTCGTTAGCAAGAAAATTGCAAATTTCATTATTTTAAACTAGAAAATTTTAAAATCCAAAATAAAATTAATTTCATTCGAATTTTCACTAACAAAATTGTATGCAGAAACTAGAAAAGTGATTACTATAACTCAATTTTTTCTGTTCTTTTCAAATAAGCAAACAGTTTTTCAAAATTTGAAAATATAGAATGTTTCTTTCCAAGATAGATATGTATGTATTGAAATACGTATTTTATATACGGTATATACGGTTCTGGCGATTAATTTTGCATTTAGACTTTAAACGATAAACTAAAGAAAACACAAAAATGACAAATTTCATATTTTAAAATAAATCATTTATGAATTTCGAAATAAAATTTGTTGTATTTGAATTTTGAAACGATGTATTGGCGAAACATTTAAGTTAGTCTAACAAAATTGTATACGGAAACTAGAAAAACGTCAATTTTAACACAGTTTTTTTCTGCTCTTTTCTAATATGCAAACAGTTTTTCAAACTTTTGACATGTTATTTTTAAGTAAACAAAATTTTTTAATTTTTTTAAGTCCGTACCTGGATTAACATTAATGTTTATACGCTATTAGATACTTTACCGGAGAAGGAAATATGTAGCGAATATAAAGAAAATTCACAATATGTTTCGTGAGTTACGGGCAAATTAAGAAATAAATAAAACAACCCGTATCTTGGTTATAAAGGATCGGAAAGGGGCATTATTTGTTACTCTGTTGCAATAATTATTGTGTAATATATTATGAAAACCTTCTACAGTCAGAAGAGCTTTCAATAGGACTTGAAAAAAAAACAAATAGTCTTTTTTTACGTCAACGTCTTGCCTACTGTAGTGTGGGTTTCTTCAGGCCATCTATTTATTAAAAATGAAAAAGATAATTCTTGTGTTGTCATTACAATAAAAATTACAAACAGTTTACATAACATTTGTCAACAACGTATAAAATGATAACTTGAAAAATAAAAAATTAAACATAAGTAATTACTTAAGGTAAGTGTGTTTTTTTGGTTGTATTGGAACTAACTTGCATCCATTTATAAACCATGACATAAAATACATCAAACGTCGATAAAGATACATTTGTAAAAATTATTGATAATAGTTATTATTGATAATAGTGTTAGATTCAAGGATGACATAATTTAATGTAAAATAAGCAAATATAAAATTTAATATATAATATACGTAGTTATTCTTATTACTACAAAGATTAAAATCATAAAAATTGGGAATTAATTTCCAATTTATTAATTAACTTATGCATGTTAGAATTATTTTTTATTATTTTATTAATTAAGTTAGTGTAAATGGAACTTAAATTATTAGTGTCACTATTAAAATTGGCATTACATTACATGTTGCTCATTTTGTTAAAGTGAATTTTGTCTATTTATTAAATTTTAATTTGTCACTGATGGTTTATAAATGGTTAGTTTCAATACAACCAAAAAACACACTTACCTTAAGTAAGTACTTATTTTAATTTTTAATTTTTCATGTTATCATTTTATACGTCGTTGACAAATGTTATGTAAACTGTTTGTAATTTTTCATTGTAATGACAACACAAGAATGATCTCTTTTTCACTTTTTAATAAATAGATGCACTGAAGGAATCCACACTACAGTAGGCGAAACGTTGGCGTAAAAAAAGACCATTTGTTTTTGTTTTTCAACTCCTATTGAAGGCCCTTCTGACTGTAGAAGATTTTTATAATTTATTAATAAAACAAAGGAGAAATTATTTACTAACTTATTGTGTAATGTTTTTAACGTAATTTTGCATATTCATTTAGTTTTTTTTACCGAAACGGAATTCAGCATAACTTTTCCGATTATTATAAAAATATTTCTCAAAACAAAATTGGCCAAGTCAAAAGGTCACCTAAAAGAAAGACTTTTTTTTAATACACTACGTTTTGAATAATAATAAAAAAAACATTTTGGACTACTTTCTTTGAAAACTGTAAACCAAACAAAACGCTTTTTTCAATTTACATTAGTAGTGATTGTCAGTGTTTCTGTTTAGGTTTAATATAAAAGAATCCTTAACATTACACACGTATTGTTACGCCCCTGGAGGAAATGGATGACACATGTCTATTCCATTTTGTTCTTATTTTCGTGCGTGTTATTTAAAAGTTGTATAAATAAACTTCGCGTATAATTGTTACCTTTACTTAAGATTTAATGATACTAATTCTACAAAATACTACGAAACAGAAATAACACAACAAAAGTTACAGTCATTTTTTTCTAAAACATCACTTGTTTTATATTCATTGTATTTCGTCTGTACCTACGTTGTTGTAAGTCAAAGAGATACAATTATTTAAAGAAAATGGTTTAAAGTACAACAAACTCTCCTATAGATTTGAATGTAATAATAACTTACTCGTTCACATGCCTTCAGAAAGTTGATAAATGTCTTGTAAGATGATTCTTCCACATTCAATACTAAACATGAACGACTTAAATAGGTGACGCAGAATGTTGATACGAGAATTGGGGCTCAAGCTGGTTAGAATATTTGACATTTGTTAAAAAAACTCGGGTCAGCAACTCATCCATATCTATCGAATTATCGGGTTTGAAATTATGTTCAGGTTTTTCATCATTCTGAAATTTAACATGACTAATGCTTCTCATTGAATCTTTTACCATGTCCGGAAATCCCAATTCGGGAATTTCTATTAGGTTTAGAGTGCCGATTGAACACAACATGTCGCCCCAAACATGTATGGGTAATACGCATCTGCCAAAATTACGGCGTTCACAGAACTGGTCGGAACCGTAAGTGGTTACTCCTACTGCAATCGCAGCTTTATTAGATGGTATATTTAGATAAACTGGTGTGTAGCATTTAAATTTGGGGAATATCTGAGGATTCTTCAAAAATTTTGGATGTAGTATGTCGGATAAATTTATATACGTTCCCTCAATAAGAGCTTTGAAAGGATCTGAATACGTAACAAACGAAAGCATACAATCGGGGAATTTCCATAGAAAGAATATAGTAGGAAATATTCTCCTTTTCCAGAAAAAAATAAAAGGGACAGATTGCATTACATAAACGTGCACTATTTCTTGTTTTTCAGTTCTTACTGCACAATGAAACACATCGTCATTCTTAGTAATAAAATGTTTGGGGAAATTCGGTTCAGTGATCAATGGAAACCTTTGCTTCAATTGACACATCAAAATTATTCTAAAGAAAATTAAGGTAAAAATTAACCAAAACAAAATTGAGACTTACTTTTCAGTTGTTGTAAGCTTTACTAACTTAATAACTTCAATTTTCATAAACATTTCGTTTCAAAAACATTAAATTAATTATACTTGTAAATATGCCAAATAAATAAATTTAAAACAAAATAATATCTTACCACTTGATTTTTACGTTTTAAGAACATTTCACAATGAAACATAATAAAATCATGCGGCATTAATTTTTAGAACGAAAATATAGTTTAAAAATAATTTGTTGTAATGTAACTATAATGTAACTCATGACCCATGCTACCCACAAATCTATTCACAAAAATGTGTTGTATGTTTTGACGTCTAAGTAATTAAAGATTGGAAATGAAAAACTATCAATAAAAATAATATAAATTATATATATATATATATATATATATATATATATATATATATATATCAAAGCCATATTTTACCACAACTATGGTGTATGGCTATTTACATTTTAATATGAACACATCTGTCTGTCACTATAGAATTTCACTTTTCTAATTCACTTCATTGTATATGTAAATTTAGTTCATTCCTTTTATCATATGTTTTTATTTGTGCTTCTCTCCAGTTACATCCTCTGCTATCCAATATTTCTTCTATTACTTTATCCCATGTCATTTTAGGTCTTCCTTTTCTCTTCTTATTTCCTGTTCTAGCTTCCCATACTTTTTTAACTGGTCTCGTCTTATCCATCCTTTGTAGATGTCCCCACCATGTCTTTGTTCTATATATTCTGTTATTGATGTCAATCTTAAGTCATGTCGTATTTTAGTATTTTTAATTTTATCTCTTCTTGTGACTCCTTTTACTCTACGGAGATACTTCATCTCAGTTGCTTGTATCTTATTTTTTGTCGGTTTGTTAGTATCCACGATTCACAGCCGTATGTTAGTATAGGTCTATATATCACTTTGTATACATTAATTTTGGTCTTATACGACACTTCCTTTTTGCTTCTAATACACTTATTGATAGCATAATATGTGTTGGTAGCTTTCCTTATCCTGTTGTTAATTTCGTTTTCTTGTCCTCCTGTGTTTTCTATTTCCACTCCAAGGTATGAATATGAGCTGACTTGTTTGATTTGTTTTCCGTCTACTTTAATGTTTAAGCTTTGATGGTCTCCTATTGCCATTACTTGTGTTTTGTCTTTATTCATTTCCATTCCAAATTATATTAGTGTCTTATTCCATACTTCTAAATTCTCTTCTAGTTCCGACTCGTTTGATCCGATTATCATTATGTCATCAGCAAACACTGCTTCTGATATTTTCATTTCCTGTAGATTCTTATAGCCTATCCTAAATTTTTTTGCATTGCTTGTACAAATATTTATAATGTCATCTATATAGATTATAAACAGAAATGGGCTCAAACCTCCACCTTGTCTCAATCCCTCAGTCGTTTGAAAGGCTTCCGATCTTCTGTTTCTGCTAATAACTATATTAACAGTGTTGCTATATAGATTCTGGATCGCTCTGATTAGTTGCCGATTTACACCTCTTTTCTTTAAACTGTCCCAAACTCTAATTCTAGGTACCTTGTCAAACGCTTTAACTAAATCAATAAAAGCTAATACTGCATTACGGCCTTGTTTTAATGTTTTGTCGATAATCTGCCTGACTGTAAATATGTGATCGTGCACACTCCTACCCTTTCTAAAGGCGCTCTGCCCTTCGTTTAAATTCATCTCAACTTCTTTCCTAAGACGATTATCCAAAATTTTCTCAAATACTTTTAATGCACTACATAGCAAAGAAATTCCTCTGTAACTGTTGCACTCCGTGGTATCACCTTTTTTTGTAATGGCGTAATTAAAGCTACTTCCCAATCTTTTGGTATGCATTCTCCTCTCCACACTCTATTATATACATACAATAGTAAGATGCGCCCCTTTTCACCCTTTTTTTATCATCTCTGTGTTTACATTATCTACACCTGATGCTTTATCGTTTTTAACCATTTTAATGTTTTATTTAGCTCCCCAGTTCCATATAGTCATCGTCATCTTCTTCTTGCTGTACACTTGGGATGTTTTCTTCAGTCTCTACTCTATCCCCTGCACTGTTTAGCAACTCTTGAAAATATTCTTTCCATCTATTCATTACTAGTGTATCTTCGCCCAATATTTCCCCTTTTTTGTTTTTCACGTAACAGTTTTCCCGTCATGGAGGGCGATGATGTTGTTGAATCGGAGAGCTCCGATAGTAATAAGAAACACTGCGAAATTAAAAGTGTTAATGAATGTATATGTGGTGCTATTGCTAAAACCGGGTTTACTTGTGCTATTTGTAAAATAAAGTATCACAAAAGCTGTGTTAATCGTATTAAGTCATGCTGTAATGTGCCGCTTGGCGTTGCGAATCTTAAAATGCCCATATCACCTTTAGGAGCTTCGTCAGAATTTATAAACAAACATGAATGTGAGTATAGCTATGAGTTAATAAAAAGTCTAAAAGATCTAATCGCTGAGCTACAACTCAATAAAAGTTTATTAATAGATAAAGTTAACAATTTACAAATTGAAAACAATTATTTAAAGACCTGTTTAAATCAAAATGCAGTACATAATTTTGCCGGTCGAAATAACACATGCAACCAAAATAACACAAAAATCGTTGATAATGAGAATGGTTCATCGGTTTCAACAATAACTGCTAGCGATAGTATCCAACCTCAAGAATCAAGCGATAAGTCATCTAATACCTTGTTCTCTTACGCGCAAGTGACTAAAACAGGAATAAACTTAAATAACGTAGCATCCATTGATTTTACAACAGAAACACAAAGGTTTACACCAATATCCAAGAGAATTCCTTCTAACAAGCAAATGAATATTCAAACACAGCTTTCAGATGATGAAAATCTTAGCAACAGAAGAAAAATTTTAAACACTTCTGATACTGTACAGAAAAATTCAAGAAAATTACTCGAGGTAACGCAAAATGGGAAGATGACAATTTTAGTGCTGGTAGTCGAAAGGCCTGGTTCTATGTTGGTCGAGCCAAACGTAATTGTGCAAACGACGACATATGCAATTATCTTAAAAAACGATTTCCTTCTCGCTCATTTATTGCCGAAAAAATTGAAAATAAAAGTGAAACTACGTCAGCTTTTAAAGTAGGTTGTGATTTTGATTTATTGGAAGACTTAAACGACCCTAATATTTGGCCTAGTGGTGTTATAGTTAGACGATTTAATTTTTTTCGTCCACGTGTGAAACAAAATGTAAACACCTAAATTTTCCGATACTACTCAGCCTTAATACACAAAGCATAAAAACAAGGTAGCTGCTTTGGAATCTGAATTATTAGAATACGGCGCAAACTTTATTTGTTTATCGGAAACATGGTGTACGCAACATGAAATACAATATATTTCGTTTCTTGGATACAAGTTAATAACTCATTATTGTAGAAAGGCACGAAAAGGAGGGGGGTGTGCAATTTGGTCTAAGAATGAACTTAAAACATCGCGCTTGAATTTATCAACGTTTTGCGTTGAACAGTCTTTTGAAATTTGCGGTTTAAAGTGGACTAAATTTAATAAACCATTATATATATTCAATGTATATCGCTCTCCTTCTGGTAACTTTAAGGAATTTCTGTTAAAAATTACTGCAATTTTAGACAAATACTCAAATATTAAGGCGGAAATATTACTTGCTGGCGATTTTAATATTAATTTTTAAATAAATCACAAGAGTGTAGAGATCTTTTATCCATTTTAGCCACATACAATCTTTATCCTTGTTTAACAAACGAAGTAACTAGACAACGCAGTGGCACGCAAATTGATAATATTTTTCTACAATATTTGACACTATTCAAGTAAAGGTAAATGAATTACCATTATCGGATCATTCTTTGTTGTTATGTTCTTCGATCAATTATAATACACTTACATATCAAGAGCCACCAAAGTTCACTAAGAGATTTTTTAACTATTTGAGTAAATTAAACTTTTATAACAGACTACTTCTTGAATCGTGGGAAAATACGTATAAAGCGGAAACCTTAGATGAAAAATTTATTGCATTTCAAGAAGCTTTTTGGATCATTACAATAAATGCTTCCCAGTCAAAACTTTTCTGTAAATGTTAATGCTACCAAAAAAACTGGACATCAAAAATATTATTGAAAATCTAGTAGAAATCTTAAAGATCTGTATATATTGAAAAATAAATTTCCCATCCTCAATATCATGTACAAAGCTAAAAAAACGCTACATATTTCTCTCTGTGAAAACAGTAAAAAGATTTTTAATAATTCCATCTTTAACTCGGATAATCCTCAAAAGAAATCGTGGGATATTATTAATAGTTTAACAAATAAGGCACAATGCTCTTCAAATATAAAGATCAGATCATACAACAACGAGATTATTACAGATCCAATTCATATAGCAAAATCAATAACAGCAAAGATTGATTCAGGTTTTAAAGATATACCTCTTAAATATTCAAACCCCAATAGTATTTACCTAAATAATTTTTCTTCTGACGAATTAAGTAAACTAATGCTTAAAAACTCAAAATAAAAAATAGCCAAGGTCCGGATGGCATTAACTGCAAAATTATTCGTCAATTTAGAGATATATTAGCTCCGATACTTACTTATTTAATCAATCTGTCATTTAAAGAAGGAATTTTTCCTACAGCTCTAAAATGCTCTGCAGTCAGACCGGTGTATAAAAAAGGTGACAAACTAGATTTAAATAATTACCGACCTATTTCATTAATAAATTCTTTTGCTAAAGTATTTGAATATGCTATACATGATCGGCTTTTGGACTTTCTTGAAAAACATAAAGTGATTAATAATTCTCAGCATGGGTTTAGATCGAATCATTCTACATCAACTGCTCTCTCTAGTTTTTACAAAGAGGTAATTAATAGCCTTGATAATAAATTGTTGTCTATTGGTATTTTCTGTGACTTAAGTAGGGCCTTCGATTGTGTTCAACATTCAAAACTTTTAGATAAGCTATATTGCTACGGGATTCGTGGTAATGCAGCTAATTTAATATTATCCTACCTTTCCAATAGATCTTGCTTCGTAGAACTAAAGCAAAACACTAATTTCGGGACTAAAACTTTTAGATCAGATGCTCTCCCGGTAGTAGTAGGAGTACCTCAAGGCTCCATTTTAGGACCAATATTGTTTTCTTTATATGTTAATGATATTACCCAGTTCTTATCTGAGTCTTTTATTGTAATGTACGCTGATGATACATCTTTATTATGCTCAGCACCTACGATTGCTTCAGCAGAGCAATTATGCAACAACGCTTTAGATAAATTGCATTGGTGGTTTACAGCAAACTGCTTGTATCTAAACCCAACAAAAACAAAAGCTCTTATGTTTCATACCAAACAGAAGCACTTCTCTGTGTCGCCTCTGTTATACTTAGATCAAACCCGTATACATTTGTCAGATAACGTTAATTTTCTTGGAATTCAACTAACCGATACGCTAAATTTTAAAGATCACTGTGATAAATTAATTTCAACTCTGAATTCCACTGGGTATAAATTAAGAATTCTCACGCATTACCTGGATATAAGTATGCTACTAAAAATTTATTACGCTGAAGTTCAATCAAGGTTACTTTATGGCATCATAATATGGGGCACTTCTTCCTACTTAGAAACTGTGTTCATTGTTCAAAAGCGTATTTTAAGATGTATGTTGAAAAAAGCAGATTTGATTCGTGTAAGACTTTATTTAAAACTTTTAAGATACTGACATTGCCTTGCCTTTTAATATTACAGTTAGCCTTATTTGCATATGATAACAAACACATTCTGAACAAAAGAGCTGAACATCATTATCTAACGAGAAATTACCATTTATTGTTACCAAATAAAGTGAATTTGTCATTATCTCAAAAGTCTCTACATGTATTGAGCATTACAATTTATAATCACATTCCAGAAAGTTATAAGAACATGTCACGACTTAGTTTTAAAAATAAAGTTGCAGTAATTTTAAAAATCATGTGTTTTATAGTATTTACGAGTTTCTACATTGTAGTTTTTAAAGTTTATCTATTTTAATTATTATGTAATGTTTGACTTGTCTTATACCTATTGAATAGGTCTTTTAGATAAATAAAGTTTATTATTATTATTATTACCTTTCATCACTATTCCTATTTTGCTTTATTTTCTTTACTACTTTATAGAATAACTTTTGGTTGCTTTTAGTGTTGTTTTCACTAATTTCTTCCCAAATTCTTCCCAACTATTTTCTTTTGACTCACTTACTAATTTTTGCTTATATATCTCATAGTTTGTATTCGTCTTGTTTGTTAAATAGTTTTTCCAAGCTCTCTTTTTTCTTTTGATCTGGATTTTTATTTTCGTAATCCACCATAGTGTTTGTTTTCTTAGGGTTTGTTATTTTGCTTGTTCCACAAACGTCGATGGCAGTGCCTATAAGCGTATAGAGCGGATTTCATTCAGGTATTTAGAATAACCCATAATCAATGGTCATGCGATACTTCAGAATTCTTGAAAATACAAACCGATTCCCGACTACAAGAGCACAACTTCAAATTCGAAAAAAACTTAAAACCTCAGTTTGACAACACTTTTGTTAAACGACAAAACACAAGAATAAATTTAAACTAAATGCACAATATTGTCCAATATTTAAACCTTTTGCCTCATCTGATCAATACACCGGAAATCAATAACCATATAGAAAAGATAAACAGCGAGGTACAAAATTACCTAGGAGGAACTGAAGATCTCGAAAACATTTATAATGGTATTTATGCCGCAGCTGCCACAGTGCTCAGCCTTGGCTAACAAACAGTCACTCCCTGTAACAGCTGTAGACCGCCTGGTCCAGCCTGGAAAACCCGACTCCTCAAGGATATTGACCGACTTAGATCCCAAGCAGACATAATAGAAGTATAGCTCAAAGCACATGTACACCAAAACCATCAAAAAGATCGACTTTATTAAGAAGAGCCTCAAGTCAATATCCACTAATCCGAACGAAGTGGAAACACTTCTTCAACATAAAGACATACTCAAGCAAAAGGCCAGAGTTAAGGGGACCAGACTTCGTCGCTATGATGAAGCAACCAAGAGGAAAGATCAGAACCGAATGTTTGAAAACAGAGAGACGCATTTCTACAGGTCATTAGAGAGTCAGAACCAGACAACAGCAACGAAAGAACAGATTGACAAACAAAAATTTGCAGACAATTGGAAATTCATCTGGATGAAGAAAACCCAGGCCGACTGTAATATACAGTGGGTATCTGACGTAATCGATGCCTACAGTACCCCTGCATTCATTACAAAAAGTGTCACCTATCTTAAGTATAAAAGGGGAATAAACAAGATCCGCATAACTATCGACCAATCACGTGTCTTCAGTCTTCTATAAATTACTGCTGTCATAAGCAACTTGATATACCGACACTGCAGCAATAACAACCTAATAGCTTTGAATAAAAAGGATGTATAAGAGGGTTCCTCGGATGTAAGGAACAGCTTGTCGTTGACTCAGTCCTTCTGAAACAAACTCAATCCAAAAACGTAATATATTCGCTTGTTATGTAGACTACGCAAAATCCTTCGATTCCGTGCCGCACAACTGGCTCCTCAAGACACCTGAAATCCATAAAATCTTTCCTCACATACAGAGTCTACTTAAACATGTTATGAAGTCTTGGAGATCTACCTTAAACGCTGAAAACGAAAACCTTGCCGACATTAACATACTACGTGGTATTTCTCAGGGGGACTCGCTCATCCTGGTCTGGTTCTGCCTGGCGATGAATCCTCTTTCCCAGCTTCTAAATCAGTCCAAAAGGGATTTCGTCTACAATTAAGAGACCAAATACGATACTCTCTTCTACTATTCATGGACGACATCAAACTGTATGCCGAGACTAAGAACGACTTAACATCCCTAATAAAAACCTTGAAGCACTTTAGTGAGACTATAAAAATGGAATTCAACCTGGAGAAGTGTGCGACAGTTATATAAATAAAGGACATGTCCAACATGAAGCAGAAATCTTTCCCGAGATCCCAATGTTGACACCTGAATGTACATATAGATACTTAGGCATACAGCAAAGCCGTGGAATTCCGCACACGTCCCTGAAAGAGAAATTCACTTGCAAGTATAAAAACAGACTCACAAAGTTACTCAATACCAAACTCAAGGCAAAAAATCAAATTAATGCAATCAATACATGGGCAATACCTGTATTGACTTACTCCTTTGGAGTTGTCAAATGGAGCAAAACTGACTTGAATAGCCTCGACCATACGAAGTTTCGTTACCACCACCCTAAGTCAGCAACCGAACGTCTATATCTTCCCCGTAAGAATGGAGGCCGGCGACTTCTACACTTAAAGAGCCTCTGTAGAGTTTTATATACTTATAATAGTGCAGATTTGATTAGATTTTGGATAATTTATCAAGACGAAAGGGTGATTAACCTAAATAGATTTTCAAAATCTTAGAATGTTTTCAAAAGTATTTATTTTACACATGTTTTCATGTTTTTTACAACATATCTATGCTTTCTATTCGTTCTTTGACGTTTATTCGTATCAGGCGATGTGGAGTTCCGCGGTAAACGCCTGTTTTTTAATCGAGGCCTTTTATTTCAAACGACTTCATAACGTGTATACTCATACCAAATGCATTGTCTGTCACAAAAAACTTAAGAAATCAGTATTTTATCTCTAGAATTTGGCAATGATTTATCATCTGGCAAACTCAGAGAGCCTTGCACTAATTTTTATACAAAACTGACAGCAAAATATTAAAGTCAGGCAAAAGGCCAGGAGTTAAGGGACCATAGACTTCGTCTCCTATAACGAAGCAACCAAGAAGAAAGATCAGAACCGAATCAGTTCTGCCATAACTTCCTATAGTTACTGTTACGAAACAATAATTAGCATCTAATAGCTTAGAAGCACAAGCGCAGTAGTTTTTATAATTGAAAAAGTTTGAACCTGAGAGTCCAGGCCTTGGTCCAAGCTTTATAACTCTTACGCGTTTACCATCTAGAGTACCAATACAGTTCGAAAAGTTTGTTGTTTTTTCGTATTCTTCGGCTATAGGAAGCCTTCCTTCTGTGACATAACTTTGTCTTTCAACACGGAACACAATGCATGATATGTATGCCAAATTATGTCTGATATTTGTTTTTCGACCCAACCGAAATTTAAAGTATAAAGCGCATAGGATGAATGTGCTGCCTCAAGGAACCTACAATGAATAGACAAAGTAATATACTTATATTGTGCTGATTGTATTGCTTCCTTAAATATGCACAAATTTTAATCGTACCTATTGTTTTTCACTGAAAGAACTGCGAAACTAGTTTTCCTTTTTTTAACTATACCTACGTTTTTGCTGCGTATTTCAAAAATATTGTATTTTATATACAGAGTGTCCCAATATTTAAAAAATACTAAAGTTATGTTTATATGAAATCGTCACTAAAGTAGCAAAAATAGGCAGTAAAGTAAATAAAATCGGTACTAAAGTAATTCAATAAACGAGATTTTTAAATTTACATTTTTTGAAAGTAGAGATGTGTAAAATGTATGTAAATTTTAGAACCGCCCATATACGATGAAAAGATTTGTCGTAAATATGAAAATCCTATTCTTATTTACTTTCTAAGGCTTCATCATTAATAGTTTATGCTCTTGATGAAAAGGTAAATATTTCCTCCTATAAATGATTAACTACTTGGATTCTTCTTCCTGAGGAGGGGCACCAAAACCATTAAGGCGTTTTATCAGGCAACGTTTCGTGCAGCCGAATGTGCACTTCTTCAGGCCTCTGTTTATTAAAAAGAAAGGAATACATTTAACGGTAAATTATATAAACATCATATCTTTAATATATAAATCTAAATTATAGGTGATTGACTCGACTACTTACTTAAAACAAATAAATGGTCCGCCACTTGGATAAGTGTAAAAACACATGAATATTAAAACAAACACAAAATAAATTAACAATTAAATGTAAATAACATTCTAATAAAACACACACTCTATACGTAGAAACGAACAAACATGAATGACTAGATAACAATATGATAATGGGAATTCTTCTTCTATTTTATTTTAGTGATTAAATTTCTATAAATATTGATTAAGATTTTGTGTGTCCGTGTTATAATTAATGTTGTTATTGTGTTTGATGATGTATATCATTTCAGCTATTAGACGGTTTTATAATTCTTTTCTACATTTAAAATCGTAGGATTATCAAAATTAAAATTATGACCCATCTCAATATGGTGTACGGCTAACGCAGAGTCTGGTTTTTTGTTTTTGCAATCGTACTTATGATTTTAACCCTATTACGTGTTTTTGTTTGGTTTGGCCAACATAGCATTTATTACAATCAAGACAGTCTATTTTATACACTACATTGTGTTTGTCAAGAATGTTTGTCTTGTCTTTAATTGTGTGTAGATAATGTTGTAAATAGTATTGTTATTGTATGTAGCTATGTGGACGTTAGTAGTTTTAGTAATGGGATAAGGTGTTTAGTCAGTTAGGTATATTAATAATTTTAGTATAGGTATATTGAGAATTAGGGGATTAATTGGTGATGGTGTGTTAGTGTTATAATTGTTGAAATACGTGTAATTTCATGTAAAGCAGAAACAGGCGGCAACGCCATGTTTTGAAAAACGATCTAGTTAGGGTTCGGCGGTTCGCCAATAATATATTCGATATGTCGAGATGTGTCTTCTTGTTTGAAGTAAATATTTTGCTGCTGGGCTATTAAAATTGTTTTTGTTTGAATTTTGGTTGATTGAGACTTGCTTCCGCTGGCACCTGACAAAAATTCAACAGGTTATGGGCTCCAGTTTCGCGTAAGTGAGTTTTTAAATAGACAAACAATTCGCGTTAGTGATCCGACATCTCTCCTTACCAACTGACAAAAACAACGGTTGTTCGCCGTCGCCATTAAGGGACGTTGCAGTTGTTAGCTGTTGTCGAAAAGTTCCCGGTTGCTCGCCAGGTACAAACGTTTAATATGGATTTTGTCAAAGGAATAAAACCGCTGGCATCGGCCACCGATTGGCCACAATGGCGTGATAAGATTCTCGACATTCTCACGTATTACAATGCGGTTGATATCGTGGAAGGAAGATCGAAATGTCCGGATGCACCTACAGACAAATCAACCAAATCGGAAAGGACATTTATGATTCGTGGCGCAAAGCAAGCGCTCAGGCAAAATTATAATCTTCGCAGTGCGTTTCTGAAGAATTACATTCGCGTATCGCCGGCCGGCTGTCGGCCGCCGAAGCCTGGGACGTGCTTGTTAAGGAATTCGATGATAAGGCGGAGGACCAGCTATTCCGAGAATGCTTAAATTTTTTAATACCGAGTGGGGCGAAAACGAAGACGCACCTACGGTTCTAGCAAAATAAAAGGTCAGTATCGTGACTTTCGAGCTGGTTTAACAAATCGGAAAATTACCACAGTCGATCAGCTGTTGGAATTATTATTCGTTTCAAAAACGCTACACGTACTTCCCAAACGTTTCCGAATCATTCAAGTCTTCTTATCTGTTATTAACCGCGTCGGCAGACAAGACACTTGATAATCTCGCATCTGTCCTCGTCACACACGAACGGAACGTCGCACCTGTGTTATCTAAGTCTTCATCGTCTAGTGAAGCATTTTATACGCGTCCGAATACGAAACACAGTGCTAAACGATATGATAAAAATGACGACAATCCTGGTGTAAAAAGTATACGAAGAAATCGAACGATGTAGCTTGCCGATACTGCAATACGAAAGGCCACTGGCTTAAAAATGCACGAAGTGGATCGCCGACGGTAGACCTCCGTATCCTGCCCGAGCCGCCGAAAATTCGAAAAATCACCTGCAGCAAACGTGTCAGAAGCTTAAAACAAAATGGCTCTTGTTGTCGAATGTGAGCAAATCAATGCAATTACATCGTCAGATAATTTTTTGGTGGATAGACAACGGTTCCACAAAACATATTACGCCAAATCGCGAGTGGTTCTCAAAATACGAGAACTTCCGTCTAATTATACAGTGAAAGGTGCCAGGTAGCGTTTAGCAGCCGTCGGTCGCGGCAGCATCGACGTTGTGAGTTACGTAAATGGCCAAGTGATCGAGTTCGAGCTGACAGACGTATGGTATGTACCTGGTGTCCATAAAAATCTCTTTTCGGTCGTAGCCGCTCATGACAAAGTTCCTGCTAGTCAATTTGCATTCGGACCAGCATACGTGTAGTTTTGTAGTCGATAACAAAACTATGTTCACTGGCACCAGACAATCCAATGGTACCCTGTATAAAGCGTCGTTTGAAACCGTTCTGCCGGAGGCAGAAGCAAGCGTAAATTACGTCGAAGGCGACCGTGTTACCCAACTGTATCACGAAAGGTGGGGCACATCGATAAAGCACGCGTACGTACAAAGCTCGCGAGCATGGGTATAAAACAAAATCGAGTACCGAAGTTTGTGGTTCCTGTCAGTTCGGAAAAGCCCACCGCCAGCCGTTTGGAACGCGAATTCTTGCTAAATTACCAGGCGAGTTACTATCTGCGGATGTTTGCGGCCTTTGATCCTCGTACAGTAGTCGCAAATGATTTAATCGTTATCAAAGACCATTTCTCGCACTATCGATACTCATTTGTGGAAAAGTCAAAAAATGCGTCCGTCCTGTCTCCTTGTATTCGTGAGGTGTTATCAAACGCGCGAGCCCTTGAACACAACGTAAAGGAATTTTGACGGACAACGGCGGTGAGTTCGACAACGAAGAAGTGCGAAGCGTGCTCCATGAGTTTGGTGTAACACCTCGTCTAACAGCACCGTATACTCCTGAGCAAAATGGTTCCGTCGAGCGCGAAAAATCGATCGATCGTCGAAATGGCTCGAACGTTCATGTACGCGAATCCAGACGTAAAATTTCCGCAAGCGCTCTGGGCGGAGTTATGTATGACAGCAACATACATACTCAATCGACTCGGAAAGTCGAAAACCGATAAATCACCGTACGAGTCGTGGATGAAAAAGAACCACGACTGAAGCACCTCCGAATCGTTAGTTCGAAGTGTTACGGGCATGTTCCGGTCCAAAAACGTCGGAAAATGGATCCGAAAGCGATCGTCGGTTACCTCGTGGGTTATGACGGCGATGAACGATACCGAATATACGTACCGCGCGAAAGGGGATGTCGTACTTTCTCGTGATGTTGTTTTCAGTGAGAAAATTCGAGACTGCGAAGACCAAATTCAACCTATCGCCGAAGATGCAGTTCAAGGTCAATCGAGCGACCACGACGACGAGGAACCTGGTAGCGCACCGGCCTCTCCGGCATCAAAAGCGTCGAATATTTCCGATAAAGAAACCGATTCTGAACCGGAAAACGTGCGTAATTTGCGATCTTCGAGCGAACGAAAACCACCTAAGAAATTCGACGACTACGTTACCTAGTGGAAGTATATCTTGCCGAATTAGGCGTGTTACCGGCAAATTACGACGACGCGTTTAAAGCCCGGAAAGCGCGCATTGGAAACTCGCCATGGGCATCGAAATTGCTTCAATGCACGCCAACAACGCGTGGGTACTGGTAAATCGTCCTCAGGGAGCTCAGTATTGGCGTAATCGATGGGTATTCCGAGTCAAATTCAACGTTGACGGCTCCATCGATAAATATAGAGCAAGACTCGTCGTCAAAGGGCTGCGCTCAACGTCCCGGCATCGATTATGACGAAACATATGCACCGGTTACTCGTCTGGACACCGTTCGATCGTTGTTAGCGATCGCAGCCTGCCAAACATGCGAGTATGGCAGTTCGACGTCTCTACCGCCTTCTTATACGGAGACATCGACGGCAACATTTATATGCAACAACCAGATGGATACGACGACGCGTCAGGTCGAGTTTGTCAACTGAAGAGTAGCTTATACGGCCTGAAGCAGGCTCCACGCTGTTGGAACCACCGATTCGACGTTTTCGTAAAGAAAATCGGATTCAAAAAATAGCAAAGAAGACCCATGTGTATATGTAAGGGTTGTTCGTCGCAAAATGAAAAACGTTAAACTGATTTTCGCCCTTTACGTCGATGATGGTCTGGCTATTTGTACGTGCGACCAAGAAATGAACCGATCCTTGACTCAATTACGCGAAGAGTTCAAGATAACATCCGGCATAGCTGATCATTTCCTTGGTATCGAAATAAAATTACGTGAAAGCGGTGACATCGCGCTGAATCAGACTACATACATCTCCAAAATCATCGAACGTTTCGAGATGACCAGATGTAATTCCCGTCGCCACTCCAAAGAGAAATACGACCCCGCTGGAGCAGAAAACATCGCCAAATTTTCCGTATCGTTCAGTCGTCGGCGCTCTGTTATACGTAGCTTCGAGGTACGCGATTCGATATCTCGTACGCAGTCAGTGTGTTGTCACGTACACTTGAAAATCCGTCAGTCGAAGACGTCGCTAGAAGCAAAACGTGTGATTCGCTCACCTATCCGGTACCAGAAATCTCGAACTGGTGTATCGGAACAAACCGAAGAAGCAGCGATTGAAATGCTTCAGTGATGCAGATTTTTGCCGGCTGTCCGGCCACCTCAGATCAACAACAGGTGTCGTTATCAAATATGCAGGCGCGGCTGTATCGTGGTCTGAGTAGAAGGCGCAGTCCTTGGTTGCCGATTCAACTTGTAGCGGAAAACAATGGCTGCCAACGAAGCTTCAGCGAAGTTATTTATATCGCGCGACTATTCGCAGAAATGACTGGCAAGTCATCTGTACCCGTACTAGAAATCGACAACGAAAACGCAACCCTGAATCGCTGAGAGCAATGTTGAAAGTCACTGTCGGACGAGACACATTCAGAGAAAGTATTTGTTCATACGCGACAGAATCCGGGAAGGAATGATTGTGGTTGTACACGTCAGCTCGGATCAGCAGTTGGCGGACATCCTTACAAAACCGACGCCTCGTGCGCGCTTAGCGAGGTTGCGTTTGAGGCTAGGGCTAAATTAAATGAAATGTATTCATATTTTTTTTTATTTTTCTTGTTGTCTACTTTAGGGAAAGTGTTGAAATACGTGTAATTTCTTTATGTAAAGCAGAAACAGGCGGCAACGCTGCGTTTTGAAAAACGATCTAGTTAGGGTTCTGCGTTCGCCATATAATATATTGATATGTAAAATGTGTCTTCTTGTTGAAGTAAATAGTTTTTGCTTGGGCTATTAAAATTGCTTTTTGTTTTAATTTATATTGAGACTTGCTTCCGCTGGCACCTGACAAAATTCAAAAAATAAGTTATAGTATAAGATTCTGTTAATAATGTTAGTAGGATAATTGTTATTTTTCAAATATCATTTTTGAGAGGTAGATTTTTAGTGAGATATTTATGACTACTAGTTTTGTTATTTTGTTTTTCATGATTTAACTATATTTATTATTAAGTGCTGTTGGTGATTTGATAAAGATTGATAGTCCTATTGATGGGAGCCATGGTTTAACTGTAATAAATGCTATGTTGGGCTAAAACCAAACAAAAACACGTAATAGGATTAAAAATCATAAGTACTGATTGCAAAACAAAAAAACCAAATTTGCTAGTTAGCCGTACACCATATTAGAGATGGGTCATAAATTTTAATTTTCGATAATCCTACGATTTGTAATGAAAAGAATTATAAAAAACGTCTAATAGCTGAAATAGGAGGGCATCATCAAACACAATAACAATAACGTAAGTTATAAATGTTTACACAAAAATGTTAAGCAATATTTATAGAAATTTAATCACTTAAAATAAAAATCAGAAGAAGAATTCCCATTATCATATTGTTATCTAGTCATTCCATGTTTTGTTCGTTTTACGTATTAGAGGTGTGTGTTTTTATTGAATAGATTATTTATTTAATTATTAATGTCGAATTTATTGTTTGTTTTGAATATCTATGTGTTTTTTACACTTATCCAAGTGGCGGACCATTTATTTGTTTTAAGCAAATAGTCAGAGTCAATCACCTATAATTTAGATTAATATATTACGGGATATGATGTTTTATATAATTTACCGTTAAATGATGTGCCTTTCTTTTAATAAACAGAGGCCTGAAGAAAGTGCACATTCGGCTGCACGAAATGTTGCCTGATAAAACGCCTTAATGGTTTTGGTGCCCCTCCTCAAGGAAGAACAATCCAAGTGAGTTTATACTTCTTCTTTAATTCTTTCCATTTTATTTTACTTCTTTTTTTATTTCTTATCATATCTTTTCCTTTAAATATCATTTCATAAACTTCTATAATAACTTCAATTCCATTGCATTAATCTTAATATTTTTTCATTTAACTTGTCTTCACCCATTTCATCTTCTTATTATTTAACTTTCCATTGATCTATGACTTCTGCTTCTGCGCTGTACACAAGATGCTTATTTTCACCTTTTCCCATTTTCTTCTTATTTTTAATTATTATCTTTTTCATCCCTTCATCCCTTCCTATTCTTCACATTAACTTGATTCGTTCATACTTTCTTAAACCTAACTTCTTAAATTAATAATTCTGGTGTTGTCATATCTTATTGTCATTCCACATTGTCTTTTCAACATCGTTTTCTCTGTCCTTTTCTTCCTTTTGTTTAGGGGGTGAATATGCCTTTATGTCCTTTGCAAATTTCTCTTTGTGGCTCTTTGATTTACTTGCATTTTCTTTGACTTCTCTTTAGTTCTAAGTTTTGTTTTTTTTTAATGTTCCCATGCTCGTTTAATTGTAATCCTTCTCTTCATTAATTTTATCTTTTAAACATTCATCCTACCTTTACATGTATGTGACATTCTCCATTCCTTTTCTGGCTTTGGCTCTTTTCTGCTCTTAACGACTTTAACCTATTTATGTTGCTTTCGACTTCAAATGTCAATTGAGTCACTTTTTTGAATTCCCTTTTCATGTACCATTATCTGCTCATACCGTTTCCGATTTAATCTCTGCAGGTCGTTTTATCATTTCAATCTCCATTTCTTTATCAAGGTCTTTCCTGAATTTGTTCAATTATTATCCCTTTCTTCGCAATATTTTCTTTTAAATTTGGTTTATTTTGTCTTATTCTTTTATTTTTTTGTGAAATTAGCTACGAACCAATAACAGATAAAGAAATATTTGAGGCGGGTAAAAAATTAAAAAACAAATTTACTTCAGGGACCAGATAAAATTCCCTCTTTTCTAATAAAGGATTGATTAGAGGTTTTAGTACATCCTTTAAAATCTCTGTTCAACTTAGTGTTAAAAAACTCGTTTTTTCCGGAATCTTGGAAGGTGGCCAAAGTCTGTCCTCTACACAAAGATGGACATCGCTCGGATATTAAGAATTATAGACCGATCTCAATATTAAATAATATTGCAAAATCTTAGAGACCGTTCTGTATAATAGGATATATTGTGCAACCAAAAATGTTATTTCTACGCACCAACACGGATTTATGAAATCAAGATCAACAGTTAGTAATCTTGCAGTATTTAGTCAATACTTATGTAAAAAACTAGATGGTAGAGGACAAATAGACGTGGTGTATACGGATTTCTCAAAGGCTTTTGACAAGATTAGTCATAAAATACTTATACATAAATTAATTAAAATGGGATTTAACGATACATACATTCGACTTCTAAGATCTTACTTGCACAATCGTAAACAGTTCGTCCAGTACAGTGGGTTTTCGTCAGATATACACTTTTCAACGAGTGGAGTTCTTCAAGCATCCAATTTGGGACCTCTGTTATTTTTACTATTTATTAATGATTTGTGTGCTACATTGAATAGCAACAAGTTAATGTTTGCTGATGACTTAAAGATGTATACGCATATATCAGTAATTTCTGATTGCCATTTTTGCAAAGACAGATAGATATACTACAGAACTGGTGCTTAAAAATTGTCTTTCACTTAATATACCCAAATGCAAAATCTTAACTTGTAGTCGCAGTTTAAAACCATTACAATTTCTATATTCAATCAATAATGTAGTATTAGAAAGGACTAACAACATAAAAGATCTGGGAGTATATTTTGACCATCAATTAACTTTTAATTACCATATTAACTACGCTGTAAATTCAGCGTATCGTTCGTTTAGATTTTTAGCTCGTAACACTAAAAATTTTAACAATATTCAGGCATTGACTGCTTTGTTTTTGGTTTAATTCTTTCAAAATTAGAATATGCTTCCTTAATATGGAGTCCTATTTACGCTCATTATAAACAAATCATCGAACAAATTCAAAAAAATTCTTAAAGTATATTGCTTTTAAACTAACAGGAGCTTATCCTCGAGAGAATGTGTTTATAATGAATTATTAACCAGATTTGATTTTGTGTCACTTGAAAACGTAGAAATCAAGCCGCAGTAGTGTTTTTTACATAAATTATTAAATGGCGAAGTGGATTGTCCTGCCATGTTATCAGAAATTAACATATTGGTTCCACGAGTATCTTCTAGGCATATTAACACTTTCTTCTGAAGAGCTAGAACCAATATATTGTCTAAATCACCAATTAACTTTATGTGTAATAACGCAAATAAGTTGTCTAATATATGTGACTTATTCTTCTGCAATACTAATGATCTAAGGAAAATGTGTTGTGATTATTTTTAGATTTGTATTTTTCATGTGTTATTATAGTTTTAATTCATCTTTAACTTATATATGCATTTTTTATATTATTTTTCTTTGCTCTGTAAATGGGAAACTGTTGAGCAATAAACGCTATTATACTTTTAAAATTGTCTCCTGTGTAATTAAATCAAATATCCCAGGTGATGGGCCTTCTATTTAGGAGGTGCGGATTGAGGTTGATAAAAAATTAGTCACTCATGTAAGTGTGTTTAGCCGACGTTTCGACCAGTATAACAGTCTGGTCTTTATCAAGGCTTCTTTTATTGAGTCCAAAAAGAAAAGAACAAACAAACAAATTAGAATCAAAGAAATCATGGTGTCATTAATTATGAGTTTGTCTTAATTTAATCAAAGTTAACTGGAACAGTGAAATAAATATATAATTCATTAGAAATTCAAACAATGAATAAAATGAATAAATTAAGACAAGCACATAAAAATCTGATTAGACTAACAAGTTGAAAAAATTTAAAAACTTACAATGTCATGGTTAAAAACATAAAACTTACAAAAAACTAAGCATATGACTAGAATATTATAAATTTTATATGTATCACAATTTTTTTTTTTTTTTTATAGACTATCAACCTAATTAACACTTACCTACGACTGAAAGTAGAACCAATTTTTCCCGCATTCAAATTGGGACAGTACAGTAAAAAGACATTAAATAATCTAAACGCTATTATTATTATTATTATTATTTTCTTTTATGTTACTTCCGGTATTTTCTCTTTATTATGAATTGTTTTGAAACAAATAAACTTTCCCATAAATGACCTCATTACTCTTCTAATTTGTAGAGATTTGTGTGTTCTTCATTAATCATTATTGTACTTGTTTCAAATTCCTTTTGATATTCCGTGATTACATTGATTTAATTTTTATCGTCTGATTTTTATACATTTTCTGAAATTTCATGAAAATATGGAATCGCCCTCTTATTTTATTTGTCTCTTCATCTTGAAGTTCATACGTGGTTTATCCTATTCTTTAAATTACTGTATAAGGGCCTTCATATGGTAGTAATAACTTAACTGTAATTTTTTTGCTCCATCAGCTACTCGTAACCGTTTTATTATTACTTTATCTCCTATCCAGTATTCTTTAAGTTTGTTGATCTTTGCATTCTGCCTCTTTTCATATTTTTCGCAGCTCTTTTAAATTTTATTAACTTTTATTCGTAGGTTTTCTAAATGTTCTATATGTGCTTCATTTCTCCATAATCTTGATAGTTTTATCCCTTTTAAAATTGTAATTGGTGGTGCTTCTGTTACCACATGTGGTACTTCATTCAAAAATTTTCTTTCTTCTTTCTTTCTTAGAGGTCATTAGCCTTAACATTTTGTAACCTCTTTGATGTACCTTTCTGCCAGATTTGCACAAGGATGTCTTATAGAACAGTAGTAATTTTTATGTTTTGTTTCTCAAATGTTTTGCAAACTTGTCATTCTTAAGTACGTAGCGTTGTCAGCTGATTACTACGTGTGGTATTCCTATTTCCTAATAAATTCGTCAATACACTTCAATGCATGTCTTGTATTACATTTTTTGACTCGTATATAATTTTGACGAAATATTGATTTTATCATTTCTTTCCTTTCTCATAACACATGTGATGCAGGTTCCCACATTTTTCTTTATCAGGCTCACATCACACTTCTAAAGAATCTTTCCTAAACATTAACCACACTTTCCTCATACCAACGTGTCCATAATTCCGGTGTAATTGGTGTATAACTTTATGTGCTAACTCATGTCGTATAACTACGTTTTCTTAACTTCCTATTCTTTTATTAATAAGCCATCGACCATTTTAAATCCTTTATACATTCCATTGCTTTCTAATTTTATGTTAAACATTTCAATTATGTAATCCTTCTGATCTTCCAATTTCTTATTCATATTGTTATTTATTTGTTTTATACTAGTTTCTACGTTTTTTTTTTTCCATATTTTCCATATCCTTTTTAAATATATGTTTTTTAATTTTTCCTTCATATTTGTTTGTATGTTTTTTAAATCTTCCTTCGTTGTCATTTTTTTCCCATATTATTCATATTTGTTTGCATGTTATTCAATTTTCAAATAATTGTTGAAATAATTGTTCTTGTGAACTTGGTCCACCTATGGCCTGGTCTGATCTTCCTGCCTCCTGTTCTTTAACTTTTGATAAACCTACGAATCTCCTATCATCTTCTCCTAACTCTTGTTCTACATTCATTTCTTCATTTTCTCTAGCGATTCTTCTTGTAAACATTTTAATTAGGGTCGTTAATTTATATGTATTTATACACAATTCTGCCCGACGTTGCTGGCGCCAAATTTATGTAATGTATAAATTCGCTCAACGTAAATTAAACTTTATTTTTAATAGACTTTATCTTTTTTAGATAAAAAAATAAGAATAAAAGTGATTAATGTAATGTGTAATTTTTTTTTTAATATAAAAAAGATAAAGTCTATTAAAAATAAAGTTTAATTTACCTTGAGCGAATTCTATGCATTACAGTTTGGTGCCCCAGAAGAACTGTAGAACTGTAGTTGGAGGAGACTTTAACATATATCTCTTATCAAAGTGTAGTTTAAAAACAAAGTTTTTGTGACGTGTTCATACAATTTTTACCCTACTATCAATAGTCCTACAAGACGGCACTATACATGTATCGACAATTTTTTTTGTAACTTTTGCCATAAGTTTCATTAGAAGGTAAGGTAGTAAACTCAATTATGTCTGACCACTTTGGTCAAATACTGTCATTTGTGTACAAACCAGATAAAAAACAATCAGAAAAACGCTATATACGAGTCTTGAGTGAAAGAAACATATCTCAATTTAAATTTGAATTAAGTAAAGTAAATTGGTCGGTTGTATATAAATGCAGCTCTTCAGAATCTGCTTTTGATACTTTCTTCTCTATATTTATGAAAACATTTACAATGTGCTTTCCAGTGGTCAAATCAATATCAAAACCCTAATCCAAAGTACTTTGGCTGACATTTGAATTGATTAAAATAAAGCAAAGGGTGTCAACTATAGCTAATTTATGTTGTAAATACCACATATTTCAAAACTATTATAGGAATTAAATGCGGAATATAAACAAAGTTTATAAAAGCTTTTATTACGATAACCTCATAAAAAATTCAAACAATCAGAATAAAACAGTATGGCAAATAATAAATAATTCCATACTCAGGTCAAATTGTAATGTAGTTAACATCGTACATAATTGAAAAGAGCTTCTGCATGATGACCAGTGAACTGTTTTAATGAATATTTTAATAATGTTCCTTTACAGCTCAGCGAAACTGTATCAGCAGATATTGACCCAAATGTCACCAATAGGTATACTAAGTTTAATAATAAATCGATTTACTTGCGTCCAACTACTAACACTGAATTGTACAATATTGCTTCTGCCATGACAAACTCAAAATGCAAGGATATTGATGTGCTCTAAGTTTCTCTAATAAAAAATTGTAATAGGTTTATCTCTATCCTTAGAAACAGGAGTACTTCCTGATACTTTGAAGAGACTCATTAATTAAACCGCTGTTTAAAAGTGGAGATAAAAGTAATGTAACCAATTTCAGACAAGTGTGTATATTGCCAACATTCTCTAAATTTTATGAGTTAGTAGTAAAAGTCAGGTTAGTTCCTTTTTAGAAGAATTCAATATTTTGTCAGAAACGCAGCATGGTTTTTGCAAATCAAGAGATATTAATACAGCAATCACTCAGTGGGTTGATCACATTGCCAGGACGTTTGAAGAAGATTCCACGTGTTTAGGAATTCTTTTCAATTTGAGTAAAGCTTTTGATTGCGTAAACCATACTATACTTAAGGAAAAGCTTTACAAATATGGAATTAGAGGTGTCGCTCTTGAATGGTTTAAAACTTTTTGTTGAATAGAATTCAAACTACGTGTTATGCAGGAAGCCTCTCATACCTAATATATGTATAGTAATGATTTAAGTATTGTAATGTCACAATTTCCTTGTAACCTTATATCATATGCCGACGATAACAATATATTCAAATAATTATGACTTATTTGACATAGCAAATAGTCTATACAATAGCATACAGTTTTGGGCTGCAAACAATAAATTAGTGTTAAACAAAAATAAAACCACAGCAATAATGTACAAAACTAACCAATCAAATATCATCAGCTGATAATATTATTTTGAATAATGACAACATAAAATTAGCAAAAAACATGTAAATTCTGGGGTTACAGTCGATAGCTCTCTTGATTAGGAACCACATGTTAATGAATGAGCAAAGCAATTAAACAAAACAATTTTTCAATTGCGCATGATGTCTCGTCAATGCAATATTAATGTCCTAAAAGTTTATGCTTTGAATTATTTCATTCTCGCATGAGATTTGGAATAATGCATTGGGGTAAGTCTAAATCAAAAATATCAAACGCATTTTCGTTCTGCAGAAGAAACCCGTAAAAGCCATGTTTCAGCTTAAACCTAGAGAATCGTGTAATATGTATTTTATAGAGCATAAAATTATGACGGTATATAGTATTTACATTTATGACGTAATTTTATTTGCCTATAAACATGCATACCTTTTTAAACTATACTCTGATTACGATTTGTACTCAACTAGAAATAAAAACAATTTCACAATTCCAAATCATAAATTGTCAAAATTTGAAACAATACTTATATACAGGGTGATTCATTACTATTTGGAAATAATTTAACACTAGAATCCCGACCTTTAATTATGAAGATTTAACCCAAAACACCTAGATGAAGGTCGGTCATTACTAAGTTACAGGGTGTTTTGTTTAAAAATTTAAAACGATTTGTGCTTAGTATTTTAAAATTAATTGACGTATTTATTTCAAATTTGGCAGGGAGTGTAGACACTGTACACCCTACACCCTTCTAAATTATGTTAAACAAACATTTCTGTCTACTATCAGATACCGGTTAATCGTGCCCAAATTTTACGCCACTGGCGGAATAAAAATTTTAGTACAATATTTCGATCCTCCAATATTTATTAAGTAAATAATGTACTCTTTCCTCATAACGATTAAGTCAATATTTCTCGAGTTAAAAACATGAAGCTGTACCATTGAATTAGAAAAAAATGAAAGCACCCCACTAGATCAAAAGAATTAATTCAGTTCAGAGCCAACTACACGAAACAAATAATATTGAAAAATTATCCATCAAATGTGACTTATCGGATTGCAATTTAAATAGAAATCCGGTTATTTGCTTTAATAATATTTTAAAATCACTTTGAATTATTTTAAAGTTAGAAGATCTATTTTATTTTTGTCAATAAATTTTAGTATCTTTATTGTTAATACGGATTAAAGTTTAATTTGCGTATTAAATGCAATCCACTGGCTCAAAACGTCGATATTAGTTATTACCGAGTTACATACCAAAATTTAAAAAATGATACAGCTTCATGTTTAACTTAAGATATCTCGAAAAATATTGACTTAATCGTTATAAGGAAAGAGTACATTATTTACTTAAAAAATATTAGAAAATCGAAAAATTCTACTAAAATTTCTATTCCGTCAGTGACGTAAAATTTGGGGACGATTAACCGGTCACTTACCTATCATGCGCCTCTGGTAGTAGACAGAAATGTTTGTTTAACGTAATTTAGAAGGGTGTACAGTGTCTACACTTCCTGCCAAATATGAAATGGATACGTCAATTAGTTTTAAAATACTGAGCAAAAATAGTTTTAAATTTTAAACAAAACACCCTGTAACTTAGTAATGAGCGACATTTTATCTAGGTGTTTTTGGGTTAAATCTTCATAATTTGAGGTCGGGATTCTAGTCTTAAATTATTTCCAAATAGTAATGAATCACCCTATATATTTGTTGTGAGCTCTATAATCACCTGCCAATCAATTTTAAAGAGAATTTAAGTTCAAACACTTTTTAAAAAAATTGAAAAACTGTTTACTTGAGAGCCGCTTTGTATAATATTAACGATTTTTTTTTATATTGTATTTTAGTGTTGTTTTTTATGACTTGTTTCGATTTTGTTGATGTTCACTTTATTGTACAAACATCAAAGAAATAAAAGATTATCTTATCAGTATAAACTTGTATAGTGTGGTGACGAAACCTTGTGCGCAATTGTAGATTATTACACAGAGAAATTATTATCGACAACAATTTTCGGTACGATAATTTTAAACTACATAGACATTGTAGTTTCGAACGGTAGGCAGTGTTAAAAAGCTTCTGCCTCTTTCTTTAGCCTCCTACAAGACGTTTTAGTTCAAAATTATAAGCACTACGCATAGGCAACACACACTATACAAAGATATTTTTTAAAGTGATTAGGTTGCCTCTCTTCCTACATTATATGCTTTTTTATAAGGGAATGAGCAATATCACATTTTACAAACTAGAAATTCGCTATTATTGATTTTACGGAAAGTCCCCGTATAGTTTTACTACTTACTAGGGACACTCGCCCTACTTAAACAACGTTCAGCGTCTCTGTCGATCGCATTTTCAACAATTGTTTCGTAACACATTTTTTTATCTACAAACAACTAATTTAGCATATACCCCTAGATAGGCTGCCTATAGCTTATTCAATTTTAGGGGAAGATACATCGTTATTTTTGTTATCGCCGCCACTGCGCATTCCTCCCTCGTCCCACTAGTGGTTCGATCACAACGCAAAAAATCTAACGCATAATAATCCGTTTAGATTCTTGTATCTAATTGTTTGTCAATTTAGGTATAGTAAGTAAGCAGCTAGCGTAATGGAGATTATATCACTATAGTAGCACCCGAAGTTTTATAATCAATGGTAGCACGAAGCACGAACGTTAAACGACATTGAAATCAGTGGCAGCAGCACTTGACATTCTATAATTGGGCGATGCTGGTCAGTACTTCCACATCGTTCGATGTTGCTTTTATGTCGTCGATTTGATGAAGATGTCAGACATGCCTGAAAACACTGGAAATTTAGGAACGAAATCCGACTTGACTGGTATTACGGATACACCAATTACAGATCCAGCCTCAAATAAGGTTAGTTTCCCAATTTTTTCTTCTGAAAGCTATATCTTACAAAAATATTAATAGCGCTAAATTTAAATTTAACCCATATTTGTAAAAAAAACGATTGAAACGTATTTACCCTTATAAGGTTTCTATCGTACTAACTTAATATCTTTTTAATCTGCTAATAGCTTTTTGTAGAGTTTTCCTTTAAATTCGACGATATCAATTAATAGACGACGATCCTGACGGGCACGCAAATATCTCGTCCTCCAATTAAAAAACATTGTTTATTGAGAGAATAACATGCCCTGTTAAGCCACACAATAATTACGTTCTAATTAAAACTGTTAAAGCATCGAGCAAAAAAAGATTCTAATTAAACTACGTGTAATGCATTACTATTTGTTAATAATAGTCGCAAATGCACATCTCTTAATTTTTGTAAAAGGTAACATACGCTCAATGATTGCATTTTTGGAATTTTGTTAATATTAACTTGTAAATAATTTTAGAATTTGTTATAATTAGCTTATCGTGCCCTTGTTTAAAATATAGTTTTTGAACACACACTTATCATTATCATTTAGAAAATCCCTTCCCTTACAGATAAGTAACTTTGCTAAAATTATATCGGCTTTATAGTAACCCTTTAATATAACTCGCGATGTAACGAAATTAGTTGAATAACACGTTGTTATCAATTGTTATCTTTATTACTCAACAATTTTGTGTAAATAAATTCCTTCATTTTACACGATATAACTATTATTAGTACTATACGTTAAAAGTTTATTGAGAATGGAGGTAATTACGTCACCATACAAAACAGCCTGGTGTTGGTGTTATTTAAATTTGAATTCTAATTTTCTTTATAGGGTCTGGATGGTACAAATGCATTTGTCGGGACAAAGATCTAAATTGGTAAGATACATGTAACAGTGTATGCTTTACCACTTTTGGTCTTTATACATGTTTTTTTACCATATATTTTTGTAGTTGCTTGTTTAGTATCCCACTTCATAATTTTTTCGTACCTAGGAAGGACTAACGTTTTCCCAACTTTTCCGTATTTTAATTTATTTCAATTTTAAGTAAAAGCATGAGTTTTCCATTTTATCATTATACTGTTTGATGTTTTCTTTATGATTGGGACGGTATTATTTCGATTGAATCTGTGTTCTAACAGACGTTCATGCACTAATTTTAACGCACACTTATCATTAAACGCTTATTTCTCTCCAACACGCTCAAATACTAACAACATACTATAACTAATAACGGGGGTCGTAGGCTAATTCTTTTTAACGCATGGTATGCTAGTGGTGGAAGCGTAAGTAGTTGTATCGTATTAAAACAATTAATTTACAGGATGCGAAGACATCGGGAGCTTTAAAAAAGTCCAGTCGTTACAGAAGCAGATCTCTGTCGGCCTCATCGACTGATTCGTACAGTTCAGTAAGTTACATTATCGTATTGCATTCTTTAACACATCAAATGTTTCAGCTTCTTGCACTGGAAGCAGTTCAGATGGTGTGACGACGTTTCGCCCTAGGAAAAGATACAAACTAATTCTTCAGGCAACAGTGATTTCTGTGTTCGTAACATTAGTCAACAGGCATTTGGTAGAAGAGAAATTGAAATTGCGAGCAAGGTGAAATTTAAATCTCATCATACTATTTAAATTAATTTTTTTCATCTTCTTATTACAAGTAATTCTAAAGTGGCACAAATTTTTGTGTTCTCAGGATTACAGGGGAGGATTATATCTACTTTGGTTTACTATAAAGTAATTTTTCAATTATGATTCCCCGAGGGATGTATAGTGAATGATACTTGGCAGTGTTCTCACTATTCTACAAGACAGGGGAACCAGCGTGGCGGATTTTTTTATACGGGAGGGGCTCACTTTCTTAATATCTACTATAAGAAAGTAAGATATAAAATCTTACCTTACAGAGTGCTGGTGATACGACATACAGAACAATCCACTATTACATAGTTTTACTTCTTAAAATTAAAATCCGCTCTACGGTTTTTGATAGAAACAAAACGTTCTAGCACTTTATTGTCAATTCGTTTCTTGAAATAAAACAATTCTTGATGACAACACTTCAAAACAAAACCCAAGTATGAGAGTATAATCAGAGTATAATAAGAGTCTACGTTCTTTAAATGTAAACGATACATACAATGCTTATATTAAAGTTGATATTCGTTTATAAGGTAGTAAAAGTAATTTAATATTTTTGGCAACATTTTTAAATCTTTAAAAGTCCTTTCTTTTTTTTCGAATTTTTGTAAATCAGTAAATCGATAGAAAGCGAAAGCCGCAAACTTTTAGGCCGATGACTGTACAAAATATATACTTTGGCAACCGTTATCTGACGACCAAAGAGACGACTTGGCAAGTCATCAACTTCAAGAAACGCGAACAGTTTTATTGGTGAAACGACGGTTATGTCGCAGGCAAATGATGATTTCAGGCAAATATTTGGGGTAAACGGTATTGGTTGGTAGATGTGATCGGGGGTGAACGCTATTGGTTGATAGGTTACAGTTATTACAATTTTCTTCTTAAAAAATTACTTTGCCTGGACAATGTCATTTGACTAAAATCATCATTTGTCTACTCGTGTTAGCGATCACGTACGCAAATTGTTCGCATTAAGCAACTTTGTCGACAGGTAAGTAAAAAGCAGTTACAGTCGATCCTTCAAGCTTCAAGTCAACTACATGTTAGCAAAGATAAAAATCGATTCGAGATTTTATCTTTGCTAACACTTAGCTTATAATTATTAAAGGATCGACTTATGTAACTGCTTTTTACTTACTTGTCGACAAAGTTGCTTAATTATTCTTTATAAGAGATGACAGACACAACGCTTATGCCGAATGGGTAGGGGGAAATTGCGGCCGAGTCGGTAGATACTGTTGTGTTATGAAATGATTCTGGACACACGTCGGCTTGTCGGCTACTTGATTAAATTAAAGAACTTTTCTTTATCTTGTAATTGGATACATCCACATTCTTCGGTTCTTCTTGCTTCTTCTTTTTTGCAACGCAAATATAACAATATTATATATTCGAAATCTTCATCCATTTTTTTACACTTCTAAATACCCGTTCGGAAAACACTTATTCTGACGTGCAGGACGCAGACTTATAAACCTCTAAATGTGTCTCATCATTGAGCGGCCGCCGACGCTGCTGTTGAGCCGACCAAACCGCTGTGCATGTCGTCGATAAGCGTCCGCCGACTCTACTGCCGTTTCGAGTTACTTTATTCTGAGTTTCTTAAAGACATTATTTGTAGAAATTATTTATTTAAATTTTTATACTTTTCAAGGAGAGGCGCGCGGCCTTTAATGACAAACGCCAGGAAACATAAACGGGGTTTTCAATGCTCTATATGCAAGTGCGACTTCAATTTCCCGATCAAAAAACTAATTGATTACTAAATAATTAGGCATTTGAAATGTTGATTTTAACTTGTACTAAAAAATGAAGTCCAACGGTTGCTCCGTGAACATAATTATATGGCATCAAAGTGAACTACCTCTTTTCGGGGGAGCATATTATCATTCTTATAAAGAAAAAAATAAAGAAAATACATAAACCGTATAATTGCTTATAATATAAATTAATAATTTAACATAACTAGAACAAGATAAAGTCTATCAGAGTATGAACACAATCTGTAAGCCTTGTTAACTAAAAGCGAATCCATGTTAGAGTTTGTTAAAAGCCAATTTTTAACCGATTTAGTAAACCATTTTATCGATTTTAAGGTACGAATTTGTTCGGGTAGTTTGCTAAAAAAATTTGGACCAGTATAAGTGAAAAGGTTTTAAAGTTGATAGCTTAGCTATTCGAATTTTGTATGTCTGCCCTTGCGAAGGTGATAATTAAATGAAATATTTTCCAAAACCCAGATTTAATTAAAAACCAATTTATTTAGACTATAAAAATACAAATATTTTAAAGGTAAGATTTAGTTCTTGGAACAATGGAAATGATTGTTCATATAACGCTGCACTTATAGTAAATAGAATATAAAAATGAATAATTATTTTTAAAACATAAACTTAGTTTTATTACTAAGACTTAGACAATTTTATCGAATCAGAATTTTAGAATGTTTAGATCTGCTATTATATTATTGTATAATTGATTTTTATCTGAGGCAGAGTAAACTAATGCAATGTCGTCAACAAAGGCTGTTACATATCATTTAGTTATAAATCTATTCTTTGGGATAACGATTCCCTTTTTGAATTGATGAGGAAATATACCGGTGCTTAAGCTTAGATTAAAAATGTGAGTAAGAACTGGTGAAGTATGTACTTTTTTCTCACGACCACTAAGTAAAATACGTTTTTGCACTTTCTATCTATGAAAGAATCAAGAGGGCAGGTACCGAAACGCTGTTATCCCGGACGTGTGTTTTAATAAACACGACAAAAACACCTCCACTTAAGAAGCTTTCTACAGACAATTTGCTGATTCACTTACATTGTTTGTTATCTAAAATGCAATTTACGCACTTTTTATTTGTTGTAAAACAATTCAAATCTTCAAATAAAAGTTTGGCAATTAAATAGGTTAACTGGATGTCAGATGACAAATGTGCATTTGCGTATCGTCACAGCTTACTTATTAAATTTTGTGATTTGCATCTCCCAATAATAGAGATTTGAAATGCAATTTTAGAAAAAAAAATCGTGCAAAAATAGCATACGCAACTTATGCGTAAACAGTATACGGGAATTCCTGCTAATGCTACTCCTCGTGCGCTGACGCAAACTGTTGAACTCAGGAGACGATTCCCTTTCGATCGACATATAGTAACCCAAAAAAACATGCCCCTAAGTAAAAAATCTGTTTCCGCACATGTTACGTAAATAACTCTCGATACACGACTCGCTTACTTTGAAACTTAATATTTTCATTGGCATTCTAAAACTCGGATGAAATGTGACATATCTATGTTGTAAAGTAGCTGATGTGCAGTAAGCAAATTTACTAAATTGCTTTCCAAACTGCGTATGTTTTGAGAAATAAACGCGAAATTGACTTTTTCACTTAGAAATGTTGTATATTTTCTAACAAATTAGACATTATTAACAAAAGTAGCAACAACATATTTAAAAGGAAACAATCAGAATTAAATAAATGTTTCGAAAATTGTAAAAATATATCATATTTTACGTTAATTAAAATAAGCTACACGTTGACGTCATTATCAATAAACGCGGCCCAGAGGTTATTGTGACATAACCGTTCAAACTCGGGTGCAATAATTAAAAAATATACTAAATTAATATTTAAATTATTTATGTGCCTCTATGAAGTTTCTTTTGTTGTTTCAAAGTGTATTAATTTTCGTGAAAAAAAATTTTAAAATGGGTTTATACAATCAAGAAATTATTTATTTTTTATGTATGAAAGTGAAACAAAGTTATTAGTAACTGTAGTAAATATACGAAATCGTGGTCGTTCGTATTCAAACATCATGTTTAACGCAAAGGAACACCTTCCAGTGTTGCTGTTCGTACTTCTTGGGAGAAAGTCTGTCGAATGCAACTAGTATAAATACTTCTAATTGATCCCTCGTGTTCATCGGTATATTGTAGACCTGTTATTTGATGTCCTCAAAGATAAAAGTTCTTATTCACCTGTCTTTGAACATTAAAGTGAATTCTTAGTATACTTGAGCTGGAGCTCCATTGATACCAACAGCTTCTACTTAAGTTCAAAGGCATGTGGTTAAGAAAATCTTTTGCCACAGTTCGTAATAAATTCAGAAAACGCTTCTGCGTAAACACGCCGTCATAAATGACGTAAGAAAATCTGTCTATGAAAGGCAAAAGCATTGAAACTGAACCAGATAGTTTCTTTTTCGGATCTCGTGAGGATTAGCCGGATCCCCGACATGGTTCATATACCTGATTTTTAACAGCAATAAGAACCATGTATAGGCTTCGACCAATCCTCACGAGAACCGAGAAAGAAACTATTCGGATTTTTTAATCCTTTACACGAAAACTTCGTCCGTCCAGATAAGTTTTAAAAAAAAGGTCTCTTTCTCGTGACCTCGAAGATACAGCATCTCATACAAGTTAACTTTGTCGTCGAGATCTTGAAGATGAAGGTTTTGTGTCAACGAGAACTTGTAGTCGTGGTGCTTCTTTAAGATCCTCTGTACTGAAGATCTACTGATTTCCAGATCTTCGGCGCTTGAATAGAGACGTTGGCGTTAGTCTCGATTCATTTAAAACAACAAAGTAAATAACGACTTCCGGTATAACCGGAAGCGCGAGAAGTCTGAAAATAGTTTAGATGAATAGGAAGGCCCTAATCAATTATACCTAATTCTAGATTTGCAAATTTTTGTTTTAGCCAGAACTGCGTAAACTTCTAATGAACTGTCTCGCTGAAACACCCTGTATAGTGAACCAACTAAATTTCAAAACCTCGGAAATATTATATTTTTACGTAAACGGTAATGGTCTATCTATAAAATATTTTATTTATACCCAAAGTCGATTGAACACAGTTAATTGAAATAGAATACCCCGTATATTAATAAAAATAACAATCCATTTATTACAGATAGCAATTTCAATATAATATATATATATTTTATTAAATTAATATATTATTAATACATATAATACTAATTAAATTAAATTCTAACAACAAAGGCTTATATGACAAATCGGATAATTCTACCTTATTATTTCAGCTGCTCCAACAATGAAAATTAACGTATCATTACGTGAAAAATTAATGCTATTTTTTTTTATAATTTAGTGTCTAAAGACACCAACTTTAAAATTAATGAGGAGGGCAGCTTCAGATAAAAGAAAATAAATTTAAAATAATTATGTAAGATTTAGATGCTCCAAGATGTAGTAATAGTTTATTTATGTATTCAGGCACTAAAGTTAAAGTTTGATTTTTTCATGACGAACGTGTATTTAGTTGCCGAGGCTAATAAAACGCATGAGTTAAATTAAGTAAATTGATAATATAATAGTATTCACTTACTGTTAAATGATAATAGTAGCTTTAACTTCAAAATCGTCATATAATGGTTGTGGTGAATATTCGTTGAAAATTTATGTTCTTTCAGGATTATGATGTCAAACGACTCGTCTATTAGTGTTGTTTTTAGATTTCTAAACCACGAATTAAGTGCTCATTCGAAACTTGCAAAAAAATGATAAAACAAGCGTTTCGCACAGAACTTCGCTAATAAACTTGTAAGAACGTATAGAAAATGTGGAAATTTTAATTAAAAAAGTGAACTTTAAAATGCGGGAAGTACTGTAAAGATAGTTAACAATGAACGCAAGCCCTTGGAATAATAAACAAACTCTCGACTGCTCTCTCTTTTAAACTAAAACTCTAAACACTTGAAAAAGAGGAAAATAAATACAGTAAAACCTCTATTTTCGGCCACCTCTTAAAAGCGGCCACCTCTAAAACCGGCCAAGTTTTCCAAGTCAAAAACCAATTATACGAAAATATCCATATTAATGACCCTCCTAATAGCGACCACCTCTCGATAACGGCCACGGTCACTTATTTGTAAACTTTCTTGGAAAAATACATGTAATTCTACCTCCCATTTCCGGCCATTCTTAAGTAAGGTCATTAGTAGACAACAGCTTAGCGTTCAAGTTGTGCATAATATATAATTGTTTCATTGTGTGAGGCTTAAGTAATTACCGGTATTTAAGAACGGATTTAAAGAATTTGTTCAATTTACAATAGACAGTCATTACAGAGAAAGTGCAATAAAAGGCTCATTAAGCTCACCCCAAAAATCGTATTTTGCGTACATAGTTTGAGTTAGTATGTTCAACAGTGCTGTTACATATAGACGCACAGAAAAATTACAATGTCGCTAAAAAGAAAATGTTTGTCTCTTAAAGAGAGAATTGATATAATTGTGGAAAGTGAAAAGTTTAATACCAGTGCTAGAAAGTTGGCTGAAAAATTTAGTGTTGGAAGAACACTAGTTAACTATATTTTAAAAAACAAATGTGATTTAAAAAAGCTATTTGAAGAAGGTTCCAATGCAGAACAGAAGAGAAAATTTCCTAGAACTGAAGGTTTAGAAATTGGCCGAGTAGTTAACCTGGACACTGTTGAAGCTTGGAAAGCAAAGCTGTCGATAATATTGAAGGAGTATTCACCCAAAAATGTGTACAATGCTGACGAGACCGGACTTTTTTACCTTGCGATGCCAAACAAAACGTTCTCTTTAAAAAACGATAAATGTAGTGGTAAAAAAGTTGCAAAACAAAGATTGACAATTTTATTTTGTACAAATATGGAAGGTGATAAGGAAAATCCGTTAATCATTGGAAAAAGTAAACACCCAAGATGCTTTAAAGGCTCTCATATCAACAAATTGCCCTTAGAATGGGTATCTAATAAAAAATCTTGGATGACGGTAGAGATTATGACTTCCTGGCTAAAAAAATTTGATGAAAAAATGAAAAAAGAAAATAGAAAAGTCTTATTATTTCTGAATGCCACGTCTCATCCCAAAGTGACTTTTGAAAATGTGAACATTGTTTTTCTACCCCCAAACACCACATCCCATTGCCAGCCACTGGATCTAGGAATTATCCAAAACTTTAAGAAGTTTTTAATCAAAAGGCTGCTAACATTCACAAATACCGAACGTCCTTTTGAAGATGCGGAAAAAAGTATCAATTTAACCAGCGCTTTAGTTTGGATATCAGTAGCTTGGAGAAACGTTTCGCCTATTACAATTGCTAAATGTTTTGCGAAAGCAGGGTTCTCGGAAAAGGTCCTGCAAGAAGATTTCGATGAAGAAGACAAAATTCCACTAGCTCATCTTTTTCCTGAACTAGAAGGTAATCAACGTGTAAGCCTTGAAAATTATGCATCTATTGATTGTGATATTTTGACCGAAAGCCCAAATTTAAGTATTCAAGATATAAGCAGTGAATTACACTATAGTGAAGGCTGTGATTCGAACAATGAAAGTTGTCCGAAGAATCCGAAGTTTTTACGTCAACATTAAAGATATGGGTGAAGTGTGTGAATAACTAAGAGATGTGAAAAGCTTTCTATTTTCTAATGATAAGAGTGAGCTAGCGGTAGTTGTACTTCAAATTTTATCAAAATTTGAATCTTCTGTTTTACAAACTAAACTTAAAAATGTAAAACAAACCTCAATACAAAAATATTTCACAAAAATGTAATTTAATGGTATGTATATGTATGTAATTAATTATTGTAATAGGTATAACGAGTAATTAGAAAATTGGTACATATTATGTAAATGTATGTATTATGTATTCAATATGTCTAATTATTTAATATTGCATCAGCACATTTATAGTTATTTTTAATGCAGATATACAGGGTGTCCCAAGAATGAAAGGCCAAAACTTGGGAATGAGTAGTTGGCATTAAAATAATGTCAGTGGTTTATACAACTTTTTTTTCTCCGGCCCTTATTTTCAAAGTTATAGGGCTGTGAAGTTGGAAATTAAAAACACAATTTTATTTATAACTCTAAAACTATATTTTAGAATTTAATGAAATTTTGATGGATTGCCAATCTCATTGATGCATCTATTTTCGGGGTACCATTAATTTTACCGGGGTTCTAGAAAGTCTGGAACATAATTAGCTCACTGGTTAAACGGACAAAACTTTTTCAGAGATAATGCAACAGACTTAAAAATACTGTCAGTTTATTCCCCAACTATTTTCCTAAAAAAAGGTGCTCTTGGTTGAATTCGATAAAACAAGTAGTTTTTGAGAAATTTCAAATTTTCTTAGACTCATCAGAGCACGTGCAATTTCCACTATTATCTATTAAATGAATTTTTATCAAGTAGGCCGCTGGCAATTATTTATTATAGTAGCCTGTACGATTTATTTGCACGCTGAAATACTTGTTATGGCAGAATAACGTTTGATAAAGAAGTGTCAAGAGTACATCTTTTCAAGTTCTACAAATAGAAAAAACACATACGTATAGGGAATATTATTAAAAAATAACAAAGTTACTGAATTAAGAACTAAAAACCAGAAAACACTTAAAGTAAATGTTTTCAATGTTATTGATATAAAAGAACAATTTTACGGGATTACCATTAAAAGTATTATAATCAATGCCATTAATAACGAATTACGAAATTAAAAAAAACTTTAGAGCAAATGTTCAAAATGTGCACCTGCTACATCTACACATTTTTGGAGTCTACGTAAATTATTTCGTTGTACTTGAAACAACATTCCTGCATTGTTTTTGATATTATCGCAATGGAAGTGAATTCTATCCAATAATTCATTCCTTGTTTGTATGGGTGTTGCATATACCAAACTTTTGAGGTAACCCCAGAAGAATGAATCTAGTGGATTTAATTCTGAGTACGTGGGGCCATGCAATTGGACCTCCTCTTCCAATCCATTTTCGGGGTACTCAGTGTTTAAGTGATTTCGTACCATAACACTAAAGTGAGGTGGAGCGCCGTCGTGCATGTACCACTATTAAGTCTGGTTTGTAAAGAAATGTCATCTAACAGTAAATTTAAATTATTCTGAAGAAAATCTAGATACGATTGTCCATTTAAACGGCCATCAATGATAAATGGGCCAATTAAGTGATTTCCAATAATTCCAGCCCACACATTGACTATGAATCTTTGCTGATGTTTTGTCTGAATTATACCATGTGGATTTTCATCAGCCCACAAATGTAAGTTATGGGAATTAATTGTACCATTTCTCGTAAATCCGGCTTCATCAGTAAACAGTACTGACGAAATAAAATCAGAGCTTGTCTCTGTTTTTTCTAAAAACCAGCGCGCATATTGAAGGCGTGCTGGATAATCTTCTGGAGTTAAACCCTGTACTTTTTGAAAATGGTACGTATGTAATAATTGTTCTCGAAGTATTCGGTGGACGCTGTTCTTTGAAATATTTTGTTGGGCCGCTAATTTTCTAATACTAGATGTAGGATTGTTATCTACTTCATTTAAGATTTCTTGCTCTAAAACGGCTGTACGAACATTTCTTGCGGGACCCACGCCACCTGCTATCTGCTTAAATTTACCTAAAAATAAAATAAAATAGTTTTCAAAAGAATAATCGCAATTTTCGTAAAACCGTACCATTTTCTCGTAAGTTTCTGTCAACACGTTCAAAGTTTTTCTGTCTGGTAACACTCTATTATGGAAGTTTTCAGAATAAAGTCTTCTGGCTTTGCGAGAATTGCCCGAAGCTTTTCCATACATTAAATGCATATCTGCATATTCTCGAAAAGTGTATTCTGCCATAACAAGTATTTCAGCGTGCAAATAAATCGACAGGCTACTATAATAAATAATTGACAGCGGCCTACTTGGTAAAAATTCATTTAATAGATAATAATGGAAATTGTACGTGCTCTGATGAGTCTAAGAAAATTTGAAATTTCTCAAAAACTACTTGCTTTATCGAATTCAACCAAGAGCACCTTTTTTTAGGAAAATAGTTGGGGAATAAACTGACAGTATTTTTAAATCTGTTGCTTTATCTCTGAAAAAGTTTTGACCGTTTAACCAGTGAGCTAATTATGTTCCAGACTTTCTAGAACCCTGGTAAAATTAATGGTACCCCGAAAATAGATGCATCAATGAGATTGACAATCCATCAAAATCTCATTAAATTCTAAAATATAGTTTTAGAGTTATAAATAAAATTGTGTTTTTAATTTCCAACTTCACAGCCCTATAACTTTGAAAATAAGGGCCGGAGAAAAAAGTTGTATAAACCACTCACATTATTTTAGTACCAACTACTCATTCCCAAGTTTTGGCCTTTCATTCCTGGGACACCCTGTATAGAACCATAAGCGAATCGTATTATGTTTCATACTTAAAAGATTTTAATAAACAACGCATAGAAATAATTTTTTTCCTCCCAATAACGACCACCTCGATATACCGGTCAGTTTTGCAGCAAATTTTAGTGACCGCTATTTAGATTTTACTTTAAATGTTATAGATTTTCAACAACTTCCTAAAAAGGTTGAGATCATCTAAGAGAGATCACGAGGTTAAAAATTAAGGCGTTTCCAGGGGTACGGTATCAAGTGACTTGTCTTTTACTGTAGGTTTAAGACTTTTCCCAAGTTGACCTTAAAGCCTGCGATCGTGTAAGAGATCACACGAGGTAAAAAAATTAAATGTTTTTAGTAGAATGGTGTCATATGACTCCCCTTTTACTATGAGTAGTGTTAAAAATTGCTTTAATTACTTTTACAGTGAATACAAACAGTCTTGCAAAATAACGATAATATAGAATCTAGATATCCAAAAGGGCACTTTAAAGAAAGTTATTTTAAATTTATACAACTTTTCTAAAGACAAATTATTGTTTGATCCGATAATTACTGTAATTACTGCACCTTAATGTAGTAACACTTTATATTGTTTTAAAATACAAATACTATTTAACAAGAAACGGTTTAATTTATATAAGAATATTTTACATACTTTTAGATAATTGTGTCTTAAGAGCAAAAAGGAAACATTTATTTGTCGAGGCCCATTGATACCCGAACGATAGCGAGTTTACTACTGATTTAAAAAAAAACTAATTTCATAAATAAATTGTTTTAAACTTACCTTGTCTGATGTTTAACAAAAAAATTATGTGAAATATCAAAAGTACTAAGTGACAGCCTAAAAAAAATAAGTAAGGGACGTTCAGAGTTTTTTTTATTCAAAATATAAAAACAATTACTTAAAATACAATTAAAAAAACAAAAGGCTATTGGTGAAATTAGTTTCTCATTTATACTTTTTTGGTATAGTGTGTTTTGTTATTATTATTTACACAAACATTCGACAAATTTTACTGATCGAAGTACCGATTTTCTTTTCAATCTGATGGCATTTCTTAGTTCAAACTAATGTATTACTCCGAAACAATATCCCTAAATATAAAATTTTAGTGAATCTGTGTATCATCGATAACATAATTATTATCTAAATTAACAATTTTACTGCACTATGTAATCGCCTTATATGTATCTACATTGAAAAGTTAATGTTTTTTTAGACCTATTGTATAATATATCTAATTTGATTTTGAAGAATGTTAGAGTCCTCAATAGTTATTAATTACACGGAACATTTAAAAGATCATTGAGTGAAAATAAACATTCAGAATTAATTACACCACATACATTTAAGATATCGTGATTACCTCGGGACATTGATGTTAACGTCAAGTAATCGTGTAAATAAATTAAATTAAAAAGAGCGGAGGACATTTTGAACACTTACTAATTGAATTTTATTTTAAGTTCTTAAGAGTTTATTTTAGTTTTATATAGAAATTTCAAAATTCAATTTTTTTCAAATATCAAAAAAAACACACCATCAATTTTTTTATGTCATTTTATTGGGTCATCTTAATTACACAAATTGTTTTCCGATTTAACCGAGTTGTATACAGCCTGTTTGTTTTTTCGAGTGCCACTACGGGGATTTTCGAAGAATTTCTGATTTTTTGTTTTTAATTTTTGCTGAGTAAACTAATCAGATTAGACATTTTTAACTCAAGACATTCTTCAGACACTTTTCATGGAGAATTCGAATATGACATCACTTTCCAATTATTTTCACCATGGCGGAATACACCTGTTAACATCATTTTTTCCTATGAACGCCATTTTGGGTTTTAATATTTCTAGATGACGTTTTTTTTCTCTTTACAACTATGTATCACACTTGGTAGTCCAGTATCACATTTTTGCCAAAATCCAATTTTTCATTTTTGCAAGCAGTGCTATGGACAAAAAAACAAAGTTCTTTTGTTTTAAATAAAATTATGACATTTTTGATTCGTCTGTTTGGTTACGGCGTTGGAATTGAATCAGTTGTGTTCGATTTTCAACTGATCAACACGCAACAACATTCGTTTTGCAAGAAAATTGTAATTCAAATCAAAACAAATACAAAAGAAATAGGTACCTAAAAATTAAAGAATGTAACATCACAAAGACTCAAAAACAAAAGAACGTTGTTTTTTTTAAGCACTGCTTGCAAAAAATTAAAAATTGGATTTTGGCAAAAATGTGATACTGGACTACCAAGTGTGATACATCGTTGTAAAGAGGAAAAAAACGCCATTTAGAAACATTTAAATCCAAAATGGCGTTTATAAGAAAAAAATGAAGTTGACAGGTGTTTCTCCCCCATGTAGAAAATCATTGGAAAAGTGATGTCATTTTCGAATTCTCTGTGAAATAGTGTCCTGAATAATGTCTTGGTTAGAAATGTCTAATCTGATTAGTTTATCGGCAAAAAAATGAAAAACAAAAATCAGATATTTTCGTTTTTTTCGATATTTTCAAAATTATTATTTCAGATTGTAATTCAGCATAAAAATGCGTATCTTGCCCTAATTTAACCAACTTCGTATCTCTTAAAATAAGCGAGATCCCCATAGTGGCACTCGAAAAACGGACAGCCTGTATATTATTATTTCCGAGATCTCCATAGTGAGTATCATTATCTTGGACACAGTGCATATTGGTGAAGTTTCATAAAAATGTATTCATTTGAACTTTTCCACAATTAAGATTGACTGTTAATTTTAATTTTTTAGTTTATTACTTCGCTGCCTATGATATCATTCACTTTTTTTAGTAGAAATTTATTAAATTAGGTTACAATTTGAATAAAACAAAAACGAATTTACGCTTCTTTCCTTAATGTGAACAGTAGACTCGTCCAGTTTTATTATCGTTCACAGCGCAGGTCACGTGACATTTCAATTGGCTTCTACCTCATGTGTGATATTTAAAATAATTAGTTTTTTGAGATGAAGGAGCAAGGTAATAAAATGGCAATAATAATTAAAATTTGAAAGAACCAAGAGTAATAGCTTATTGTAGGAACGATTAACACAATTGAGAGGTGTGTTCATAAAATAGGCGTGTCTTGGTGTATTTGTGTAAAAAAATTATGAATGAATGTTCACTCACTGTCGATAAGAATAGAATGTTGTATTCTTATCGATAGTATTTAATTGTTACTTTAATTTTTTATTTTTAATTAGTTAGTAATTGGGTAAAGAAAATTTGATTTTTGATCTCGCACCACAACGTATTTCTCATTGTCAATACCGTTTTGATTTTGTTCTTAAAAACAAATTCTAAATTGTTTTTAAAACTTGAAATTGGTTCATCGTCTAGAACCTATATACTGCTATTTCTTGAGTATATTTTCGTCTTTATATTCGAAAGCCTAGCTTCTGATTTTTTATTTTGAAAATACTATCAACAAAATGAACATAGGAAACTATTAAAACTACACATCCTATAGCAAGGTGGAGTTCGTTTTCTTCCATCTAATTTGATCGAACTATTACATAAAGCAACATAAATGATTTTAATTTCTGATACTTTTATGAAGAACGTCGTTATCAATTAAAACTAGAAAGTGACAGAAAACGTAAAAATAATTTAGAAAGTTATCAAAGTATTAGTCATTACAAAGGTAGGTATTCTACCGACTACAAATTTGTTTTATTCTTTCAGTTTATTGTAATCTAATCTAATGAAATTTAACTTTACGTATGGATCTTAAATCCATTGCACTATTCTGCCATTTGGTTCAGCGGGAACAAAAAGGTGCAGATAATGGACGTCCACTGCACACTGCACGCAGAAGTGGAAGACCGTATATGTTAATACACGGTGGCCAGAAAAATACGGACAAACGCCAGGTAGAACGATTTTTTGTTCAATTCTGAGGCGATAATCTTAATCCAAAAAAGTTATGCGATCCTTCCTTAAGGCGCACGAGACCATCAAACCTTAAGATGTACGGGAAAAATTTATCCAAAAATTCGTCAAATTTATCTATGTAAATTCATTGTGGTGAAATTTAGAAATGGAATTATCTCAAATACATCGATGTAACTAATCGACTAATCGTTGTTTTTAATTCTGTTGGGTCTCAAATTCAGTGAATATTATCAAGTACTTCTTCTAAAACGTTAACGTACTCAATTCCATTTAGACGATTTGGAAGAAATATTGGTCCAACAACTCGGAGATTTAAATCCCCAGCCAAACATTTACCGAAAATCTTCTCTGATGTCCAATTTCCCTTACTGCCTTCGGATTTTCGTCCGCCCAAAATGAAAATTATGGCTATTAAAGACGCCATCTCTCGTAAACAAGCATTCGTCGCTCCAGAGAATATGCAATAAAAAGTTCGGCTCTTCTTGAATTCTTTGTAAAATAATGGTTTCGTGCGCCTTAAGGAAGGATCGCATAACTTTTTGGATTAAGATTATCGCCTCAGAATTGAACAAAGAATCGTTCTACCTGGCGTTTGTCCGTATTTTTCTGGCCACCGTGTATAGTTGGAGCGGACGGAATGATACAGTTGACATGTTCTGTACACGCCTTTACAACTATAATCTTCATAAAAAGAAAAATTGCAGTTATAGTGTACTACACAAACAGGAATGCTTTAAAAATTGATAACATAAACTGGTAATGAAATAATAAAACAAATTTGTGCTCGGCAGAATGACTAATGTTCTAAATTTTTGACCTTTTGTGCCACTTTCTAGTTTTAATTGATACGACTTTTTTCATAAAACTATCGAAAATAAAATCATGTATGTTGTTTTACTTAATAAATCAGATCGAAAAAAAAAGATCTCTGCTAAAAGTTGATAAATATAATGGTTATTTACATTAGGAGTGTGGCTTGTTCCTCAAACAAGGCTGTAGCGCCATAAAATCACTTTACACACAAAATGTATATTTTTTGGCCGACCATCATCATCGAAAAAGTAAAAAGAACAAAATTATTTCTACTGATTTTAAGTAGACCTGGTTGTTTAACCATTTTGACATACAGTTCAGTTCATTTGTTTAACTGACGTATAGATGTCGCCATCAATACTCATCAATAATAAAATTAAATACGCCCTTATTCTGTATACATTATCGTGTCAAATATGATGTAAAATAAATTTTCTAGAAATCAATTTATCGTGTTTTATACTTAGTTTAATTTTAAAACGTTTCCAAATAGCAGATACATCAGCCACTACTTTACCGCATAGTAGCCGTACTTTACCGCATTACTTTCGGATGAGTGCCCGTTTGTACGAATTGTCGAATACTGTTTACGCACAAGTTGCGTATGCTATTTATGCCGATTTTTTTCTCTAATTGCATTTTCAAATCTCATTATTGTGATATGTAAATCTCAAAATTTAATTAGTAAGCTGTGGCTATACGCATATGCACAATAGGCCGGGGCTTAATTAATTCTTATTTTTTTTTTCAAGTTCGCCGGGCAAAATTACTTCTACATACCTAAAACTAATGCGTGTTCAGGTACGGGACCTCTAAAATTATAATACGTGCCTCAAAGCCCCTGAAGTTTCCCATAAGAAATACACGTGAAAAACAGGCTAAAATGATTATCATGAAAAATAAGGTGAAAATACACGGAAATGTTATTTCAAATACATGATTTTTTTTTTGTATTTTTTGACGTAGAATACATCAGTTTTCTCGTAAACGTCATATAAGAGGCCAAAGCGAACAACTCGCAAACAATCCTTAAATGCGTATATTTTTCCCAAAATTTTCACGTTCAGCGCTTCCTACGGGGATTTAATCATAAAACATGGATCATACTATAGAAAATGTTGTTACGTTGTCCTAGAATTTGAATCAAATGAATGTGTAACCCATTAGCCGCCGAGCGAAGCAAATTTTCGGGAAAATCACGAAATAAACTAGGTCGGCGCTTAATTATTATTTTTTTTAATTTTTCACGTTTGCCAGGTGAAATAGGTTTTCACTTCAAAATAAAAGAGAATCTGACCAAATAATTTATGATTAATTATTAGAACCGTACGTTTCTCATAAGTTTAGCACCCGAATAATAATTTAAAGCGTTAATCCTTTTATTGAAATTAGTTGAAATATCGAATTTTTTTTTTTTTGAAAACTTGTAAACTGCATCCACACCGGAGTGAAAAAGAGAAAGGCGCTGTGCGCAGCGCCACCGCATTCAATACGGTCACTAGTGGTACTATGTGAAAAGATGAATTTCGACAATGAGCTATGTAAATTTAAATTAATTTCTTTAAAAATGTATATGAGTAAAAACTAATGATTTCATTAAACTTAACAGCTCAAACTAGATAATAAATTTTTTTTTATTTAAAAAAAATCCGATATTTAAACTAATTTTAAGAAAAGGGTTACGCTTAAAATTGTTATTCATGTGTTAATCTTATGAGAAACTTAAGGTTCTAATAATTAATCATAAATTATTCTCGTGTTATTTTTGAAGTGAAGACCTATTTCACCTGGCAAACGGGAAAAATTAAATAAAAAAAAATAATTAACCGCCGACCTAATTTATTTCGTGTTTTTTTGACACCGAGCGCTATTTACGTGGATTTTATCGTAAAATAGACCACATAATTGCATTCTACGTAAAAAAATACATCGAAAGCATGTATAATAAATTGTGAAAATAGTTTTGGTTGGCCCTAATATGGATAAAGTGATTTTCCGAAAATTTGCTTCGCTCGGCTCGGCTAACGGGTTACACGTTCATTTGATTCAAATTCTAGGACAACGTAACAACATTTTCTCCAAAGTATGATACATGTTTCCATGTATTTTTTACGTAGAATACGATAATGTAATTAGTTTTATGATTAAATCCACGTAGGAAGCGCTGAACGTGAAAATTCACGGAAAATATACGGATTTTAAGGATTGTTTGCGAGTTGTTCGCTTTGACGCCTCTTATGTGAGTTTCACGAGAAAACTGATGACGCCATCGTATTCTACGTCAAAAAATACAAAAGAAATCATGTATTTGAAATAACATTTTCTGTGTTTTTACTTTTTTTTTCATGATAATAATTTTAGCCTGTTTTTCAGGTGTATTTCTTATGGAAACTTCAGGGGCTTTGAGGCACGTGTTATATTAATTTTAGAGGTCCCGTACCTGGAACGCGCATTAGTTTTTAGGTATGTAGAAGTGATTTCTGCTCGGCGAACTTGAAAAAAAATAAAAATTAATTAAGCCCCGGCCTAATGCACATAATATATACATTTGTCATCTAACATCTAGTTAACCTATTTAATTGTCAAACTTTTATTTGAAGATTTGCATTGTTGTACAACATTTACAACAAATAAAATGTGCGTAAATTGCATTGTAGATAACGAACAATGTAAGGTAAATCAACAAATTGTTCGTAGAAAGCTTCTAATGTGGAAGTGTTTTTTGGTAGTTTTGAAACACTTGTTCGGGATAACAGCGTTTCGGTGCTTGCTTTACGTGCGCTCCTTGATTATTTCATAGGAAGGAGTGCAAAAATGTGTTTTACAGTTTAGGATGCCAAAAAAATATTACACATTAACGTTGTTAGATAAAATTAAACCAACAGTTAAATACTATGGATACGTATAACATTCTATTCATATCGACAATGAGGAATATTAATATATTATTTTTATATACCAAAACGCCCCTTTATTATTGTACCCATTTCACTTTGTTGCCTAATGTATCAATTAGAATTACATTGTAAGTTTAGTTGCCTAAACTATAAATAAAATGTGGCTGTTTTTATTTTCTTGCCGATTGTATTATTCATATTTCTAAATATTGTTCTAAATATTTCTCCTCGTACATACAGGCTGTATCGTAAGAAATGGATCAACGGGACATGGACAATGGAAGGGAAGCAAACTCTAATATTGTCCTAGTCTTTGGAAATTATGATGTTATTTAGAATAATTTCTTTAAGACCTTGTTAAGTTAATTATAATGTTCGTTTTTTTTTAAATTTCTTTTTGTTTAAGGGAGTGAAGAAAGTATATTCCTTCTTATTGAAAGCGTTTTTTTTTATTTAAAAGTTTACCTACATCTTATACTGGGTGGTTTTGAAAACGAAACAGATACGTTTTTGGGCCTTTTAGCTTATTTTTTTTCAAAAAACCCTCGGATAAGTCAATTTTATTTTCGAGGGGACAATTGATTAGACTAGTTTGACATTTGTCAATTCAACCCCTAGGCGAGGGTCAAGTGACATATCATTTAAAGCTCATCGAATTATCTTTCTAACGGCATATTTTTTTAAATTTGAACGATTAGTATTCAAATTATGACGTTTCTAAGGTTTTGTTTCAATGCATTTGTTGTGCCTATTTCAATTTCTGATAAAGATCGTGCTACCTGTTAATAATTGATATTTTTGCTACTAGTGTCATCGATTAGACATTTCTCATTGTAATCTGTAACAAAAATTCTGACATAATTTGCGTTAGTGTTTGTAGTTAATCTAACATAAAAAACCTCCATTTTGACTACGTTATCAGCTTATTGTTGCTTGTGCAATTGAACAACATTATGGTTTACTCCATTGCCGAGAGGGTGACAATTATTTCACTTTTTTATGGAAATAATCAGTGCTAATAGAACAGCAGAGCAATTTAATCAACAGCACTTGGATAAACATGTCAATCGGAAGTACGTCTTGGAGTTAGTGGCAAAGTATCAAGAGACTGGATCTGTTTGTAATATGAAGCGACAGTCCGATAGAAATGAAGCAGTAGATGTGGCGGTTCTTGGACATGTTGCTTTGAATTCTCGAACAAGTACGAGGAAATTGGCAGCTGAATCTGGTTTTGGGCGAAGCATCATTCGAAATGTTTTGAAACGGCATAAATTCCATCCTTACAAAGTTCATCTCGTTACAAGAACTGAATGAAGATGACTTTGACCGCCGCCTACAATTTTGCGAAGTGATGAGTGACCGAGCTATTAACAATCCTGATTTTATTTTCAATATCTGCTTTTCGGACGAGTGCACTTTTTTCATTAATGATACTGTCAATTGCCATAACTGTCGTTATTGGTGTGATTCTAATCATATAATCAGTCATACGCAACATCAAGAAAAATTAAATGTGTAATAAATAATAGATTTACGAATCAGTGGATTGGAAGAAGGGGCCCCATAGAATGGCCCGCACGGTCGCCAGATTTGTCGCCCCTTTTTCTTTTTTGTGGGGCCACTTAAGGTCTAAAATTTATGATACTAAACCGATTTCCTTACAAGACCTACGCGAACGGATTGTCAACGAATGCCACCAAATTAAACCGGAAATCTTGCGTAATGTGCGTGAACGCTTTCAACAAAACTTGTACACTGTATGGATGCTGGTGGTCATCAATTTGAACATTTAATTAAGTGACATGTAATTAATCATTAAAAGAATTTCACTTTACAGGTAGCACGATCTTTATCAGAAATTGAAATAGCCACAACAAATGCATTGAAACAAAACCTTAGAAACGTCATAATTTGAATACTAATCGTTCAAATATAAAAAATATGCCGTTAGAAAGATAATTCGATGGGCTTTAAAATGATATGTAACTTGACCCCTGGTGCTATTTAAAATTTTTAGGGCGCATGACGCCCCCGCTTAGGGGTTGAATTGACAAATGTCAAACTAGTCTAATCAATTGTCCCCATGAAAATAAAATTGACATGTCCGAGGGTTTTTTGAAAAAAAATAGCTAAAGGCCCAAAACGTATCTGTTTCGTTTTCAAAAAAACCCACCCATAGTTACACCAATTCCAATAAGGGAACTTCAGACGTTAATGTGAAAAAATCGATTACTAAGCAGCGAAATGTAATTTTGACACTGATTCTCTCGAAAGTTTCATAGTCAATTAATACTTAGTAAGGCTAATAAAATAAGCAACATACTGACAACTGGATTTATTAAAACACTTTGATTTGACGAATTAAAATGTTGTTTAAGATACAAACCTCTTGTCTTTATGTCAATATGACATCTAAAAACTATTGGCCAGGTATTATTGAAAATTGCTGTTAAAAGATTTCTTAGAATACCGGATATTTTGAACTAATCAATTCATCAAAAAGAAGGGTACTTTTAGTTTTATTCGGTTTTTTTTAAACTTGTTTCTATTTCATACAAACTTTATAATTGATATATTCATAGTAAAGCTACACCTGGATTGCTTAAAACGTTCTGATTTGACGAATTAAAATCTTTTATTGAATTTTTTTTGCTTGCCTATTCTGGAACATTGCCCGTATTTAAAACTACTGGCCCAGTACTAATGAAACTTGGTGTTTCAAGATTTCATAGAATACCGGATATTTGATTTGATTTTAGCACAATCAATCGAATTGAAAGGACCGTTTAGAAGAGCATTTTTAGTTTTTAGATTTTCAATAATTCAATAATATTTTCATAAATGATGAATACGTAGTAAAGCTAATAAAATGAGCAACCTAGCAACACCTCGATTGCTTAAAACGCTCTGATTTGACAAATTAAAATGTTCAAGATATAAAATACTTGTCTTTTACTGAAACTTTCTTTTTTCTTGATTTCGGATGTCTTAAATGTTACATCTCAAAAATCATTGGCCCGGTTCTAATGAAACTTGGCATTTAAAGATTTCTTAGAATACCGGATATTTGGTTAGATTTTGAGCTAATCAATCCAACTTTAGCGAAGGGTATTTTAAGTTTTTTTAGGTTTTTGTTTCAAAAAAGTTTTGCTTCTAATTTTATTTTACACAAATTTTATATCGTAACTTCATAATTGGATGAATACGTAATAAGGCCAATCAAATAAGCAAGTAAATATATATGGATTGCTTAAAACGGCCTGATTTGACGAATTCAAATCTTGCTCAATATACAAAATACTTTAGATTTTTTTTGTATGCGAATTGTGGAACATCGCCCGTGTTAAATATGACATCTGAACCTGCCCGGTTCTAATGAATCTTGGTATTTAAAAATTTCTTAGAATACCGGATATTTAGTTAGATTTTGAGTCAACCAATCCAACTTTAGCAAAAGGTATTGTTGCGATTGTTATCGTTTGTTTTCCTTCTGCATTCACAATTGCGAGATGAATAAACGCAGCCATCATCGTAGTACACTATTAAGAATTGATCTATTTTAACACGTATAGTTCTTATAATTTTGATAAACACAAACATTTAATATTACACGTTAAAATTTATATCAACCCGCATTGAACGACAATTTACAACTAAACTCGAAAGCTACGACTTCGCTTTTATAGCTGTAGAATAACTATAGGAGATGTTCAAATATTTAAGAGAACCAAAGTTCTTACTCATTCTATTAACCTCAGTGGCGTAACAGTATTTTAAGTTTTATTTAATTTTTGTTATCATAATTTTACTTTACACAAATTTTGTATAAACAATTTTATAATTGATGAATACATAGTAAGGCCAATATCTGGATTGCCTAAAACGCCCTGATATGGCAAATTAAAACGTTGCTCGATATACAGAATGCTGGTCTTTTTTGGAGATTTTTTTGTTTGCGAATTGTGAAATATTGTCCCTATGTAAATAAGACATCTGCACTGGCCCGGTTCTAATGAAACTTGATATTTAAAGATTTCTTAGAGTACCGGAATTTGGTTAGATTTTGACATAATCAATCCAACTTTAGCAAAAGGTGTTTTAGGTTTTTTTGGATTTAGATTATTTCAAAAATGTTGCTTCTTCTCTTATTTTACACAAATAAGCAAATCACCAATAAATGGATTGCTTAAAACGCTCTGAATTGACGAATTAAAATGCTGCTTAAGATACAAAATACTTTTTAGATATTTTTTTGTATGCGAATTGTACAACATGGCTTATATGTAAATACGACATCTGAAATGGCCCGGTTCTAATGAAACTTGGTATTTAAAAATTTCTTAGAATACCGGGTATTTTTTAGATTTTGAGCTAATCAATTCAAATTTACCAAAGGGTATTTTAGTTTCTTTTAGTTTTTTTTTTCAAAAAAGGTCTCTAATTTTATTTTACACAAATTTTGTATAAACGATTTCATAATTGATGGATTCCAATAAAATAAGCAATTCACCAATGTCTGGATTGCTTAAAACGCTCTGATTCGACTAATTAAAATATTGGCCAAGGTACAAAATACTTGTTTTTTGAAGATTTTCTTTTTTTTTGGGAATTGTGGAACATGGTCCGTATGTAAATACGACATCTGAAATGGCCCGGTTCTAATGAATTTGGTATATAAAAATTTCTTAGGTTACCGGATATTTTTTTAGATTTTAAGCCAATCAATTTAGTTTTACCAAAGGGTATTTTTAGTTTCTTTTAGTTTTTTTTCTTCAAAAAAAGGTGTTTTTTAATTTTATTTTGCACTAATTTTGTATAAAGAATTTTATAATTGATGGATTCCAATAAAATAAGCAATTCACCAATGTCTGGATTGCTTAAAACTCTCTGATTTGACTAATTAAAATATTGACCAAGGTACAAAATACTTGTCTTTTTTTGGAGATTTTCTTTTTTTGTATGGAAATTGTGGAACATGGTCTGTATGTAAATACGACATTTGAAATGGCCCGGTTCTAATGAATCTTGGTATATAAAATTTGTTTAGAATACCGGATATTTTATTAGATTTTGAGCCAATCAAATCAATTTTACCGAAAGGTATTTTACTTTGTTTTAGTTTTTTTCAATAATAGGTGTTTCTAATTTTATTTTACACAAATTTTGTATAACCAATTTCATAATTGATGGATTCCAATAAAATAAGCAATTCACTAATGTCTGGATTGCTTAAAACGCTCTGATTCGACTAATTAAAATATTGGCCAAGGTACAAAATACTTTGTTACACTCGCCTCGGCGAGGCACAAAACCAAAAAAAAATGACATACATGACAACAGTTCAGGAGGGAAACAATAACTATCTAGTTTTATTCACAATAAAGACAACACAACAGCTACTAATATGTATTTACGCTATTACTACGAATTCAAGATTTATAGTTCGGGCTTAGGTTTGTTGGGGGTGCACTCACGCAAGGTCAATACACACGAACCTAATAACAACACTTTGCGACGGCTAATGGCACAGCGCGGTGTCGTACACGGTTCAGTCGAACACAACAGTTAAACCGGGTCAACTCACTAAGCTGCGGAGCGGCGGGGCACACTTCCCGTGTAGCGGCGGACCGGTGCGGTAAACAAAGGCTGGTGGGGGTTTCTTTTAAACGTTTTCGTTGCCCTCGCTTCTAACTGGTGGGGGTGGAGGTGCCGGAGTCGCCCGTGATTGGTCTGCCGGTGGGCCCATGGTAACAGTTCTTCCCCTTCAAGAATGGCTCTGGCGGCGGCGTTTGAGTTTTTTCCCTCGATCCAATAGGCATTGGTTCCGGCGGTGTCCACAATCGTACAGGGGCCGTCCCACGTGGCTTTAAAGCGCCCTTTTGACACAGAATGGGCTCTTTCTAGTACCTGGTCTCCAACGCGGTACCTGCTAACGGTGAGCCCATAATTGGCGTACTGGGACCGGTATCGGTGTACCAGCGGAAGTCGATTTTCTATCCGTTGTTCGGGTAGGTTTATCTTCAGTCGCCTGGGAGACGGAGTTTGTAGCCTAACAATGCCTCTCCGGGCGTCAGACCAGTCGCGGCGTTTCTTCGTGTCCGCAGCTGGAAGAGTACTGTCGGGAGGACTGCGGACCACAGACGAGGATCTTTTCCTTAATTGTATGCGGAGTCCTTTCTTCACTTCCTGGTTTCTCCGTTCTACCCGGTTCGCTTGTGGGTGGTAGATAGGGGTTGTCCAGTGGTAGCACCCACATCTCCTTAGCGCGGTGTCTCATGCTATCGACGAAAATTGGGGTCCGTTGTCCGATATTATTACTTTCGGGTAACCGAACCTAGGGTAGACTTCCGTTGTCTAGGAGGTCTATGACGAACGGCGTGGTGGTCGCTTTCATTAGGAACGCTTCTACCCATCGACTGAACAGGTCTGTCACGACTAATATCCATCGCTGGCCTTTAGCGTCGGGCAAGTACGGACCTATGAGGTCGACTGAGACGACTTCCCATGGCAATGTTGGGTCACGGGGTCGCACTGTAGAAGGATCTTGGGTTGGACCTCGTTTGACTGCTGCACAGACCCAACATGATCGGACGTAGTCTTTGAAAGCCCCGGGTGCCTGTGGCCACCAGTATCTCCGCTCAATCGCCCGTCGCGTTTCTTCGGTGCCTGGGTGTCCCGTGGTCGGGGAGTCGTGATAAGCGTATATGGTGCGCCCTCGCAGCAGCACGAGGACGAAGAGTGCCCAGGACTGCCCGGTATAGAAGTATAACTTTCCGTCCTCTACCTTGTACTGCCTCCATTTTTCTTTCACCCGTGTCCATGACCTGATAATGGATTGAATTCGGAAGATTCTTGTTGTGCCCGTATAACCTCGTTCGCTAGGTCGGCGCCGGACAGCTGGTTTAAAGTGGGCAGGTAGGAGGCGCTCTACGTTCGAGTCTTCTTCTTGTGGAGGTTCGGGCACAGGATGTCTCGAGAGATGATCTGGGAGCTCGTTCTCTCGGCCGAGACAGTGCTCTATCTGGTAATTGAATTCCTGTAGAAGCAGAGCCCACCTCGTTAACTTGCTGTTGGTGTCTTTGGTTCTGTCTAGCCACGTGAGGGCTCGACTATCTGTCCGAAGGAGGAAAGGTTTGTCCTCCAGGTACGGCCGGTATCTCTTAGCAGCCCACAGGACGGCTAGGCACTCCTGTTCATTTACATGGTAACGCGTCTCTTGAGGATGTAGCTTCGCGCTGGCGTAGCTCACGATCTTAGTGACGCCGTCGATATTTTGGTATAATACGCCCCGATTCCCGTGGCGCTGGCTGCTGGAACGAGCGGTCGGCTTCGGGCGTCCATCGGAACCGGTCGTTGCCTTTTAGCAGGTCGTGCAGAGGGCTTGGAATTGGGCACGTATTCTCGCAACCAGTTGCACAGACCGAAAAAACTGCGTAATTGCCGGTTCGTTGCTGGTCGTTCGGCGGCGGGAGATGTGTGGTGGTCGTCCCAGTTTTCGGAGAAGACGACTACATCGTCCAGGTACACCATGGCGAACTGGAGCAGGAAACCAGCGGAGGACTTCCTGGGTCATCATCTTCTGGAAGGTGGCAGGGGCATTCTTAAGGCCGAACGGCATCACTCGGAATTGGTATGATGCCCCGTCCGGTGTAGAAAAAGCCGTGTAGGGTTTGGATTTGCTCGCCATTGGCACTTGCCAATACCCGGATTTTAAGTCGAGAGACGAAAATATACGAGCTGTCCCTAAGTCCCGAAGTGTTTCTTTAATGTTGGGCAGTACAGCGCATTCGTCCTGAGTGGCGAGGTTAAGTCTCCGATAGTCGACGCAAAATCGGTTCTTTCCGTTTTTCTTCGTTACGATGACTATCGGAGAAGCAAACTCCGACGTGCTGGGCTCGATGATTCCGTGGGCCAGCATCTGCTCGACTTCCCGGTTGATTGACTCCTTTTTGGAAGGAGAATACCGATATGGTGGTGACCGGATGGGACCCTCGTCACGTAGCCGAATAGCGTGCTGCGTCGTCGGGGTGGTGGTACACACTTCAGATTCCCCCGGCGAAGGGGAAAGCCCCGTGATCGACTACTGGAGGCGTCGCGTAGTTGCGTTTGGCGGCGGACTTCCTCTCCTAGTACAATGTTTGTCGTTGTTCGACGCAAGGTAGATAGAGCTTCTTTGGAAATTGAGGACCGCTTGCTGTTGTTGGAGCCATTCTAAACCGAGGATTGCCGGTTATGTAGCTGTCTTCCATGGTTACGTGGGCTTCTCCCAAGATTTCGATGGTGGCTCCCGGGCGGCAAGGTTTACTTGATTAACATCGGTCAATTCGACGGGTACCGAGCAGTGGGTTCGGTTTAAAATATTGTGGGTCGCCCCTGTGTCGATAGTGCATCTAATATCGTACCGCCGATGTTGATGCGGACTGTGGGTCGGAGATTGGAGGTTCTTACGTAATTTAAGTCCGGACGGATTTCCGCTCGGCCTCCTCCCCGTTTCCTGGCATTCGTCTTTGCACACCGGACAGTCTCGGTGATAATGCCTCTCGGACAGTAATGGCACGGTGGTACGGTCGGCGGTTTCTCTCTCTGGCTTCTGGTTTAGGCGTGGGTTTCGGCGTCGCCTTTTCCAGTCGCCCGGCTTTGTCCGAAGGTCGTCGAACGAACGTGGTGGCGCGACGATGAGGTGTTTCTGGGTGTCAGGGTTCAACAGGTCGACTAACACCTTTAAGCACTCGTCCGTGTCTACTTTTAGTCGTCGGGCCGTTCTTGCTTTCGTAATTAGGAATGCTTCGGCGGGTTTGTTCAGGCCTTGTTTCTGACTGTAGAAATGCGCTTGTAGACGAGCTGGCGTGGTGGCGTCGTCGAATTTATTTCGCAGAGCGGTCTTGAAACCGTATATCGACGAAGTGATATGTTTTGCGGCTGGACTACCATTTCGCTGCGTCGCCTTGAAAAAATTTTTCGATTTGGTTCAGTTGGTCCTCCTCGCTCAAACGTGTCTTTTTATGGAATTTCTTTAGTTTGGCGAGAAATTCATCTGAGCATTCGAGCGGGTCGCCGCTGAATGAGGCTGGTCGGCTCATGCGGCGAATTTCAAGTTCGTCTAGGAGGGATTCTAGGTGTTCGACTTTTAGATCAGGTTGGGGTTGGGCGCCACTGGATGATTGACCGGCATCCAGACCGGGTTTCGAATTCTTTTTCGGCATTGGTGCGGAAGGAGGTGTTGGAAGCGGTGGTCGCGGGTAAGCTGTTGCTCGATGCACACACGGCACCACGCACACGGCGCCAATTGTTAAATTCGCCTCGGCGAGCACAAAACAAAACAAAAAAAGAAATAAATGACAACAGTTCAGGAGGGAAACAATAACTATCTAGTTTTATTCACAATAAAGAACAACACAACAGCTACTAATATGTATTTACGCTATTACTACGAATTCAAAATTTATAGTTCGTGCTTAGGTTTGTTGGGGGTGCACTTACGCAAGGTCAATACACTCGAACCTAATAACAGCACTTTGCGGCGGCGGCGGCGTAATGGCACAGCGCGGTCAACTCACAAAGCTGCGGAGCGGCGGGGCACACTTCCATGTAGCGGCGGACCGGTGCGGTAAACAAAGGCTGGTGGGGGTTTTTCGCTTGAGAAGCGTTCGGCGTAAAGATCGGGACTCGACTCCCTCTGCAGCGTGTTGGGGTTTCTTTTAAACATTTTCGTTGCCCTCGCTTCTAACTGGTGGGGGTGGAGGTGCCGGAGTCGCCAGTGATTGGTCTGCCGGTGGGCCGATGGTAACAACTTTTTTTTGGAGATCTTTTTTTTGTATGGAAATTGTGGAACATGGTCCGTATGTAAATACGACATTTGAAATGGCCCTGTTCTAATGAATCTTGGTATATAAATATTTCTTAGAATACCGGATATTTTTTAGATTTTGAGCCAATCAATTCAATTTTACCAAAGGGTATTTTAGTTTTTAGTTTTTTTTTTTCAAAAAAGGTGTTTCTAATTTTATTTTACACAAATTTTGTATAAACAATTTCATAATTGATAGATTCAATGAAATAAACAATTCACCAATGTCTGGATTGCTTAAAACGCTCTGATTCGACTAATTAAAATATTGGCCAAGGTACAAAATACTTTTCTTTTTTTTTGGAGATTTTCTTTTTTTGTATGGAAATTGTAGGTCCGTATGTAAATACGACATCTGAAATGGCCCAGTTCTAATGAATCTTGGTATATAAATATTTCTTAGAATACCGGATATTTTTTTAGATTTTGAGCCAATCAATTCAATTTTACCAAAAGGTATTTTTAGTTTCTTTTAGTTTTTTTTTCAAAAATAGGTGTTTCTAATTTTATTTTACACAAATTTTGTATAAAAAATTCATAATTGATGGATTCCAATAAAATAAGCAATTCACCAATGTCTGGATTGCTTAAAACGCTCTGATTCGACTAATTAAAATATTGGCCAAGGTACAAAATACTTGTCTTTTTTTTGGAGAATTTCTTTTTTGTATGGAAATTGTGCAACATGGTCCGTATGTAAATACGACATCTGAAATGGCCCGGTTCTAATGAATCTTGGTATATAAATATTTCTTAGAATACCGGATATTTTTTAGATTTTGAGCCAATCAAATCAATTTTACCAAAAGGTATTTTATTTTCTTTTAGTTTTTTTTCAAAAATTGGTGTTCTAATTTTATTTTACACAAATTTTGTATAAACAATTTCATAATTACGACATCTGAAATGGCCCGGTTCTAATGAATCTTGGTATATAAATATTTCTTAGAATACCGGATATTTTTTAGATTTTAAGTAATTCATTAATCTCTGGATTGCTTAAAGCGCTTTGATTCGACTAATTAAAATATTGGCCAAGGTACAAAATACTTGTCTTTTTTGGAGATTTTCTTTTTTTTGTAGGAAATCGTGCAACATGGTCCGTATGTAAATACGACATCTGAAATGGTCGGTTCTACTGAATCTTGGTATATACAAATTTTTTTAGAATACCGGATATTTTTGAGATTTTAAGCAATTCATTTAATGTCTGGATTGCTTAAAACGCTCTGATTCGACTAATTAAAATATTGGCCAAGGTACAAAATAGTTGTCTTTTTTGGAGATTTTCTTTTTTGTATGGAAATTGTGGAACATGGTCCGTATGTAAATACGACATCTAAAATGTCCCGGTTCTAATGAATTTTGGTATATAAATATTTCTTAGAATACCGGATATTTTTTTAGATTTTAAGCAATTCATTAATGTCTGGATTGCTTAAAACGCTCTGATTCGACTAATTAAAATATTGGCCAAGGTACAAAATAGTTGTCTTTTTTTGGAGATTTTCTTTTTTGTATGGAAATTGTGGAACATGGTCCGTATGTAAATACGACATCTAAAATGTCCCGGTTCTAATGAATTTTGGTATATAAATATTTGAGAATACCGGATATTTTTTTAGATTTTGAGCCAATCAATTCAATTTTACCGAAAGGTATTTTACTTTGTTTTAGTTTTTTTCCAATAATAGGTGTTTCTAATTTTATATTACACAAATTTTGTATAAACCATTTCATAATTGATCGATTGCTTATAACGCTCTGATTCGACTAATTAAAATATTGGCCAAGGTACAAAATACTTGTCTTTTTTTGGAGATTTTCTTTTTTTTGTATGGAAATTGTGCAACATGGTCCGTATGTAAATACGACATCTGAAATGGCCCGGTTCTAATGAATCTTGGTATATAAATATTTCTTAGAATACCGGATATTTTTTTAGATTTTGAGCCAATTGATTCAATTTTACCAAAAGGTATTTTTAGTTTCTTTTAGTTTTTTTTTAAATTGGTGTTTCTAATTTTATTTTACACAAATTTTGTATAAACAATTTTATAATTGATGGATTCCAATAAAATACGCAATTCACCAATGTCTGTATTGCTTAAAACGCTCTAATTCGACTAATTAAAATATTGGCCAAGGTACAAAATATTTGTCTTCTTTAGGAGATTTTCTTTTTTTTTGTATGGAAATTGTGCAACATGGTCCGTATGTAAATACGACATCTGAAATGTCCCAGTTCTAATGAATCTTGGTATAATAAATATTTCTTAGAATACCGGATATTTTATTTAAATTTTGAGCCAATCAATTCAATTTTACCAAAAGGTATTTTACTTTCTTTTAGTTTTTTTAAAAAATTGGTGTTTCTAATTTTATTTTACAAATTTTGTATAAACAATTTCATAATTGATGGATTCCAATAAAATAAGCAATTCACCAATGTCTGGATTGCTTAAAACGCTCTGATTCGACTAATTAAAATATTGGCCAAGGTAGAAAATACTTTTCTTTTTTGGAGATTTTCTTTTTTTGTATGGAAATTGTAGAACATGGTCCGTATGTAAATACGACATCTGAAATGCCCGGTTCTAATGAATCTTGGTATATAAATATTTCTTAGAATACCGGATATTTTTTTAGATTTTGAGCCAATTGATTCAATTTTACCAAAAGGTATTTTTAGTTTCTTTTAGTTTTTTTTAAAATTGGTGTTTCTAATTTTATTTTACACAAATTTTGTATAAACAGTTTTATAATTGATGGATTCCAATAAAATACGCAATTCACCAATGTCTGTATTGCTTAAAACGCTCTGATTCGACTAATTAAAATATTGGCCAAGGTACAAAATATTTGTCTTCTTTAGAGATTTTCTTTTTTTTTGTATGGAAATTGTGCAACATGGTCCGTATGTAAATACGACATCTGAAATGTCCCGGTTCTAATGAATCTTGGTATAATAAATATTTCTTAGAATACCGGATATTTTATTAAATTTTGAGCCAATCAATTCAATTTTACCAAAAGGTATTTTACTTTCTTTTAGTTTTTTTTCAAAAATTGGTGTTTCTAATTTTATTTTACACAAATTTTGTATAAACAATTTCATAATTGATGGATTCCAATAAAATAAGCAATTCACCAATGTCTGGATTGCTTAAAACGCTCTGATTCGACTAATTAAAATATTGGCCAAGGTACAAAATATTTGTCTTCTTTAGAGATTTTCATTTTTTTTGTATGGAAATTGTGGAACATGGTCCGTATGTAAATAGGACATCTGAAATGGCCCGGTTCTAATGAATCTTGGTATATAAATGTTTCTTAGAATACCGGATATTTTATTAGATTTTGAGCCAATCAAATCAATTTTACAGAAAGGTATTTTTCTTTGTTTTAGTTTTTTTTTTTTAATAATAGGTGTTTCTAATTTTATTTTACACAAATTTTGTATAAACAATTTCAGAATTGATCGATTGCTTAAAACGCTCTGATTCGACTAATTAAAATATTGGCCAAGGTATAAAATACTTGTCTTTTTGGAGATTTTCTTTTTTTTGTATGGAAATTGTGGAACATGGTCCGTATGTAAATACGACATCTGAAATGTCCCGGTTCTAATGAATCTTGGTATATAAATATTTCTTAGAATACCGGATATTTTTTAGATTTTGAGCCAATCAATTCAATTTTACCAAAAGGTATTTTACTTTCTTTTAGTTTTTTCAAAATTGGTGTTTCTAATTTTATTTTACACAAATTTTGTATAAACAATTTCATAATTGATGGATTCCAATAAAATAAGCAATTTACCAATGTCTGGATTGCTTAATCCGCTCTGATTCGACTAATTAAAATATTGGCCAAGGTACAAAATATTTGTCTTCTTTAGAGATTTTCTTTTTTTGTATGGAAATTGTGGAACATGGTCCGTATGTAAATACGACATCTGAAATGGCCCGGTTCTAATGAATCTTGGTATATAAATGTTTCTTAGAATACCGGATATTTTATTAGATTTTGAGCCAATCAAATCAATTTTACCGAAAGGTATTTTACTTTGTTTTAGTTTTTTTCAATAATAGGCGTTTCTAATTTTATTTTACACAAATTTTGTATAAACAATTTCATAATTGATCGATTGCTTAAAACGCTCTGTTTCGACTAATTAAAATATTGGCCAAGGTACAAAATACTTGTCTTTTTTTGGAGATTTTCTTTTTTTCTGTATGGAAATTGTGCAACATGGTCCGTATGTAAATACGACATCTGAAATGGCTCGGTTCTAATGAATCTTGGTATATAAATATTTCTTAGAATACCGGATATTTTTAGATTTTAAGCTATTCATTAATCTCTGGATTGCTTAAAACGCTTTGATTCGACTAATTAAAATATTGGCCAAGGTACAAAATACTTGTCTTTTTTGGAGATTTTCTTTTTTTGTATGGAAATCGTGCAACATGGTCCGTATGTAAATACGACATCTGAAATGGTCCGGTTCTACTGAATCTTGGTATATAATTATTTCTTAGAATACCGGATATTTTTTTAGATTTTAAGCAATTCATTAATGTCTGGATTGCTTAAAACGCTCTGATTCGACTAATTAAAATATTGGCCAAGGTACAAAATAGTTGTCTTTTTTTGGAGATTTTCTTTTTTTGTATGGAAATTGTGGAACATGGTCCGTATGTAAATACGACATCTAAAATGTCCTGGTTCTAATGAATTTTGGTATATAAATATTTCTGAGTATACCGGATATTTTTTAGATTTTGAGCCAATCAATTCAATTTTACCGAAAGGTATTTTTACTTTGTTTTAGTTTTTTTTTCAATATAGGTGTTTCTAATTTTATATTACACAAATTTTGTATAAACCATTTCATAATTGATCGATTGCTTATAACGCTCTGATTCGACTAATTAAAATATTGGCCAAGGTACAAAATACTTGTCTTTTTTTGGAGATTTTCTTTTTTTGTATGGAAATTGTGCAACATGGTCCGTATGTAAATACGACATCTGAAATGGCCCGGTTCTAATGAATCTTGGTATATAAATATTTCTTAGAATACCGGATATTTTTTAGATTTTGAGCCAATTGATTCAATTTTACCAAAAGGTATTTTTAGTTTCTTTTAGTTTTTTTTAAATTGGTGTTTCTAATTTTATTTTACACAAATTTTGTATAAACAATTTTATAATTGATGGATTCCAATAAAATACGCAATTCACCAATGTCTGTATTGCTTAAAACGCTCTAATTCGACTAATTAAAATATTGGCCAAGGTACAAAATATTTGTCTTCTTTTAGGGATTTTCTTTTTTTGTATGGAAATTGTGCAACATGGTCCGTATGTAAATACGACATCTGAAATGTCCCGGTTCTAATGAATCTTGGTATAATAAATATTTCTTAGAATACCGGATATTTTATTAAATTTTGAGCCAATCAATTCAATTTTACCAAAAGGTATTTTACTTTCTTTTTAGTTTTTTTCAAAATTGGTGTTTCTAATTTTATTTTACACAAATTTTGTATAAACAATTTCATAATTGATGGATTCCAATAAAATAAGCAATTCACCAATGTCTGGATTGCTTAAAACGCTCTGATTCGACTAATTAAAATATTGGCCAAGGTAGAAAATACTTTTCTTTTTTTGGAGATTTTCTTTTTTTTGTATGGAAATTGTAGAACATGGTCCGTATGTAAATACGACATTTGAAATCGCCCGGTTTTAAGAATCTTGGTATATAAATATTTCTTAGAATACCGGATATTTTTTAGATTTTGAGCCAATTGATTCAATTTTACCAAAAGGTATTTTTTAGTTTCTTTTAGTTTTTTAAAATTGGTGTTTCTAATTTTATTTTACACAAATTTTGTATAAACAGTTTTATAATTGATGGATTCCAATAAAATACGCAATTCACCAATGTCTGTATTGCTTAAAACGCTCTGATTCGACTAATTAAAATATTGGCCAAGGTACAAAATATTTGTCTTTTTTAGAGATTTTCTTTTTTTTTGTATGAAAATTGTGCAACATGGTCCGTATGTAAATATGACATCTGAAATGTCCCGGTTCTAATGAATCTTGGTATAATAAATATTTCTTAGAATACCGGATATTTTATTAAATTTTGAGCCAATCAATTCAATTTTACCAAAAGGTATTTTACTTTCTTTTTAGTTTTTTTCAAAAATTGGTGTTTCTAATTTTATTTTACACAAATTTTGTATAAACAATTTCATAATTGATGGATTCCAATAAAATAAGCAATTCACCAATGTCTGGATTGCTTAAAACGCTCTGATTCGACTAATTAAAATATTGGCCAAGGTAGAAAATACTTTTCTTTTTTGGAGATTTTCTTTTTTTTGTATGGAAATTGTAGAACATGGTCCGTATGTAAATACGACATTTGAAATCGCCCGGTTTTAAGAATCTTGGTATATAAATATTTCTTAGAATACCGGATATTTTTTTAGATTTTGAGCCAATTGATTCAATTTTACCAAAAGGTATTTTTAGTTTCTTTTAGTTTTTTTTTAAAATTGGTGTTTCTAATTTTATTTTACACAAATTTTGTATAAACAGTTTTATAATTGATGGATTCCAATAAAATACGCAATTCACCAATGTCTGTATTGCTTAAAACGCTCTGATTCGACTAATTAAAATATTGGCCAAGGTACAAAATATTTGTCTTCTTTAGAGATTTTCTTTTTTGTATGAAAATTGTGCAACATGGTCCGTATGTAAATATGACATCTGAAATGTCCCGGTTCTAATGAATCTTGGTATAATAAATATTTCTTAGAATACCGGATATTTTATTAAATTTTGAGCCAATCAATTCAATTTTACCAAAAGGTATTTTACTTTCTTTTAGTTTTTTTCAAAAATTGGTGTTTCTAATTTTATTTTACACAAATTTTGTATAAACAATTTCATAATTGATGGATTCCAATAAAATAAGCAATTCACCAATGTCTGGATTGCTTAAAACGCTCTGATTCGACTAATTAAAATATTGGCCAAGGTACAAAATATTTGTCTTCTTTAGAGATTCTCATTTTTTTTGTATGGAAATTGTGGAACATGGTCCGTATGTAAATACGACATTTGAAATCGCCCGGTTTTAATGAATCTTGGTATATAAATATTTCTTAGAATACCGGATATTTTTAGATTTTGAGCCAATTGATTCAATTTTACCAAAAGGTATTTTTAGTTTCTTTTAGTTTTTTTTAAATTGGTGTTTCTAATTTTATTTTACACAAATTTTGTATAAACAGTTTTATAATTGATGGATTCCAATAAAATACGCAATTCACCAATGTCTGTATTGCTTAAAACGCTCTGATTCGACTAATTAAAATATTGGCCAAGGTACAAAATATTTGTCTTCTTTAGAGATTTTCTTTTTTTTTGTATGAAAATTGTGCAACATGGTCCGTATGTAAATATGACATCTGAAATGTCCCGGTTCTAATGAATCTTGGTATAATAAATATTTCTTAGAATACCGGATATTTTATTAGATTTTGAGCCAATCAAATCAATTTTACAGAAAGGTATTTTTCTTTGTTTTAGTTTTTTTTTAATAATAGGTGTTTCTAATTTTATTTTACACAAATTTTGTATAAACAATTTCAGAATTGATCGATTGCTTAAAACGCTCTGATTCGACTAATTAAAATATTGGCCAAGGTATAAAATACTTGTCTTTTTTTGGAGATTTTCTTTTTTTTTGTATGGAAATTGTGGAACATGGTCCGTATGTAAATACGACATCTGAAATGTCCCGGTTCTAATGAATCTTGGTATATAAATATTTCTTAGAATACCGGATATTTTTTTAGATTTTGAGCCAATCAATTCAATTTTACCAAAAGGTATTTTACTTTCTTTTTAGTTTTTTCAAAAATTGGTGTTTCTAATTTTATTTTACACAAATTTTGTATAAACAATTTCATAATTGATGGATTCCAATAAAATAAGCAATTTACCAATGTCTGGATTGCTTAATCCGCTCTGATTCGACTAATTAAAATATTGGCCAAGGTACAAAATATTTGTCTTCTTTAGAGATTTTCATTTTTTTGTATGGAAATTGTGGAACATGGTCCGTATGTAAATACGACATCTGAAATGGCCCGGTTCTAATGAATCTTGGTATATAAATGTTTCTTAGAATACCGGATATTTTATTAGATTTTGAGCCAATCAAATCAATTTTACCGAAAGGTATTTTACTTTGTTTTAGTTTTTTTTTCAATAATAGGCGTTTCTAATTTTATTTTACACAAATGTTGTATAAACAATTTCATAATTGATCGATTGCTTAAAACGCTCTGATTCGACTAATTAAAATATTGGCCAAGGTACAAAATACTTGTCTTTTTGGAGATTTTCTTTTTTCTGTATGGAAATTGTGCAACATGGTCCGTATGTAAATACGACATCTGAAATGGCTCGGTTCTAATGAATCTTGGTATATAAATATTTCTTAGAATACCGGATATTTTTAGATTTTAAACTATTCATTAATCTCTGGATTGCTTAAAACGCTTTGATTCGACTAATTAAAATATTGGCCAAGGTACAAAATACTTGTCTTTTTTTGGAGATTTTCTTTTTTTTTTGTATGGAAATCGTGCAACATGGTCCGTATGTAAATACGACATCTGAAATGGTCCGGTTCTACTGAATCTTGGTATATAAATATTTCTTAGAATACCGGATATTTTTTTTAGATTTTAAGCAATTCATTAATGTCTGGATTGCTTAAAACGCTCTGATTCGACTAATTAAAATATTGGCCAAGGTACAAAATAGTTGTCTTTTTTGAGATTTTCTTTTTTTGTATGGAAATTGTGGAACATGGTCCGTATGTAAATACGACATCTAAAATGTCCCGGTTCTAATGAATTTTGGTATATAAATATTTCTGAGAATACCGGATATTTTTTTAGATTTTGAGCCAATCAATTCAATTTTACCGAAAGGTATTTTACTTTGTTTTAGTTTTTTTTCAATAATAGGTGTTTCTAATTTTATTTTACACAAATTTTGTATAAACCATTTCATAATTGATCGATTGCTTATAACGCTCTGATTCGACTAATTAAAATATTGGCCAAGGTACAAAATACTTTTCTTTTTGGAGATTTTCTTTTTTTGTATGGAAATTGTAGAACATGGTCCGTATGTAAATACGACATTTGAAATGGCCCGGTTCTAAGAATCTTGGTATATAAATATTTCTTAGAATACCGGATATTTTTTAGATTTTGAGCCAATTGATTCAATTTTACCAAAAGGTATTTTAGTTTCTTTTAGTTTTTTTTTAAAATTGGTGTTTCTAATTTTATTTTACACAAATTTTGTATAAACAGTTTTATAATTGATGGATTCCAATAAAATACGCAATTCACCAATGTCTGTATTGCTTAAAACGCTCTGATTCGACTAATTAAAATATTGGCCAAGGTACAAAATATTTGTCTTTTTAGAGATTTTCTTTTTTTGTATGAAAATTGTGCAACATGGTCCGTATGTAAATACGACATCTGAAATGTCCCGGTTCTAATGAATCTTGGTATAATAAATATTTCTTAGAATACCGGATATTTTATTAAATTTTGAGCCAATCAATTCAATTTTACCAAAAGGTATTTTACTTTCTTTTAGTTTTTTCAAAATTGGTGTTTCTAATTTTATTTTACACAAATTTTGTATAAACAATTTCATAATTGATGGATTCCAATAAAAAGCAATTCACCAATGTCTGGATTGCTTAAAACGCTCTGATTCGACTAATTAAAATATTGGCCAAGGTACAAAATATTTGTCTTCTTTAGAGATTCTCATTTTTTTGTATGGAAATTGTGGAACATGGTCCGTATGTAAATACGACATTTGAAATGGCCCGGTTTTAAGAATCTTGGTATATTAATATTTCTTAGAATACCGGATATTTTTTTAGATTTTGAGCCAATTGATTCAATTTTACCAAAAGGTATTTTTAGTTTCTTTTAGTTTTTTTTAAAATTGGTGTTTCTAATTTTATTTTACACAAATTTTGTATAAACAGTTTTATAATTGATGGATTCCAATAAAATACGCAATCACCAATGTCTGTATTGCTTAAAACGCTCTGATTCGACTAATTAAAATATTGGCCAAGGTACAAAATATTTGTCTTCTTTAGAGATTTTCTTTTTTGTATGAAAATTGTGCAACATGGTCCGTATGTAAATATGACATCTGAAATGTCCCGGTTCTAATGAATCTTGGTATAATAAATATTTCTTAGAATACCGGATATTTTATTAGATTTTGAGCCAATCAAATCAATTTTACAGAAAGGTATTTTTCTTTGTTTTAGTTTTTTTTTTAATAATAGGTGTTTCTAATTTTATTTTACACAAATTTTGTATAAACAATTTCAGAATTGATCGATTGCTTAAAACGCTCTGATTCGACTAATTAAAATATTGGCCAAGGTATAAAATACTTGTCTTTTTGGAGATTTTCTTTTTTTTTGTATGGAAATTGTGGAACATGGTCCGTATGTAAATACGACATCTGAAATGTCCCGGTTCTAATGAATCTTGGTATATAAATATTTCTTAGAATACCGGATATTTTTTTAGATTTTGAGCCAATCAATTCAATTTTACCAAAAGGTATTTTACTTTGTTTTAGTTTTTTTCAAAATTGGTGTTTCTAATTTTATTTTACACAAATTTTGTATAAACAATTTCATAATTGATGGATTCCAATAAAATAAGCAATTTACCAATGTCTGGATTGCTTAATCCGCTCTGATTCGACTAATTAAAATATTGGCCAAGGTACAAAATATTTGTCTTCTTTAGAGATTTTCATTTTTTTTGTATGGAAATTGTGGAACATGGTCCGTATGTAAATACGACATCTGAAATGGCCCGGTTCTAATGAATCTTGGTATATAAATGTTTCTTAGAATACCGGATATTTTATTAGATTTTGAGCCAATCAAATCAATTTTACCGAAAGGTATTTTACTTTGTTTTAGTTTTTTTTCAATAATAGGCGTTTCTAATTTTATTTTACACAAATGTTGTATAAACAATTTCATAATTGATCGATTGCTTAAAACGCTCTGATTCGACTAATTAAAATATTGGCCAAGGTACAAAATACTTGTCTTTTTGGAGATTTTCTTTTTTCTGTATGGAAATTGTGCAACATGGTCCGTATGTAAATACGACATCTGAAATGGCCCGGTTCTAATGAATCTTGGTATATAAATATTTCTTAGAATACCGGATATTTTTAGATTTTAAACTATTCATTAATCTCTGGATTGCTTAAAACGCTTTGATTCGACTAATTAAAATATTGGCCAAGGTACAAAATACTTGTCTTTTTTTTGGAGATTTTCTTTTTTTTTGTATGGAAATCGTGCAACATGGTCCGTATGTAAATACGACATCTGAAATGGTCCGGTTCTACTGAATCTTGGTATATAAATATTTCTTAGAATACCGGATATTTTTTTAGATTTTAAGCAATTCATTAATGTCTGGATTGCTTAAAACGCTCTGATTCGACTAATTAAAATATTGGCCAAGGTACAAAATAGTTGTCTTTTTGGAGATTTTCTTTTTTTTGTATGGAAATTGTGGAACATGGTCCGTATGTAAATACGACATCTAAAATGTCCCGGTTCTAATGAATTTTGGTATATAAATATTTCTAGAATACCGGATATTTTTTTAGATTTTGAGCCAATCAATTCAATTTTACCGAAAGGTATTTTACTTTGTTTTAGTTTTTTTCAATAATAGGTGTTTCTAATTTTATATTACACAAATTTTGTATAAACCATTTCATAATTGATCGATTGCTTATAACGCTCTGATTCGACTAATTAAAATATTGGCCAAGGTACAAAATACTTGTCTTTTTTTGGAGATTTTCTTTTTTTGTATGGAAATTGTGCAACATGGTCCGTATGTAAATACGACATCTGAAATGGCCCGGTTCTAATGAATCTTGGTATATAAATATTTCTTAGAATACCGGATATTTTTTTAGATTTTGAGCCAATTGATTCAATTTTACCAAAAGGTATTTTAGTTTCTTTTAGTTTTTTTAAATTGGTGTTTCTAATTTTATTTTACACAAATTTTGTATAAACAATTTTATAATTGATGGATTCCAATAAAATACGCAATTCACCAATGTCTGTATTGCTTAAAACGCTCTAATTCGACTAATTAAAATATTGGCCAAGGTACAAAATATTTGTCTTCTTTAGGGATTTTCTTTTTTTGTATGGAAATTGTGCAACATGGTCCGTATGTAAATACGACATCTGAAATGTCCCGGTTCTAATGAATCTTGGTATAATAAATATTTCTTAGAATACCGGATATTTTATTAAATTTTGAGCCAATCAATTCAATTTTACCAAAAGGTATTTTACTTTCTTTTAGTTTTTTCAAAATTGGTGTTTCTAATTTTATTTTACACAAATTTTGTATAAACAATTTCATAATTGATGGATTCCAATAAAATAAGCAATTCACCAATGTCTGGATTGCTTAAAACGCTCTGATTCGACTAATTAAAATATTGGCCAAGGTACAAAATATTTGTCTTCTTTAGAGATTTTCATTTTTTTGTATGGAAATTGTGGAACATGGTCCGTATGTAAATACGACATCTGAAATGGCCCGGTTCTAATGAATCTTGGTATATAAATGTTTCTTAGAATACCGGATATTTTATTAGATTTTGAGCCAATCAAATCAATTTTACAGAAAGGTATTTTTCTTTGTTTTAGTTTTTTTTTTAATAATAGGTGTTTCTAATTTTATTTTACACAAATTTTGTATAAACAATTTCAGAATTGATCGATTGCTTAAAACGCTCTGATTCGACTAATTAAAATATTGGCCAAGGTATAAAATACTTGTCTTTTTGGAGATTTTCTTTTTTTGTATGGAAATTGTGGAACATGGTCCGTATGTAAATACGACATCTGAAATGTCCCGGTTCTAATGAATCTTGGTATATAAATATTTCTTAGAATACCGGATATTTTTTAGATTTTGAGCCAATCAATTCAATTTTACCAAAAGGTATTTTACTTTCTTTTAGTTTTTCAAAAATTGGTGTTTCTAATTTTATTTTACACAAATTTTGTATAAACAATTTCATAATTGATGGATTCCAATAAAATAAGCAATTTACCAATGTCTGGATTGCTTAATCCGCTCTGATTCGACTAATTAAAATATTGGCCAAGGTACAAAATATTTGTCTTCTTTAGAGATTTTCTTTTTTTTGTATGGAAATTGTGGAACATGGTCCGTATGTAAATACGACATCTGAAATGGCCCGGTTCTAATGAATCTTGGTATATAAATGTTTCTTAGAATACCTGATATTTTATTAGATTTTGAGCCAATCAAATCAATTTTACCGAAAGGTATTTTACTTTGTTTTAGTTTTTTTTTTCAATAATAGGCGTTTCTAATTTTATTTTACACAAATTTTGTATAAACAATTTCATAATTGATCGATTGCTTAAAACGCTCTGATTCGACTAATTAAAATATTGGCCAAGGTACAAAATACTTGCCTTTTTGGAGATTTTCTTTTTTTTGTATGGAAATTGTGCAACATGGTCCGTATGTAAATACGACATCTGAAATGGTCCGGTTCTACTGAATCTTGGTATATACATATTTTTAGAATACCGGATATTTTTGAGATTTTAAGCAATTCATTAATGTCTGGATTGCTTAAAACGCTCTGATTCGACTAATTAAAATATTGGCCAAGGTACAAAATAGTTGTCTTTTTTTGGAGATTTTCTTTTTTGTATGGAAATTGTGCAACATGGTCCGTATGTAAATACGACATCTGAAATGGTCCGGTTCTACTGAATCTTGGTATATACATATTTTTAGAATACCGGATATTTTTGAGATTTTAAGCAATTCATTAATGTCTGGATTGCTTAAAACGCTCTGATTCGACTAATTAAAATATTGGCCAAGGTACAAAATATTTGTCTTCTTTAGAGATTTTCATTTTTTTGTATGGAAATTGTGGAACATGGTCCGTATGTAAATACGACATCTGAAATGGCCCGGTTCTAATGAATCTTGGTATATAAATGTTTCTTAGAATACCGGATATTTTATTAGATTTTGAGCCAATCAATTCAAATTTACCAAAGGGTATTTTTAGTTTTTTTAGTTTTTTCTTCAAAAAAACTTGTTTCTAATTTTATTTTAATTTAGACAAATTTTGTATAAACAATTTCATAATTGATAGATTCCAATGAAATAAACAATTCACCAATGTCTGATTGCTTAAAACGCTCTGATTCGACTAATTAAAATATTGGCCAAGGTAGAAAATACTTTTCTTTTTTTGGAGATTTTCTTTTTTTGTATGGAAATTGTAGGTCCGTATGTAAATACGACATTTGAAATGGCCCGGTTCTAATGAATCTTGGTATATAAATATTTCTTAGAATTCCGGATATTTTTTAGATTTTGAGCCAATCAATTCAATTTTACCAAAGGGTCTTTTAGTTTTTTTAGTTTTTTTTCAAAAAAAGGTGTTTCTAATTTTATTTTAATTTAGACAAATTTTGTATAAACAATTTCATAATTGATAGATTCCAATGAAATAAGCAATTCACCAATGTCTGGATTGCTTAATCCGCTCTGATTCGACTAATTAAAATATTGGCCAAGGTACAAAATATTTGTCTTCTTTAGAGATTTTCATTTTTTTTGTATGGAAATTCTGGAACATGGTCCGTATGTAAATACGACATCTGAAATGGCCCGGTCCTAATGAATCTTGGTATATAAATATTTCTTAGAATACCGGATATTTTTTAGATTTTGAGCAATCTATTAATCTCTGGATTGCTTAAAGCGCTTTGATTCGACTAATTAAAATATTGGCCAAGGTACAAAATACTTGTCTTTTTGGAGATTTTCTTTTTTTGTATGGAAATCGTGCAACATGGTCCGTATGTAAATACGACATCTGAAATGGTCCGGTTCTAATGAATCTTGGTATATACATATTTTTTAGAATACCGATATTTTTGAGATTTTAAGCAATTCATTAATGTCTGGATTGCTTAAAACGCTCTGATTCGACTAATTAAAATATTGGCCAAGGTACAAAATAGTTGTCTTTTTGGAGATTTTCTTTTTTTGTATGGAAATTGTGCAACATGGTCCGTATGTAAATACGACATCTGAAATGGCCCGGTTCTAATGAATCTTGGTATATAAATATTTCTTAGAATACCGGATATTTTTTTAGATTTTAAGCAATTCATTAATGTCTGGATTGCTTAAAACGCTCTGATTCGACTAATTAAAATATTGGCCAAGGTACAAAATAGTTGTCTTTTTTGGAGATTTTCTTTTTGTATGGAAATTGTGGAACATGGTCCGTATGTAAATACGACATCTAAAATGTCCCGGTTCTAATGAATTTTGGTATAATAAATATTTCTTAGAATACCGGATATTTTATTAGATTTTGAGCCAATCAAATCAATTTTACAGAAAGGTATTTTACTTTGTTTTAGTTTTTTTTCAATAATAGGTGTTTCTAATTTTATTTTACACAAATTTTGTATAAACAATTTCATAATTGATCGATTGCTTAAAACGCTCTGATTCGACTAATTAAAATATTGGCCAAGGTACAAAATACTTGTCTTTTTGGAGATTTTCTTTTTTGTATGGAAATTGTACAACATGGTCCGTATGTAAATACGACATCTGAAATGGCCCGGTTCTAATGAATCTTGGTATATAAATGTTTCTTAGAATACCGGATATTTTATTAGATTTTGAGCCAATCAAATCAATTTTACCGAAATGTATTTTACTTTGTTTTAGTTTTTTTTTTCAATAATAGGTGTTTCTAATTTTATTTTACCCAAATTTTGTATAAACAATTTCATAATTGATCGATTGCTTAAAACGCTCTGATTCGACTAATTAAAATATTGGCCAAGGTACAAAATACTTGTCTTTTTTTGGAGATTTTCTTTTTTTTTGTATGGAAATTGTACAACATGGTCCGTATGTAAATACGACATCTGAAATGGCCCGGTTCTAATGAATCTTGGTATATAAATGTTTCTTAGAATACCGGATATTTTATTAGATTTTGAGCCAATCAAATCAATTTTACCGAAAGGTATTTTACTTTGTTTTAGTTTTTTTTTTCAATAATAGGTGTTTCTAATTTTATTTTACACAAATTTTGTATAAACAATTTCATAATTGATCGATTGCTTAAAACGCTCTGATTCGACTAATTAAAATATTGGCCAAGGTACAAAATACTTGCCTTTTTTGAGATTTTCTTTTTTTGTATGGAAATTGTACAACATGGTCCGTATGTAAACACGACATCTGAAATGGCCCGGTTCTAATGAATCTTGGTATATAAATGTTTCTTTAGAATTCCGGATATTTTATTAGATTTTGAGCCAATCAAATCAATTTTACCGAAAGGTATTTTACTTTGTTTTAGTTTGTTTTTCAATAATAGGTGTTTCTAATTTTATTTTACACAAATTTTGTATAAACAATTTTGTAATTGATCGATTGCTTAAAACGCTCTGATTCGACTAATTAAAATATTGGCCAAGGTACAAAATACTTGTCTTTTTTGGAGATTTTCTTTTTTTGTATGGAATTTGTACAACATGGTCCGTATGTAAATACGACATCTGAAATGGCCCGGTTCTAATGAATCTTGGTATATAAATGTTTCTTAGAATACCGGATATTTTTTAGATTTTAAGCAATTCATTAATCTCTGGATTGCTTAAAACGCTCTGATTCGACTAATTAAAATATTGGCCAAGGTACAAAATATTTGTCTTTTTGGATTTTTCTTTTTTTTGTATGGAAATTGTGGAACATGGTCCGTATGTAAATACGCCATCTGAAATGGCCGGTTTTAATGAATCTTGGTATATAAATGTTTCTTAGAATACCGGATATTTTTTAGATTTTAAGCAATTCATTAATCTCTGGATTGCTTAAAACGCTCTGATTCGACTAATTAAAATATTGGCCAAGGTACCAAATAGTTGTCTTTTTTGAGATTTTCTGTTTTTGGTATGGATATTTTGGAACATGGTCCGTATGTAAATACGCCATCTGAAATGGCCCGGTTCTAATGAATCTTGGTATATAAATGTTTCTTAGAATACCGGATATTTTTTTAGATTTTAAGCAATTCACCAATATCTGGATTGCTTAAAACGCTCTGATTCGACTAATTAAAATATTGGCCAAGGTACAAAATATTTGTCTTCTTTAGAGATTTTCTTTTTTTTTGTATGGAAATTGTGCAACATGGTCCGTATGTAAATACGACATCTGAAATGGCCCGGTTCTAATGAATCTTGGTATATAAATGTTTCTTAGAATACCGGATATTTTATTAGATTTTGAGCCAATCAAATCAATTTTACCGAAAGGTATTTTACTTTGTTTTAGTTTTTTTTTCAATAATAGGTGTTTCTAATTTTATTTTACACAAATTTTGTATAAACAATTTCATAATTGATCGATTGCTTAAAACGCTCTGATTCGACTAATTAAAATATTGGCCAAGGTACAAAATACTTGCCTTTTGGAGATTTTCTTTTTTTTGTATGGAAATTGTACAACATGGTCCGTATGTAAATACGACATCTGAAATGGCCCGGTTCTAATGAATCTTGGTATATAAATGTTTCTTAGAATACCGGATATTTTATTAGATTTTGAGCCAATCAAATCAATTTTACCGAAAGGTATTTTACTTTGTTTTAGTTTTTTTTCAATAATAGGTGTTTTTAATTTTATTTTACACAAATTTTGTATAAACAATTTCATAATTGATCTATTGCTTAAAACGCTCTGATTCGACTAATTAAAATATTGGCCAAGGTACAAAATACTTGTCTTTTTGGAGATTTTCTTTTTTGTATGGAAATTGTACAACATGGTCCGTATGTAAATACGACATCTGAAATGGCCCGGTTCTAATGAATCTTGGTATATAAATGTTTCTTAGAATACCGGATATTTTATTAGATTTTGAGCCAATCAAATCAATTTTACCGAAATGTATTTTACTTTGTTTTAGTTTTTTTCAATAATAGGTGTTTCTAATTTTATTTTACCCAAATTTTGTATAAACAATTTCATAATTGATCGATTGCTTAAAACGCTCTGATTCGACTAATTGAAATATTGGCCAAGGTACAAAATACTTGTCTTTTTTGAGATTTTCTTTTTTTGTATGGAAATTGTACAACATGGTCCGTATGTAAATACGACATCTGAAATGGCCCGGTTCTAATGCATCTTGGTATATAAATGTTTCTTAGAATACCGGATATTTTATTAGATTTTGAGCCAATCAAATCAATTTTACCGAAAGGTATTTTACTTTGTTTTAGTTTTTTTTCAATAATAGGTGTTTCTAATTTTATTTTACACAAATTTTGTATAAACAATTTCATAATTGATCGATTGCTTAAAACGCTCTGATTCGACTAATTGAAATATTGGCCAAGGTACAAAATACTTGTCTTTTTTTGAGATTTTCTTTTTGTATGGAAATTGTACAACATGGTCCGTATGTAAATACGACATCTGAAATGGCCCGGTTCTAATGCATCTTGGTATATAAATGTTTCTTAGAATACCGGATATTTTATTAGATTTTGAGCCAATCAAATCAATTTTACCGAAAGGTATTTTACTTTGTTTTAGTTTTTTTTTTTCAATAATAGGTGTTTCTAATTTTATTTTACACAAATTTTGTATAAACAATTTTGTAATTGATCGATTGCTTAAAACGCTCTGATTCGACTAATTAAAATATTGGCCAAGGTACAAAATACTTGTCTTTTTTTGGAGATTTTCTTTTTTTTGTATGGAAATTGTACAACATGGTCCGTATGTAAATACGACATCTGAAATGGCCCGGTTCTAATGAATCTTGGTATATAAATGTTTCTTAGAATACCGGATATTTTATTAGATTTTGAGCCAATCAAATCAATTTTACCGAAATGTATTTTACTTTGTTTTAGTTTTTTTCAATAATAGGTGTTTCTAATTTTATTTTACACAAATTTTGTATAAACAATTTCATAATTGATCGATTGCTTAAAACGCTCTGATTCGACTAATTAAAATATTGGCCAAGGTACAAAATACTTGCCTTTTTGGAGATTTTCTTTTTTGTATGGAAATTGTACAACATGGTCCGTATGTAAATACGACATCTGAAATGGCCCGGTTCTAATGAATCTTGGTATATAAATGTTTCTTAGAATACCGGATATTTTATTAGATTTTGAGCCAATCAAATCAATTTTACCGAAAGGTATTTTACTTTGTTTTAGTTTTTTTTCAATAATAGGTGTTTCTAATTTTATTTTACACAAATTTTGTATAAACAATTTCATAATTGATCGATTGCTTAAAACGCTCTGATTCGACTAATTAAAATATTGGCCAAGGTACAAAATACTTGCCTTTTTTGGAGATTTTCTTTTTTTGTATGGAAATTGTACAACATGGTCCGTATGTAAATACGACATCTGAAATGGCCCGGTTCTAATGAATCTTGGTATATAAATGTTTCTTAGAATACCGGATATTTTATTAGATTTTGAGCCAATCAAATCAATTTTACCGAAAGGTATTTTACTTTGTTTTTAGTTTTTTTTTTCAATAATAGGTGTTTCTAATTTTATTTTACACAAATTTTGTATAAACAATTTCATAATTGATCGATTGCTTAAAACGCTCTGATTCGACTAATTAAAATATTGGCCAAGGTACAAAATACTTGGCTTTTTGGAGATTTTCTTTTTTTTGTATGGAAATTGTAGAACATGGTCCGTATGTAAATACGACATCTGAAATGGCCCGGTTCTAATGAATCTTGGTATATAAATGTTTCTTAGAATTCCGGATATTTTATTAGATTTTGAGCCAATCAATTCAATTTTACCGAAAGGTATTTTACTTTGTTTTAGTTTGTTTTTTCAATAATAGGTGTTTCTAATTTTATTTTACACAAATTTTGTATAAACAATTTTGTAATTGATCGATTGCTTAAAACGCTCTGATTCGACTAATTAAAATATTGGCCAAGGTACAAAATACTTGTCTTTTTTTGGAGATTTTCTTTTTTTTTGTATGGAATTTGTACAACATGGTCCGTATGTAAATACGACATCTGAAATGGCCCGGTTCTAATGAATCTTGGTATATAAATGTTTCTTAGAATACCGGATATTTTTTTAGATTTTAAGCAATTCATTAATCTCTGGATTGCTTAAAACGCTCTGATTCGACTAATTAAAATATTGGCCAAGGTACAAAATATTTGTCTTTTTTTGGATATTTTCTTTTTTTTTTGTATGGAAATTGTGGAACATGGTCCGTATGTAAATACGCCATCTGAAATGGCCCGGTTTTAATGAATCTTGGTATATAAATGTTTCTTAGAATACCGGATATTTTTTTAGATTTTAAGCAATTCATTAATCTCTGGATTGCTTAAAAACGCTCTGATTCGACTAATTAAAATATTGGCCAAGGTACAAAATAGTTGTCTTTTTGTGGAGATTTTCTGTTTTTTGGTATGGATATTGTGGAACATGGTCCGTATGTAAATACGCCATCTGAAATGGCCCGGTTCTAATGAATCTTGGTATATAAATGTTTCTTAGAATACCGGATATTTTTTTTTAGATTTTAAGCAATTCACCAATATCTGGATTGCTTAAAACGCTCTGATTCGACTAATTAAAATATTGGCCAAGGTACAAAATATTTGTCTTCTTTAGAGATTTTCTTTTTTTGTATGGAAATTGTGCAACATGGTCCGTATGTAAATACGACATCTGAAATGGCCCGGTTCTAATGAATCTTGGTATATAAATGTTTCTTAGAATACCGGATATTTTATTAGATTTTGAGCCAATCAAATCAATTTTACCAAAAGGTATTTTACTTTGTTTTAGTTTTTTTTCAATAATAGGTGTTTCTAATTTTATTTTACACAAATTTTGTATAAACAATTTCATAATTGATCGATTGCTTAAAACGCTCTGATTCGACTAATTAAAATATTGGCCAAGGTACAAAATACTTGTCTTTTTGGAGATTTTCTTTTTTTTGTATGGAAATTGTACAACATGGTCCGTATGTAAATACGACATCTGAAATGGCCCGGTTCTAATGAATCTTGGTATATAAATGTTTCTTAGAATACCGGATATTTTATTAGATTTTGAGCCAATCAAATCAATTTTACCGAAAGGTATTTTACTTTGTTTTAGTTTTTTTTTCAATAATAGGTGTTTCTAATTTTATTTTACACAAATTTTGTATAAACAATTTCATAATTGATCGATTGCTTAAAACGCTCTGATTCGACTAATTAAAATATTGGCCAAGGTACAAAATACTTGTCTTTTTTTGGAGATTTTCTTTTTTTTTGTATGGAAATTGTACAACATGGTCCGTATGTAAATACGACATCTGAAATGGCCCGGTTCTAATGAATCTTGGTATATAAATGTTTCTTAGAATACCGGATATTTTATTAGATTTTGAGCCAATCAAATCAATTTTACCGAAAGGTATTTTACTTTGTTTTAGTTTTTTTCAATAATAGGTGTTTCTAATTTTATTTTACACAAATTTTGTATAAACAATTTCATAATTGATCGATTGCTTAAAACGCTCTGATTCGACTAATTAAAATATTGGCCAAGGTACAAAATACTTGTCTTTTTTGGAGATTTTCTTTTTTGTATGGAAATTGTACAACATGGTCCGTATGTAAATACGACATCTGAAATGGCCCGGTTCTAATGAATCTTGGTATATAAATGTTTCTTAGAATACCGGATATTTTATTAGATTTTGAGCCAATCAAATCAATTTTACCGAAAGGTATTTTTACTTTGTTTTAGTTTTTTTTTCAATAATAGGTGTTTCTAATTTTATTTTACACAAATTTTGTATAAACAATTTCATAATTGATCGATTGCTTAAAACGCTCTGATTCGACTAATTAAAATATTGGCCAAGGTACAAAATACTTGTCTTTTTTGGAGATTTTCTTTTTTTGTATGGAAATTGTACAACATGGTCCGTATGTAAATACGACATCTGAAATGGCCCGGTTCTAATGAATCTTGGTATATAAATATTTCTTAGAATACCGGATATTTTATTAGATTTTGAGCCAATCAAATCAATTTTACCGAAAGGTATTTTACTTTGTTTTAGTTTTTTTTCAATAATAGGTGTTTCTAATTTTATTTTACACAAATTTTGTATAAACAATTTCATAATTGATCGATTGCTTAAAACGCTCTGATTCGACTAATTAAAATATTGGCCAAGGTACAAAATACTTGTCTTTTTTGGAGATTTTCTTTTTTTGTATGGAAATTGTACAACATGGTCCGTATGTAAATACGACATCTGAAATGGCCCGGTTCTAATGAATCTTGGTATATAAATGTTTCTTAGAATACCGGATATTTTATTAGATTTTGAGCCAATCAAATCAATTTTACCGAAAGGTATTTTACTTTGTTTTAGTTTGTTTTTTTCAATAATAGGTGTTTCTAATTTTATTTTACACAAATTTTGTATAAACAATTTTGTAATTGATCGATTGCTTAAAACGCTCTGATTCGACTAATTAAAATATTGGCCAAGGTACAAAATACTTGTCTTTTTTGGAGATTTTCTTTTTTTTGTATGGAAATTGTACAACATGGTCCGTATGTAAATACGACATCTGAAATGGCCCGGTTCTAATGAATCTTGGTATATAAATGTTTCTTAGAATACCGGATATTTTATTAGATTTTGAGCCAATCAAATCAATTTTACCGAAAGGTATTTTACTTTGTTTTAGTTTTTTTTTCAATAATAGGTGTTTCTAATTTTATTTTACACAAATTTTGTATAAACAATTTCATAATTGATCGATTGCTTAAAACGCTCTGATTCGACTAATTAAAATATTGGCCAAGGTACAAAATATTTGTCTTTTTTTGGAGATTTTCTTTTTTGTATGGAAATTGTACAACATGGTCCGTATGTAAATACGACATCTGAAATGGCCCGGTTCTAATGAATCTTGGTATATAAATGTTTCTTAGAATACCGGATATTTTATTAGATTTTGAGCCAATCAAATCAATTTTACCGAAAGGTATTTTACTTTGTTTTAGTTTTTTTTCAATAATAGGTGTTTCTAATTTTATTTTACACAAATTTTGTATAAACAATTTCATAATTGATCGATTGCTTAAAACGCTCTGATTCGACTAATTAAAATATTGGCCAAGGTACAAAATACTTGTCTTTTTGGAGATTTTCTTTTTTTTTTATGGAAATTGTACAACATGGTCCGTATGTAAATACGACATCTGAAATGGCCCGGTTCTAATGAATCTTGGTATATAAATGTTTCTTAGAATACCGGATATTTTATTAGATTTTGAGCCAATCAAATCAATTTTACCGAAAGGTATTTTACTTTGTTTTAGTTTTTTTTTTCAATAATAGGTGTTTCTAATTTTATTTTACACAAATTTTGTATAAACAATTTCATAATTGATCGATTGCTTAAAACGCTCTGATTCGACTAATTAAAATATTGGCCAAGGTACAAAATACTTGTCTTTTTGGAGATTTTCTTTTTTTTGTATGGAAATTGTGGAACATGGTCCGTATGTAAATACGACATCTGAAATGGCCCGGTTCTAATGAATCTTGGTATATAAATGTTTCTTAGAATACCGGATATTTTATTAGATTTTGAGCCAATCAAATCAATTTTACCGAAAGGTATTTTACTTTGTTTTAGTTTTTTTTTTCAATAATAGGTGTTTCTAATTTTATTTTACACAAATTTTGTATAAACAATTTCATAATTGATCGATTGCTTAAAACGCTCTGATTCGACTAATTAAAATATTGGCCAAGGTACAAAATACTTGTCTTTTTTGGAGATTTTCTTTTTTTGTATGGAAATTGTGCAACATGGTCCGTATGTAAATACGACATCTGAAATGGCCCGGTTCTAATGAATCTTGGTATATAAATGTTTCTTAGAATACCGGATATTTTATTAGATTTTGAGCCAATCAAATCAATTTTACCAAAGGTATTTTACTTTGTTTTAGTTTTTTTTTCAATAATAGGTGTTTCTAATTTTATTTTACACAAATTTTGTATAAACAATTTCATAATTGATCGATTGCTTAAAACGCTCTGATTCGACTAATTAAAATATTGGCCAAGGTACAAAATACTTGTCTTTTTTGGAGATTTTTCTTTTTTTTTTTTTATGGAAATTGTACAACATGGTCCGTATGTAAATACGACATCTGAAATGGCCCGGTTCTAATGAATCTTGGTATATAAATGTTTCTTAGAATACCGGATATTTTATTAGATTTTGAGCCAATCAAATCAATTTTACCGAAAGGTATTTTACTTTTGTTTTTAGTTTTTTTTTCAATAATAGGTGTTTCTAATTTTATTTTACACAAATTTTGTATAAACAATTTCAGAATTGATCGATTGCTTAAAACGCTCTGATTCGACTAATTAAAATATTGGCCAAGGTACAAAATACTTGCCTTTTTTGGAGATTTTCTTTTTTTTGTATGGAAATTGTGCAACATGGTCCGTATGTAAATACGACATCTGAAATTGTCCGGTTCTAATGAATCTTGGTATATACATATTTCTTAGAATACCGGATATTTTTTTAGATTTTAAGCTGTTCATTAATCTCTGGATTGCTTAAAACGCTTTGATTCGACTAATTAAAATATTGGCCAAGGTACAAAATACTTGTCTTTTGGAGATTTTTTTTGTATGGAAATTGTGCAACATGGTCCGTATGTAAATACGACAATGAAATAGTCCGGTTCTAATGAATCTTGGTATATACATATTTCTTAGAATACCGGATATTTTTTAGATTTTGAGCCAATCAATTCAATTTTACCAAAAGCTATTTTACTTTCTTTTAGTTTTTTTCAAAAATTGGTGTTTCTAATTTTTTTTTACACAAATTTTGTATAAACAATTTCATAATTGATGGATTCCAATAAAATAAGCAATTCACCAATATCTGGATTGCTTAAAACGCTCTGATTCGACTAATTAAAATATTGGCCAAGGTACAAAATATTTGTCTTTTAGAGATTTTCATTTTTTTGTATGGTAATTGTGCAACATGGTCCGTATGTAAATACGACATCTGAAATGGCCCGTTCTAATGAATCTTGGTATATAAATATTTCTTAGAATACCGGATATTTTTTTAGATTTTGAGCCAATCAATTCAATTTTACCAAAAGGTATTTTTAGTTTGATAATTGATGGATTCCAATAAAATAAGCACTGCGACCAATGTCAAATTTAAAACTTGGACACCACAATTTCTGTACAAAATTTGCACATTGTGAAGTTGGCTTAAGGTATCATTTACAATTCTAACAGCAGGTAGTCTCAGCAGGGGTTTATCTTATAGATGGACTGTAGAATGAATCATTACACTAAGCACGTTTTAGAAAATAGGTAATTTACGTTGCTTACTTAATTTTTTCTTTAAGGAATATATTTGAAGGTATCGCTATTTAAACACCATAACTCGATTAATTATCGAATCAAAATTTTGTTTAGGAAATGTTTACAAAATAAAATTAGAAATAATTTTGATTTAAAAACGTCTACAAACAATAACTTTTAAATTAAATCAAAAACTAAACATTGTTATTTGGGTTGACTGATTATTACTTATTTTTTAAATAAATCTAACCTACCAATTATTGTAAGTTATTTAAAAGAAATCATTAAACTCTATTCATAATATTTAGTCCTTACAAAATGTATATTTTATGACGTTTCATTTTTTTATATAGATTTTCATTTAATTTTAAACTATAACTTGGTATCTTAATTATAATTATGTAATAAATTCTTGTCAAAAACTAAATATATACGTTGAAAATAAGAATTGCCTTAGTTTTTATTTTCACTTTTATATTAACTACAGAAAAAATGAAACGTCATAAAATATACATTTTGTAAGGACTAAATATTATGAATAGAGAGTTTAATGATTTTTTTTAATAACTTACTATAATTAGTAGGTTAGATTTATTTAAAAATAAGTAATAATCAGTCAACCCAAATAACCATGTTTAGTTTTTGATTTAATTTAAAAGTTATTGCTTGTAGACGTTTTTTAAATCAAAATTATTTCTACTTTTATTTTGTAAACATTTCCTAAACAAAATTTTGATTCGATAATTAATCGAGCTATGGTGTTTAATTAGCGATACCTTAAATATATTCTTTAAAGAAAAATTAAGTAAGCAATGTAAATTACCTATTTTCTAAAACGTGCTTAGTGTAATGATTCATTCTACAGTCCTTCTATAAGATAACCCCTGCTGAGACTACCTGCTGTTAGAATTGTAAATGATACCCTTAAGCCCGTTTTACAATGTGCAAACTTTTGTTTAAAAAAATTGTGGTGTCCAAGTTTTAAATTTCATGAGTGTACATATGACACCTCTAAAACTACTGGCCCGGTTCTAATGAAACTTAGTATTTAAAGATTGTTAGAATACCGGATATATGGTTACAAAGGGCCCTTATAGAATGGTATGTTTTTAAGAATCATTTTTTCACATAAAAGCAACTTCTAATTTTATTTTACAAATTTTGCGTAATCAATTTCATACCAACATCTGGATTGCTTAAAACGTTATAATTAGATGAATTAAAATGTTCATGATATTAAATTTTATGGATATTCCTTTTGTTTTACATACAAGTTACCGAACATTGACCGTATGTAAATATGACATCTTTAAAACCACTGGCCTGGTTCTAATGAAACTTATTGTTTAAAAATTTCTTAGTATACCACATATTTGGTTAAATTATCAACTAATCGATCCAACTGAAAAAGCCTTTAGGAAAATTTTGTATAAACATTTTTTTTATCTGATGCGTAGTTATAAAATTAAATTAGAAAATTAGTATTAAATATTTTAGTATTGATTGTGATATTTAATAATAACAGTGTTGTTGTTACAACAGGTTTGCCCTGAGTCACAGGAAACTATAAAACGAATTACATTGTGTAGGACCAAATATATTTTTCAAATACTCGATACAAAAATCAAAAGAAAGAAAATATTAACCTATATTATAACTAAAATAAAATTATAATTTTATTTATTAATATCAATTGAACCAACCATCTCGTTGGACGCAGTTCACATTACTGATATGAGTGAATTGATTAAGATATTAGACCGATGTGTTCTTTATATGTCGAGTGTTGAATCTAGGAACTAAAAATTTAATCCTGGGTAGCAACCAAAGGCAGCTAACACTGTTGTAGATACTTAATAGTGACTGAAATTCTGCGAGTCACTACCAGGTAAAGTTAAGTGTTTCTCAGAGCCGATATATGTTCAAAATTTTTTGATGGTTATTCAACGAAAGACAAATATTCACAAATTTTTTGGACGTCTTCCAAATCAGTCCTCTGACACTCAATAACTGGATCATATTAACGACCCGTACTCCAACATATTACCAAAAAATTGTAACAAAACAATTAATGATCTACTAAGGAATTCATGACAATTTCTATAAATAAACCCATAGGTCTTAAGTGCTCTACTGTTAACATTTCGAATGTGTTGAGTAATATCTAGTTTGAAATTGAAATTACCATCACCATTGAGTCGTAAGGAATAACGGTTTGTTTTTTAACAAAAAATGCATTGAGCACTTTTTTAAATTAAAAAAAAATGTTTCAATGGTGTCAATCTTCAGTTATTTTTAGAAAATATGTTTTATGTTGTAGGGATGTCCGAACTCGAGGCTTTTTAAAAAATATATGTCAAGACCCCGGGCGTACAAGTAATATATATATATACATTGTCAACACTAATGTTTATAGCTGATCTCTGATATGATTTTAATTCTTCTTCATTATATTTTCCTTAATCGTTAAATCAGGTGTGCTAGGCTAGCTATTTATACTACTTACAAAAATTTAATTGAAATGGGACACAAACAAAACAAAAGATATTACTTTTTATGCTTATGTTAGATGTTTTGCAGAAATGCCTGGAATAATGGCCTTAAGAAAAAGAGCGTGCGACGATAAACCCCTAAAGAATGCAAAAATTGTCGGTTGTACCCACATAAATGCTCAAACTGCAGTTTTGATCGAAACTTTAGCTGCTCTCGGTGCTCGTGTTCGTTGGGCTGCTTGTAATATATATTCGACTCAGGTAAGTTTAAAGTTTTTAAGTACGCAAAATTAAATAAAATTTGATCTTACTAGGAACGAAGTGGCAGCAACATTGGCCGAATCTAATTTTCCCAATTTTTGCATGGCGAGGAGAAACCGAAGAAGATTTTTGGTGGTCTATAGATAAATGTGTAAACGCGGAAAACCTGGCAACCCAATATGATTTTAGACGATGGAGGAGACGCTACACATTTAATGCTTAAGAAGTATCCGCAATGTTTAAACTAATCAAAGGTATTTGATTTTGGTGTTCGTATATTACTGAAATTGTATTTTGTGTAAGCATGTAGTCTGAGCGTCTTTTGTTAACTTTTGTTTGTTAAGAAAGGATGTTCTGTGCATGTCTAATGCAGTTAAGACACATTAAGTTCGTGTCTAGGTATTGCTGAAGAAAGTGTTACTGGTGTCCATCGTTTGTATCAGTTATCTAAAGCGGGAAAGTTGACCGTCCCAGCTATGAATGTTAATGATTCTGTAACAAAAACTAAATTTGACAATCTTTACAGCTGCCGAGAATCAAATTATTGATAGGTAAGGTTTAGAGCTGTATTTAAATAAATCTGTACAATTTTTTGATAGTTTAAAGCGCTCGACAGATATTATGTTTGGAGGAAAGCAGGCAATCATTTGCGGCTATGGAGAAGTCGGGAAAGGTTGCTCACAGGCTTTGAAGGCACTTGGTTGTGTAGTGTATATTACCGAAATCGATCCAATTTGTGCACTTCAAGCGAGGTAAGTAGTAGACAACTTCGATTCAGTATTTATTTCTTGGTTCCAAGTTTATTATAAACTGGGAGTGTAAAAAAAACTTGTACGTAATTTAATTTTGTTAAACTTTGTATTTCGAGTTTTTGCATTATTTCACGGATTTGATTAGATTTTTGGCGGTAATCGCCTGATGCTCTTGCTTAAGTATTTGAAACCAGCAAAAAGGATTCTACCATTTTTCATTCATTAGTTCTCTGATACCGACATTTAGTTCCCCTATTATTTTTCAAGTGGGGGAAAAAGATGAGACATGTGTATTCGACCGAATTCCAGAGAAACGGAAGTTTCTGTACTCATTCAGCTAGTCGTAAATTTAAAAACAATCGGTTATGATTTACAAGTGTTTTGTATTTCATAAATTTCACGTGTGTAGACATTGTATAAACACCTTACCGGTGTTGATCTTGTTTTACCACGCCTGTGTTAAATTAATATCGTAAGTGTTTAAGGTAAAATAACAATCGTGTTAATAAGATTCTTGTGTAAATAAATCCTAGTTGTGGGGACGGCAATAAAAACTACCCGTTTTTTCCCGTACACACGGGCTTTGACTAAACATTTTGCTCTTCCTCGCGAATTCCAAAGGATAGAGACGTTGAACAGGCCGTATTAACAACCCTTTAACAGCATTTACCAGCACTACTCTTACTATGTCGTCTTTTCCGGGTATCAACTCGATCCAGTGGCCAATTCAACCTTTTGCTCATATCACTCCTGATTAAGACTAATTCACCTAACTCAATACAACGATCCCCCCTTCACTCTCGAGATCGATTTTAATTGTTTTAAATGCTTATTATGGAATCGTCTCCTTAAATCATTGCGCAGTTTTTTGCATATATTTTACACGACGAATCAGCGAATTATGGTCGATTACGTCACAGTCCGGCCTACAATCTCAACCTATTCTCTAAGGAACATAGCAGGAGTTACCGCCACTAAGTCGCCAGGTTCACTTGATTGATAAGTCAAAGTCGGGCGTTGATTACAGCTTCACAGCTTTATCATTTCTCCCATCGCTTTATCCACTCTATCATCCGGCGTACGAGTTTCGTATATTTGGAGAAGTAGGAGAGGTGTCATTCTTTTGATGCAGAACAATTTACCATAGTGTATACCAATCTCTTCTTCCATTTTGCAACTACTTCTTTTTCATCAACTGTCGCTATAGATTAACAAAACTTACCAATTTGAATGATATTGAGAACCTTCCAGCTGAAAGACTTAAATCTCGTAGTCCTGAATGTTTGCAAGACTATTTAATTAAGGCTTTTTCTGAAATTGAACAGTGGAAAAAATTATGATCTGGAGTTGATGTTTTCAATAAACATTTTATTGATGATCCAACAATAGAATTCCCGGGCTTTGATCAAAAATTTGGGCAAAAGTAAATCGCATAAGAACAGGCCATTTAAAATGCAGCTCTATATTGTTTAAATGGGGTGCTATTTCTAATCCAAATTGTGACTGTGAAAACGAACCAGAGACCGTTGCACATATTGTGGAGGATTGTCAATTAACAAAGTTTAAAGGACAGTTTGTAAACATTCATAATTTAACGGACGAAGGTGCATTATGGCTTACTAATCTGAAGAACATCCTTCTATAATGTTTACACACTTAATTAATATTATTAGATATAAATACTACGGTTGGTAACGCCCGGTTGTAGAGGTAGAACTTAAGCTACAGCTTAGATAAATTGATCTTAAGCTCTAAGACGAAAATTTGTTTCATGTTTCGCTTTTGGTTACATCTTAGCTGAGAGTCTTGCTAGAGGTGGCAACCGCGCACACAACTAGTAATTTTATTTTATTAATAAACTTATCTGTGTCCGAAAGGTTTTTATTGAAAAGAAAGAATAATGCAGTGGGACAAAATACTATACGTGTAAATTACAAAGCAGAATAAAAAGATGTTCTAAAAATGCTGGTACTAAAGTACAAACACATAATAGAAAACAAAGCGAAAAATGGGGCTAAAAATAAAGATGAAGATGCAGCTTGGATTGATATAACGAAGGAATTTAATGCTCGATGGGCTAATGTTATACGAGACACGAATCATTACGAAAATTATGTATTGTATTTGTAATTTCTAGGGGATTTTTGGCATATAAATGTATCTTCTAGATAAACCAGCAATTGCTCCAGATACTTTTGCAGCAATTTTAGACACTGTTCCTTTATCTGCTTGTATGAAGTCACCAATACTTGAAGATACCTTCCTGCTGCATACAGCCTCAAAGTTAAAAAGAAGTTAGTTTAAAATCATAAAATTAATTTTTAAAATCCTACATAAAATAAAATTTTACTTACATAATTATACACAGACTCCAACTGATCATCTATTTGATCAAGTACATACAATTTGGTTGCCTTTGATAATCGAAATCTTTTTTATGAATTGATCATCAGAGAAACTATCAAAATAGTTAGGCTTGATGTAAATATGTCGCGGAATTCTTACAACAACATCATCAACACGTCGTGAACAACATCGATTAAACGAATTACTTCCGTGATTGATTCCACAATCACAATTTGCTCCTCAAATTGTATGACTATAGAGCAATACACCGATAATTTTTGAGATTAAAGTCTGCCCAGAAACGAAGCGAAGTAATAAATTAAAATAGTCTATTTATTTTACATATAAGCGGTACACGATTTTGTATGAAATACATAAATGATTTTAAAACTAGTTTTAGGATATACCGCTTCCATACTATAGTGTTACAACGTAAGTTATTTATGAATAGCTCCTAATCCGTTAACATTGGGACGTACCTGTTCTTGAGGTCTAAACTAAAGATCATAGGCACGTACATGGGTTTAGCTGACAAAAAAGAATTACGATTGCGTTTTATTGAAAGTAATTTTAAACATATTGTAATTATAAAACACATCGTTTGTTAGAAACCATTTTATAGAGTTTGAAAATTTAAGGTATAATAAAATATAGCAAGAACAAACTAAATTTATAGGAAAAATAATAAATATATAATTTTAAAATACAGTTATTCTGAAAATTCATCTGTTTCTTCGGAAGAAGTATCATTTGACCGTATTGAAATTACGATAGGCTCTATAGTAACTTCTATCAAATTGTCAAGTTCCCACATTTTTGTTCCTCTTTCATTACGTGTTCTATACACTTTTCCATTTTTCCGCAGTCACATCACTTAAAGAAGTCATTAAAGTTGTCGAACGTCACTTAATTTAAACGTGGTATTATTTCTCGCTACTGCACCTTCACCTGCGCCCATATTAATTCTATAGGGTTTAATTCACAATGGTTTAGCGGTAAGCGTAGAACAAAAATATCACCTTTTTGCTGCCATTTCGTCAACTGCATATCTTTTAAACTTTGTCCTAACACCTTGTACTAGACTTAGTAGTTCTCTTTTACCATATCATTTTCGAAAGCAATATTTTTTGAGGAAAGCCATTCTATTATAACGTGTTTTTTCCAGGAAGTTGTAGGTAAACGTTCGATTTGTCTGGAATGGCCGCTGGCATTGTCCATAACAATTACGTAACCCTTTGGTATTAAATCTAACATTTGTTCAAAATATTCCTCAAAAACATCCCCATTCATATCCTCGTTGTAATCACCGGTATTTTGCGATTCAAATAGCAGTAAACCTCTCTACAAAGCCTTCGTCACTTCCTATATGCGTAATAATAAGGCGTCGCCCTTTTCCTGAAGGAGGTCTTAAACCTGTAGATAATCCTTCTAAAAATGCCTGTCGTCCACTGGTTACATTTTTGTCTTACTTGTCTTTTGTCTTAAATGTTCTTGCCTTCAGAACGTAATTTAGAGATATTTCTGTAGGTAATCCTATATAATGTTTTTGTATTTATATATAAAATTAGAACTAAGGTGATGCCTTCATATTTACAAAAAAAATCATTTATTTTAATAATATACATAACTATAATACTCGAAACTGTAATGACTTCATTTTGATTCATAAATGTTCTTCCGATAAAATTTATAACACCATTTTATGTAAGGGATTGTTAGAGTTCAATAAACTGCCCAAAATCATCAAAGAATGCGAAAACCTGAAGTTCTATAAAATTTTAGTTGCGAGGTATGTGGCTTCCAATCTCAAATAGTTTTCTTTTATATTATTGTTCTCTGTATAGTATTTATACTAAATAAATTTATTATTATTATTATTATTTCTTCCCCAACATACAATTTCTTCCTTATCAATAAGAGCTGATTTCCTATTCATTTTTTCCCATGATTAATTCAATTCGTGCAAAACTTGCCACAACATTGTTCTACTTAAATTGGGTATACCCTCTTCCTCTTTCACAACTAACACAATTTTATTTAATGTGGGTATTTCTTTTAAAATAAAACGAATGCACTATTCTTCTAATTGTACTTTTCACATATTTGAGTATGTATTTCAGTTTTTTTCTACCATGAGATAAACTTTGTCTTCACGCAAAAGTCTGAATATTGTTGTTTTCCAATGCCAGTCATATGTGAACACATATCAACTGTCTCTTGAACTGTTTTCAACGGATTATGGCATTTCAAATAATTGTACACATTGAGCACAATAGTTTTTTCGTTGGCAGAAAGCGCAGACCTCTTCACGCGTTTCCTTGGAATAAATTCAGGACTCGATGCCATTCCAATGAAACTCAATACTGCAACGTAAGTACACCTTATGACATACCGATATGATATGACAATAATCATTAGTTAGGCTCCACCCCATGTTAAAGTATTCGATCAGTATGAGAAAAATTATATTCGGGGATATCGACCAAAGAGGTATCGACTTTATTTGATAGCCATGTTTCACTAACGCCTATGATATCAAAATTATTTGATTGGATATATTCTTTTTATCAGAAAATTATTTATTAAAGACCTGGAATTAAAATGTGCAATTCTAATAGTACTACTCATCATTATGACATAAACGATAATAAACATAAATAAAGTATAAGATAAACTAAGAAAAATGCCAACAGTTAATTGTAACGGCATGTGTGTGTTACAGTTAACTGTTGGCATTTTTCTTAGTTATACTATTCATACGTGTCAATGTTTACACTAGATGTCGCATGACACACATTTTACGTATAAGATAAACTAAACATAATAATGTATTGGATAAAATAAAAAACAAGATACTGATAACAGAAATATAAAAGAGATTCGTGCAAAACTCATTGCAAAACATTATTTAAGTCAGTAACTTTGGAGATGCGGAATACTTTGCTTCATATACACCGAAACAAGTGTACCTACATGGCAGCATAAAAACCAAATTAAAAAAAAATGATAAAAAGAATTTATGACTTTAATTTATAAATATCTTTATTATCAGATGAATAGACTATAGAATAAAATAATGATCACAGAAACACTTACGTCTATAAAATCTATAAAATTTAAATGTATTTTAAAAACTGTACTGCCACTACAATATTGATTCTAAGTTATAAAATAAAAAGCACAGTTTCACAAATGTTAACTAAAATTAATTACAAATTGGCAGTAATTAAAACTTTAAATTTAAGTACATTTCTAAGACTTTTCTGCCATTACATTGTTTAGCAAAGATTAATTTTGGCAACACTACATAATCAATACGTTTAAAAGGGTCATCATCCTGTAAATATCCAATTCTGCCAAAATACTTTGAATCACTGTGTCTAGATTCCAAATTGATCTCGAACATTCCATCACATTGATGTAGCATTGAAATTAAGGCGCAATGGATCATTTTTGTCGTCTCATTAAGTTTGATCCACAATTTAAAAAATCTCCCATTACAATATATCAATTTATACAGAATATTTTCATTTTGCGATCTTAGTTCAATTAAAATTTTTATTTTTGATTTGGTCTTGGAGAAAATGAAGTCTACGGTATGTTCGGTTTTAAGATGAGTATAGAAATCAGTAACTTTTGAATTATAACTGTTACAGTTTGTTGATGCTGGACATTGCTCCTTCTTCTTTCTGAATAAGCTTTGATAGCAAATTCAAGCGTTAAGTTTTTACATCTGTTATTTTTGTCCACACAACGGGCATACTTTTAAAAGTTTCGTACAACTAACACAAAAAACTGTGTCCCGTCTCACATAAAAATCTCAGTAGAAAATGGATCTAAACAAACTGGACACTCTTCCCATTTTATACTCATTATCTGTACTAATAGAAAAGCAATCAAATTTTGATTTAAATAAGAAAACATACTTACTGTAATTCAGTACGATGTGTAGGTACGTAAATAATTTTTAAAACTCAATGACAAATTGTCGAACGATACCTACAGAAAGATAAGTGTGGTTTAATGATAAAAGCGTTTAGAGTGGGTATGCATTAATAAATCGCGTTTGAACGATACGCTTACGCACATGATTTATTATTTTGATTTTATTGTTAAATTAATATTTTTAAGGTTTAATTAATTTTTATATGTTTGAATATCCAGGTGAATTATACATTTTTTGGCATCGTACATTAAGAAATAAAAGTATACCATCATTGAAATTAAAGGATTCACTTCTAATATCATTTTCATATATTCGAAAAGTCAGCTCTTTAGCTTTATGGCATTATTAATAATTAAGGAAACAATAAGCTATTTATTTAGAAAAGTATGAAAATGAATTGTGTTAAATGCAATTATTTTTAAAAAAGTGTGACTTATTAACCGAAGTGAAAAGACGAAAAGTATTTGTATAGCTTAAATAGTATTTATTTATTTAATCGTATGGTGGGTACATTTTAAATATTGTATTGTGATGTAAGTGTTATGTATGGTGCCCCAGAAGATCAGTATAAACCTGTACAGTGTGGTGACGAAACCGTGTGCAATTGTGGATTGGTTTGTCTTGGCAAAGCATTTGCTTCAAGGTTTAGGAAAACCACTAAAACCTAAACATGCCAACCCTTACCCACCCTAGTATTCATATGTAATAATATTAATAACCAAGTGTGTAAACATTATAGAAGGTAAATAAGAACATAAAATATAACAGCACAGCCATTGCATGACGACACATAATAGACCGGTCCAAGCGCCAGTCACGACAATGACGGAAAAAAAGTAGGTTAAAGAAATAGCAAAACAATATCATCTCCATAGTGTGTTTCCTGTAAAAGTAAAATATCGACCCTATTCCTGAAACAAATATTAGACAAGAAATCTGATTTGTTCTTACTCAACCCTCAACACCAATTTGCAGAATATTGCTTAAATAGTGAAGGATAAACATTATGTGTAAAAGCAACAATTTCTATTTTCGCTAATTTTTAAGCACAAACTGAAACAAACATATTGGAAAAAGGAAACAATTACGACATGACAATCAAGGGGTGTGTACTATACTTTCCCCAAGATTTCTTTGCTGAGTTAATCCTAATTGTTAATTTCTGCGCTGTAGTTTCTACAGAAATTTCTTGTTAACCAATTTTCACTTTCAAATTAATTTAATAATTTTTATTTGTGGTTGTAAACATTAATTATGAAGAATTGTATAGGTAAACTTATAAAAAATATTTTCTAAATTTTATTATTTTTAATTAACGAATATTTTTCTACTCCTGTTTACTAATTATTATAACTTCGCACATTAATTGCGATGAAGTCGATACATTGCATGTTATGTTATTAAGATTTCTCATCGCCATATTTAGATTCCTGAATGATTAAGAAAATAAGCTTTTATGCATTAGTTGCGAAGTCTTAATCGCGATTAGTACATAAAAGCCTTTCACACACTTGCGTCATACAATATTTTATCTACACCAGGACTAAAATTTACAATTGCTGGTAAAAATTTTAACTCTTATTGTAGGTTAGAGTTTCTCAATTATTTGACCGTCTCTGGAGTTGAGGAAATCGGGCCGATGAGACGCTGTACATTTTTCATGTTTCGACTGGCATATGTCCAGTCTTTTCCAACAGTTGCAACAAATTCACCAATTCGGCTGTCTTCTCGTGACTTTTGTTTTGTACCGCTTCCCTAATTTTTCCTAAATTTTTGGAAACTTTTTCCAACATTTTGTTTGCTAGTTGACCTACTTCTTGGTGTGCCCATGATGTTCGCCTATTATAGGATCAGGTGATTTTAACCGGGAACCATCATCATGGATTTCGTATTCTCCTTCAGTCTAATAAAATTGAAAATGTAACTAAATTGAGGTTTTTAGTTACTAATTTAGTAATAAATTTGACCAAAAAGAGAATATAAGAAGTATCCTTCACAACGTGTGCAACGTGTTTGCTCCTGATAAACTCTGAAACGTTAATTTGACGCCTGGAAATAGTTTCGATCATTTAGCTTTTGTGGTCGACTTTAAAGATATTGAGACACCATGGATGTGGAGATTGACTCGATCAAGAACATTGAATGACGCCTTAGTCCGTCTTTTACAATTCGAAGAAGAAGCACATGCGTCTCACAGTGAGGAATAATTCGCTGCTATTGAAGAGACATGCTAAGAGAACTACGAAGAAATTCTTCGGTGTAAACGCACTAAGATATTACAGCTCTGGCTCTACGCTGTAGGCGGAAAACTAAAACGAGATGACCAAGAAGAGTGAAAGTTTAGTATACAGGGTGTTTTAGGAGGATTCTGTCAAGCTTTTTAAAGGTTTACAAATTCGCTGCATTCTTGCGTCTTGGTAGATAGTAAATGCCAATAAACAACAGTTATATTTGTCATTTGTTATGTAAACTCATTTGTGTGTGTACAAAGATAAATTTTTTTAATTTTTTCAGTTTACAAAGAAGAATATGCTGATATCCGCTTCGTTTATTGAGTTTGAAATGACAATACCCGAGCTGCTGTTGTTGAATATCCAGTTTTTTTTATTGTATTTTTTTTTAATCAGTGCTATATTGACACGTCCTTAAAGTTTGGTAAAATCCTCCTATAACTCCTGTCTTAACAGACGATTCCCTCGGATCCTGGTTGATACAGAAGCCATGTCGTCACTAATCAACGTGCAGTTGTAAAACAATTACACGAAGATCAACATATCAAAATGGAACTCGTTTTGTGTGTACTTGTGATTACCAGTATAGATACATAATTAAAGCACTGGTTACTTCTATCTGGGCAAGTTTTTTAAAGATAGTTTAAAGATGTTTTACTGCGTCATTGTCGAGGAAATCCGTTCTACTCATCAATACAGGCAGTTTTATTGAATGAGAATATCAGACGGAGACTTGAGAATGAACTAGTGGTAAAGGTTAAAAGCATGATACAAGTGAAAATCTTAAATGCTAACAAGGGATGAGAATGAGTGTTCTGGGCAGTAATTCTAAAGAAAGAACAAGCAATGTGAAGTACAAAATAAATACAGGAGATCATCTCGATCATAGAAAAACAAGACCGAAGTAGTCCGTGGGTTTTTCTAGTAGTGCCTAGAGGAATATATCTGTCTTGTGAATCTCGGTAGCCCGTAAAGTCTTGGAGAACAGCTTCGGATCTTAAAATTCGTTTTTGAGTGTTGTCTGGTAGATAAGATGACTTGATGAGTTGATTGGTGAATCGTAGACGTTTGTGTCGGGTCTTTCTTCAGGGACTGTAGCTTGAACGATCTAGGAATTCAATAATTTTTCGTTTCTAGTCTACGGTTTTAGAAGAACGGCGGTGTTTCCTTTATAAGCTGGTAGCACGACGATGCCCTTGCCCGCTTTCAGACCTCTTTATGTTGTTATTTCATTTCTCAATAAGTTGTTCTTTGGAGGTTTTGCCTTTCTGAGAACATTGGCCTCGATTCTTATTGCTCCTGCATCTTGTTTGTCTTGTCTGGAACTTTATATTTTCGGACTTGTGTTTTTGTGTGATCGAGCTTGTTCCTTATATTGGGGAATAAAGATTGCATATAATTTTTCCCAATCCTGTTGTATGAACATGTTCCTGAGTACCAGGTGTAGGTCGAGTAGCTCTTCATCCGTCTTTGCAAGACTCCTACGAGTGTCGTAGATTCATTCTCGGAGAAAGACTTTTTCAGTTCTTTACATAGATCGGGTTTCCTTGAGCAGATATGATAAATCTTCTTTGTCTAAAGAAAGCTGATATGATGTTGTTGTCTCGGCACCTGCACAAAACGCCAAGGTGGCAAATAGAGGTGCGTTTTGTTTCCTCACTTTGTCCAGTCGTTGGTGATTGTTATAAGTCTCCGCCCTGTTAATGCGTCTAACCAATTGGTTTAGGCTTTTGCCAATCTCTTCATGGAGAATTTTAAGAAGAAAGTATTCAAGACCGCGGAATATAAGACAGCGACATGCTTCCGGTACGTAGGTGATACTTTTGTCTTGTGGAAACACGACATGGAGAAGCTTAACCAGTTTCTTCGACACCTGAACAGGCAACACCCTAGTGTTTCAGACAGAAGAAGAACAAACTAGGTCGCACAGTGAACACAAAACCTACACACCGGACAAGTACCTGCATGTCTTATCCACCATACCAAAAGTGCGGACAATCAAGATTTGTGTACCAGAGAATCTTCAGGACGAGATCGAACACCTGAAAAGGAATTTGAAACTAACGGGTACACTAGGAAGGAGATCGAAAGGTCAATGAGGTCCGAAAATCAAGAGCACCGGAATATGAGGGTCGATTCGCTACCGCCCACGCATATTTACCATACATATCCAAAGTCACAGAAGAATTGTAAAGAGGTACAACATCAAAACTACTATCAAACCAGTCAAGAAGATTAAGCAGACCATTAGAAGATCAACAAAGGACGAAAGCGGCGGTCTCGCAGCAGCCGGAGTTTACTGTATACCTTGTTCTTGTGGCAAAGTATATACTCTTTGAGAGCTCCAAGTTACCAACAGCGTCTACTGGCTATCATAACAGATTGGTTACGGGGGCCATAGAGATCCATAAACATCCAGAAAACTTTAATAGAAAGGAAGAAACTCTGAGGCACAACCAGATCTAGAATCCAATCCTCAAGAACACCTGCACGGCACTTTACGAAAAACCGTATTAATACATAATACAAATACAACCTGCCAAGCTGAACTCATCAGTCTACATCCAACATCAGAGATGGAAGAACCTCTGGAGAAGCTGACCACTCGCGTTAGCGAAACGTTACAAAGAAATTCCAATCAACGACGGACTTTAGACCCGAATCTAGATAACACTAGTTCAAAAACAGACCGCGTAAGCTTAAACCAATTAATCAGTTACGATTTGTTGATGTTTTGTGTAATTACTAATTTATCTTTGGCCGTTACCTATTATTTTACATATATTGCACGTGTAAGCATTGTATAAATAAATGCAGTAGACCATTTTGTTGTTTCAACACTTAATAAAAATGTGTGTATGTAGTGATATTTTTTGCAGTATGGATGGATTTCGTGTAGTTAAACTAAACGAAGTTATCCGCAACGTTGATATCGTCATAACAGCCACTGGCAATAAAAACGTGGTCACACGAGAACACATGGACAAAATGAAAAACGGTTGCATAGTGTGCAATATGGGTCATTCGAATACAGAAATCGATGTGGTAAGAGCGCTCGTAATTAAACGACTTAATTTTCGAAAGTATATAATTTCTAGAATAGCTTAAGAACACCCGATTTGACTTGGGAAAAAGTTAGATCACAAGTTGATCATGTAATTTGGCCTGACACGAAACGTATTATACTATTAGCGGAAGGACGTCTTGTAAATTTAAGTTGTTCTAGTTTACCTTCATTTGTTGTTTCAATAACTTCAGCTACACAAGCCTTAGCACTCATCGAGCTATTTAACGCTCCCACTGGAAGATATAAATCTGATGTTTATCTGCTACCAAGAAAATGGGTAAGTACGCTTGTGAGTCGATGAATTTGATTATTTTCAAAATGAATAATAATTCTTAGATGAATACGTCGCGAGTTTACATCTTCCAACATTTGACGCTCATTTAACCGAGTTAACAGATGATCAAGCCAGGTATATGGGGTTGAACAAAGCTGGCCCCTTCAAGCCTAATTATTATCGGTAATTATTTGAAACATGCACGCCAAGTCAAATTATTGTGATAATTTTGTTTTAGGTATTAACACGTGCTACAGTTATAGTTAGTGAAATCGCCTAAGAGAGGAATTGGCGATTTTGTAGATAAATTTAAAATAGTTACGTTAATTAAGCATCACATAGGGAGATTATATTTTTATAATTATTTTATTTTTTATCGGCCATTTTGCAGTTTGTATTAGTAGTGTCGATGCTTTTTTTTTAACTATGAGAGTTAAAGTAGATGTAGAATTGTATTTTATACGAAAAAGAAGCAACTGTTTTCATTGGCAATGTCTAAACCGATTTTTTGGCGCGGTGTAAAAATTATTGCAATATAAGAGTACTACGCAAGTTGGTTGTAGTCTGTAAGTCACGACAGTATTATTATTTTTTTGGATTTTACTGTAGAAAATCCATTTCCATATTGTTACTTATAGAATAATTATTGTTGATACTAAAAAATGTTTGCACTGTTTTTATTACACTACGCAAAGGAGAAAAACACCACGTTCACTACTGTGTGGTCTTAGAAATGACGCTTAAAACTGCTAGATTTATATTTGTTTTACATTCAATTACGCACAACCACCAAAAATAATTCTGTAAAACAAATACAAGTCCGCCGTCCATTTGCTGTATTTTTCGTAAGTATTTAAACTCGATTTCCATTTTTAGAATTTATAAATAGTACGAATGTTAGCAGATAATACAGACCAATTTTATTTTTATATATTGTACCTGATATTACGTGGGCAAATTTTTAAACCTATGTGGTGCACTTTATAAAATGGTAATAAAATGTGTACTTTCGTGATTAAGGGCCTAAATTTATATTGGACCGTATATTGTTCGAAAGCAAAGATTCGCTTCTATAAACCGCGTAACGCATTTTCTTTTAATTTTGTCATTTAATGCGTTCTCGTTACAATAACAATTGCGGCTATAAATAATAGAATTTAGATTTTCTGCGCTAAATTTGTAGTGATTACTACAGAATCATTTCTCTGAAAGCACTGTTGAATATTTATGTAAAAAAGTTGACCACGTTGAGAACGTTAGTTTATTCTTGCATTTTGGTGTCTGTCAAATGCAGAGGTTTATACTGAATGTTGATAAATTCTCGATAGCAATGTTCTACACAAATGTACAAGTATTAAATGAAAAATATAAAACAGTTTTTACCACAATTTTGGCTTATGTATGCCAATTGCGTATTTAAAAATGATAAAGTTTTGCACGAAGACTTACTGCAGACTAAAGAGAAAATTAAGAAAACTGCGAGAACTGTATCTTAATTATCATTATCAGCAAACTGATATAGTATCAGTACGCTGAAGAACTATCGATTCCTTTCATTCGATTGTATGTACAAATAGTTTTAGAAGTCCATAGATTTAACTTTTAAAAATCAAAATTATGTTATCTGAGTGACCGCATAGCTGAAGCATCAGGGCAGGTTACAAAAGCTGCAATATTTTTCAAAAAAAAGATAATAAATTTACTAATAATTAACTTTTCAAACATTTTATTTAATTTTAATATAATAAAATATTCTACAAATCGGAATCCTTAAATTTATAAACATGGCGTTTAATTTTACATTCACCACATACTGTAGGTACGAAAACGAAGAATCAACGCAATGATTGTATTTAATTTTCTTTTAATTTCATTGGTACCATTAAATGTTCCATCGTCATCACATCTGTTATTCACATTTCCATTTTTACAGAGATAAGCTCGAAACTACCACATTCGAGTGTAATACTAGCAGCTAACAAGAGAAATCGCTAAAAACTAATTCATGCTAAGCAAAAAGCTGTATCTCCATTTACAGGTGAAAACATTTCAAGACAAATATTTTAGGCCACTCTAAAATTATTAATGAACAACATCAATTCAAGGCTTGATGGACTCATAACAGGTAGTTCCAATTCATTTTACAAAAAAATATAGTAACTGTTTTTTTTTTTACTTAGCACGTCACAATTTCTTGGTAAAGTTTAGCACGAAAAAGTAAAAAAATGGACGTTAAAAACACTAATTAAAAAAAAGTTTTATAAAGACGTTATTTAAAAACAACCTTTTTGTAAATTTTTCTTTGTAATCAATACCAATATTCTTAGATATTGTTCACTTAATTAGCTCTAAAAAATGAAATAGGAAAACGATAAGAAAACAAATGCTCAATTAAAACTTGTAGACAATGTGATTTAAAACAACTTTCATTCTATAACTTTTGTATAATTAATATTTTTGAAGATATTGTTCCAACAAGAAATGTCTCATCACCAGATCCCGATAATTCATTATTGATTAAAAGAGCTACTTGAAAAACTATTGCATAAATTGAGATTATCCCAAAATTAATCAGATCACTGCATTTATAAAAGCTCTCTAAACGCCAAATATCATCAAAATCAGTAGAGTGGTTCTTATATATCGTGTTTACATACAGCTGTCCTGGGAACACAAAAATATTTGCTTAATTTTACACTACCTAGTAGATTTCAATACTTTAATCGCCAAATAAATAATAAGTTAATAATTACTGCACCAATAATAAATAAAATCAATACCAATAAGAGTTTATGGTCATTAAAGTCGGTCGATTGTTAATCAAATAATAATTAACTTGTTTTTTGACGATTAAAATGACTAGGAGAAAAGAACAAACCATCTCATAACCCGTAAAGTCCCACATCGTATGAATAGAACGTGGAGTAAAAATTGGAAAAAGATTCAAAAAAGGCCACAGAAAATATAATAAATCCGTCAGTCAATGAGGAACATCTGTCAGCTTTATCTCTATGAATAAATATCCAGATATCAGAGTAATTGGGTTACTCAGCGACGTAAATTTATCCATACAAATTTTTTCAGTGCTTGATGTTGAGTATAAAAAGAAAATATGGTGGTACTAGTGCTATTAGAATCTGTTCTTACTGTAAAAGATAGTTTTTCTAAACATTTGCGTAAGTTTGGTTGCCTATTTTCTTTGTTCAAATTTAATTAAATCTATTAAATTACATTTTGTATAAAGACATACTGCAACGCAACATAAATTTAAAAATAAACTGATTTTATACCCAAAAAAAGGGATGAAATTACAAAACGTAAAATGGTAAGTATTCTATAAATAGTAACAAAGCACTTAAAACAATAGGCCCAACAAATATTTCTTATTTTTATGCCATATTTTCCAACTATTAGAAAACTTTACAAATGTACAAATAAGGGTGCAACTGCTGTATTAAATAACAACATATATACGCTGGAGATATATCTAAGAGCAACATAAATTATGTAACATTAAGGAGCAACTTAGATCTTGAACTTTTACATGTTAGAAGATGCCAATTTGATTTACTTTTCCTTTTAAATTGATACATTTTCATATTGACTGTCTTTTTAGATATTGGATTTTTACTTTCACTCTCATGGAGTCAACACCTGCAGCCTTAACATTTTTAGCATTAAACATCACTTTAGGAATTATGGAATTTTTACCCCTATTCTAGGTATCGCAAATATTTTAATGAACCACACGAATTTTATTCTGTTCGACTAATCTTACAATAAATTTAAGTTCAACTTAAAATTCAGAATCTTCAAATAATTAGAATTTTTGTGATTATGTTTTTTTTTCCTAGACAAATAATTATTAATTTTTATATAAATCATTACGTAAATTTTTTTGTAATATGTAGAACAGCTATTAGCAATTGTTATAAACATCTATTATATTTAAATTAATATGACTAATAAGAATTTAATTTAAACTGCTGTTTCGGATGTAGCTCCCAGCATTTCTGAAACAATTGGAACAACCTCATTGGAATCTAACAATTGACTAGAGTCATTTGCAGCAATATGATCTTGAAGACTTTTGCATCTGCAGCTTCTGCTTCTTTTATTCTTCTATTGACTAAAAGCTGTTGATTTTCTACGTATATTGCCATAAATCGATGATTAATTTTGATGAATTTTTCCGAACAACTATCAACACATTCAATTTCGTTTTGGTCCAAAGTACGATTGTTCAAATTATCGATACATCTTTTAAAACACTGCTCTGATAATGTATTGTATATTTGTAGAAAATCCTTAAACTGAAAAGTTATGTTTACGTTTCTGACGAAAGGGTTGATAGTTACAAACTGTTCGAATGTTGGCTTCCATTATTATATGAAACTATTAATTTTATTCGAATAATTAAGGCTCGTGTGTAAGCAAACGTTTACGTTCAAATTGTGAGGTTAGGAATCGAATGTGCATTTAAAATTCGATAAGGACGTTTTACACTCACCTGCGAGTAAGGGAAAGTGTGGATTGTAACTACTTAAATGATTTTTTGAATATCAATTTCGTGATGAATTTAAGATTTTTCAAAAAACTTTTGAGTACTTGCAAGGAATTATAAATTGCCAAATTTGTTTATTGTGTTCTTTTCAAATGTAAAAGTTTTATCATGTTCTATGGTTAGTGACAGTAATAACGACTCTAAAGACACAAGAGATAAAAGAAAATTAATTATAAACAACAAACGAATGTATATATTTTTACATATATATTTTATAGATTTATTAGGTATGCTAAAAGAAAACAACAACCAAGTAATTTCAAATATTGTTGGTTAGACCGCTGGGGTGCGTTCAGAATGAGGGTAACCTTCAGAGTAAGGGAATGTAAGAGTGACGCTAGTGTTACCCTCGTTTATGAACGGAATTATAAACCAAGGAAATGCCAAAAAAATACCAACATAACCTGAAATTAAAATAAACATATAACATGAACAGAAATCATATAATTGCGTTTTGTGTTCAAGAAGGACAAAAGCTGCTAAGTAGCGTTGAACTTTATCCTCCTTTTTTGATGATGAAGACGAAAACGAAGTAATCATAAGGAATGCAGCCGCGGTTAGAATAAAAAATTATGTCGAAAAAGTGATTCCTGCTTATTCACGGAAACAATTCCAATCTCATTTCCGTATCTCAAGGGAAACTTACGATTATTTATTACCTGCAATTCATAGCCTTATACAAAAAAAAAGTAATGTAGGTAGATGTATGATAGACATTGAGAAGCAGCTGTTATCAGTTTTGTGGATATTAGCAACACCAGATTCCTACAGGTACAGTATTGATGAGAACATGTATTTCATAATTGAAAGTTAGATCAATTTCAGAGAGATTTGATATTGCGAAATCATCATTATCAGTGTCATTTGTACGAATCATTAATGTGTTATGCGATATGGCACCTCATGTTATTATGTGGCCACAAGCAAATAATATTGATTCTGTAAAAGAAATTTCTATCATATTGCTGGAATTGATGGAATTATTGGTAGTGTAGATGGTACTTTTATAACAATGAAGGCTCCAAAATAGATCCGACTGTATACGTGACACGTAAATGCAACTATGCATTAACATTACAAGCGATTTGTGATTCCTCTCAAATTTACAGATTGTTATGTAGGGTATCCCGGTTCAGTTAGCGATACTCGTATATTTCGCAATTCAGACGTATATAATGATATTACTGCAAATACAAATCACTTTTTCCCAATGGTGAATTCATTGTAGGAGACAAAGCATATCCAGTGCTGTCATGGTGCATACCACCCTATATAGATCGGGGTAATTTAAATGAGGCAGAAAGAAATTTTAATCTAAGAATATCTCAGTCACGTCAAGTAATAGAACGGGCATTTGCCCTGTTATTTGGTAGATTTCGGCGTCTCAGATTTTGGATATGAATCGATTTGACCTCATACCTAAAGCCGTCATGGCAGCCTGCGTACTTCATAATATTTGCCTGAATGGAGTTGAACCCCATATTGATGAATATGTAAGAGAAGGAATACAAAACGTATATGGAAATGACATTGTGGAATTAAACCATATGCACCAAGATTTTCCTCAAAATGGAAATAACAAAGAGAGGCGTTATGTAGACGTTTATTTGAGGTATTAGATTAATTTTGTAAATGTAGATTGTGAAATACAAAAACTATGTGAATGAATATTATACCTAATAAATTTATAAAAATATTATAACTTATCTATTAATTTTGCATCATTTTTCATAAGTGTCGATTGCCCTTTGCTGCACTTCTAATTTTTCTCTGTGGTGTCTTTCAGTAATGCTATCCTTCGAATGCCGTTTCCTTTTCTTACTATTTTCAGGTTCCACATCCTCCAAAACAGTTTCATCGCAATTGCTACTACCTTGTTCATCATTTGTACATGATGGTTTGCTCGATGATGCAATTGCAACAGGTGTTACATTTGCTTTCTTTCCAAAAATCTCGTCCATTTCCTCAAAAATTCAAAAGTAATCGTTGCAGCCCGCTACTAGTCACCTTCATGTTATCTTTTTTTTTACAGTACCGCATTTTTAAGTACTTGCATCGGTCCTTGACTTGTACCGAACTAAAATTATATCCATTCCTTTGTAATGCTTCTGTAATTTTGTGTATACTATATCATTGCGTATAGTGGTAGATTGAAAATCTTTTTCTTTAGCTTTCATTTCAGCAATTAGCATCAATGTAGCATTTCGATCCCATTTTTTCTTTACTTCTTTTTCTATTGAAGGTTCCATCACTGTTTGCTCCTCAAATCCAAACATGGTTCTAACGTTTTCTGTTAATTCAACATAATATATTTCTCCACCTGCAAGTTATAAAATAGTGTAAATTAATTATAGTAATAATCAAATATAATAAAGGCGATACTCATATTCAAATACATGTATTACTTACTGTTTATATTGCTCATCAGTACATTATTACTACCATCAGTAATTATATTTCCTTGCTCATCGTATACGACTTTGTAATTTTGCTGGTTAATTTCGTCCATTTCGTTTGGATTTGAATATTGCACAGAAATTTTAAATGGTTTGCAGGTTAACACAATTGGTCGGTCTGCGCATGACGAGTAATTCTTTCCGTGCCTCAGATCGCGGGGACAGTAGCGTAACACCAGTGTAACAACTTTTAATTCTGAACGTGCATGGGTGAACCGCAATTTTAATTATGAACGCGTAGAGTAATGTTTGAGTCACTCCCAGCGTTACACTTACGATAATTCTGAACGCACCCTGTAAGGTAACGCTAGTGATAATTTTTAGACTTGACAACGTCGATTTTGACAACTTGGCATATAACTGAGTTGGTAGGTGGTTGTTAATTGTCGCATATTAAAGTAATGCAAAATGTTGTGATTACATTAAATCCGAATTTTATTATGCAAATAAATCTGTTGGTTAAAGTGAGCAAATAGTAACGAGGAGAGTTTTTTGTATTCAAGCGCCGGTTGGGTAAAATAACATTTTTTTGTAAGTATGAAAATACATCAACGAATATTAATTTTGCAGAAAATGTCCCAATTAAAAACTTCGACTTCAGAACGGACTAGTATTCACGATATGCTAAAAGAGACTCCACCAAACGAGAATCGTACTAGTAATGTAGTTGCTGCAGTCGAAACAAAACCTGCCTGTCCATATTCACGATCAGTTCCTGCGGGTCTTTCCGCTTGTACAAGTTCACCAGCTATTCTCACACCTACTACACCTACCCAAAACGATGACGCAACAGTGATGAAGACGTCTTCTAGGATAGAAAATCTAAAAATTGGTCTATATCAACTTATAAATGTACCAAACAACTCATGTTTGAAAACTAGGAAAATCTTCAAGAACTGTAGACACAGGTATGCTTAAAAATTTAATAGTTAAATTAATAACTAACGCTTAAATTATAACCATAGAATTAGAAGCCCAAATAGAACAATTAAGAGAAACACAAAGAAAATATTCGAATATTTTGCGTTTATCTAGGGCATTAACTAGCCATTTTTACCACGTTGTGCAAACACAGCATGCCCTAGGTGAAGCATTCTCTGAACTTGCTCAGAAATCTCGGAATTACAAGAGGAATTTTTATATAACTCTCGAAACTCAACGAAATTTAACAAAAAATGGAGAAACCTTGCTCGGGGCCCTTAATTTCTTCACTTCCTCAGTAAACACATTGTGTAATAAGACTATAGAAGATACTTTGCAAAGTGTAAGACAATACGAGGCGGCACGGATCGAATATGATGCATATCGTGCCCGACTTGGAATCTTTAATGCCCAAAGCTGATGGTAGCCTCGATTTTGATGAGGCTCAAAAAGTTTTGAAACTCATCGTCAAAATTTTATGAAACTTCGTGACAGAAGTTACAATTAAAATGAAATTTCTCGATGAGAATAGGGTATGTTTGTTTTTGATCTATAATCAATGACTGTAGTTAATTTTTAGATAAAGGTGATGCATAAGCAACTTTTGTTATTCCATAATGCAATTTCTGCCTACTTCTCGGGAAATCAGGTAGCTTTAGAAGCAACATTAAAGCAATTTAATATTAAAGTTAAAACACCAAATTCTACATTTCCGTCTTGGTTGGAGCAGTAGTCTGATGTTTTGCACATTTCTATCTAGTCATTAATTTGTGTATGTCCCAGTATTGTTTTTTTTTACCTTTTATACTGTTTTTGTTTGGAAATTATGTGATGAATGCATTTATTATTAGTAAGGTGGTGAAACTAATTTCATAGACTGAATTGTCATTTGGAATGGTGTAGTAAATTGAGAATGTGCTTTTGTTCCCAGAATAAGGTCATTTTAGGTTGGGTCTTGTTCAGGCATGTATCTTTTATCTTGTGTGATACCAATATACCGCTTAAACTTTGTATTATTATTTATTTGTACAAATGCGAGTAATTTATTTTAGAAGTGGTAGTTGAAATGAGGTACTGTTTGGACTTCATTATTAAAATATCTGACGACTCCCATTATCATCGAATTGCATGTTACTAAACTTCATTTTAAATAATTATATCTTTTAGTTTATATAGAGATATTCTACCCAAAGATGGTTTCTGCGATACTTTGTAGAATTAAGTTTTCTAAATGATTTAATCGTAGTAAGACTAACTGATTGAGCATGCTTGAGAGTAACAATTCGGTCTTTTTACACCATTCATGAGAATGTACAAATCTGCATCAAATATTAAGAGTCTTCTGTACCGTCCAATTCCCATGTAAATTTCCTGTCAATAATTTTGTGTTTCACTATCATAAACATCTATTTCTTAAGCAACTTTGGTCGGATCCTTTTTTCCCTAAAACGTTCTGATTTGTTATATAAGTTTCCTTTAAATAAGCCGTTTTCGCAGCTTTTGTCGTGGAATATTACAATCCTTCCCAATTTATTAATTGATCTCGAATTAAGGAAATCACATTGTTGAATGTGAGCAATAATATATTAGGATATTTCAATTGGATATAAACGTGTTATTTTAGCACTTCAATAAAATAGCGCCACGAAACGGTAAAGCTAGTTTTTCAAACGTGTCCGTGATTTTGTTTCAACATTCTTTTAAAAAAAGTATTCTTAGCGGTTCTATATAACGATTTTAGCACATGAGGGTTCAGAATACTCTTAATTATTAATAGTTATATTCGCAAACTTTTAAGACGACAAAATTTTTAATTAAGTTTGATGCAATTTCTTCGCAAGTATTGCAACTTTCGAGGAAAATACTATTGGTGCCATTTGTTTATTGTTTTGTTAAAGTAGTTTGTCGATATATATCAGTAAAGGGTTTCACAACAACTTGATGTAAAATTGTTGCACAAAATATTTCTTGCTACTTAGTAACGGAAATTGACAATTTGTAATCCATCAGTATGTTTTTTCCGAAATCGTCACTAAAGTCACAAACAATCGGCAGTAGAGTGGATAAAATCGGCACTAAAGTAACTCGTTATCGGACGATTTTTAAGTTCACATTTTTGCCGGTAGAGATATACAAATTGTATGTAAATTTTAGAATCGCGCTGATTACATTTAGTTTCACATCTATCAAACATTCTTCAAATTTTGGGTTTGACTTGTTTCCGTCAAATGGGGTGAAACACCATCATTTCTTTTGACAAACATTTAGTGACAAGATAATAAAGCCAGGCAGAACTAACACTCATCAAATTAATTTGACAAATGTGAAACACCGCCATTGCCAAACTTATTTGATTAAATAAATTTGACTGAAGCAAGAATTTGACGTTTGATTTGAACATTGATAGATATGGAACGCGCTTTACACATCGATAACAAATTTTCCGATTTTGTTCAAAGGGATTTCGGAAAAAATGTAATAGGGTTATTTATTATATTTTGACTCCCACCTACAGCCCTTATTATTAGTTATAGAAATAAACTTTAAATACAAAAGTTTTAGGTTTTTCACGTAGTATCTTTTGGTAATAGAGGAAATAAAAATCGATTTCACAACATTGTAAAATTATTTGAGTTATATTTTTTAAATGGAACACCTTGTTTATTATTATCTCAAGTGAAAGATCTCCTTGTTCTGATTTCAAATATATATAATTTGTTGGCATTTGATTCAGCCACTTTTAAGATATTTGAATTTATAACTTATTTTTCCTGGAGATCAAGTTGCCTTGAAAACGTCGACGTTTGCAATAAACGTAACCCTAGCAACGAAACAATGTTAGTTACACATAAGTTAGTCATCCATTGAAAATTAAACCGTATTGCAGAAATCAAAAAAAAGTGAAATAATAAGGACAAGGTTATTTTATTCAAATATCAGTGTTGCAATAGGTAGACATGAATATCATCAAATATACCCGGGCAGAAGGATCCCTGTTTGATTAAAATAACATTATTTGACTTTTTTCTTCCTCCAAATAACCTAGGGTTACGTTTATTACAAACGTCGACGTTTTCAAGGCAACTTGATCTCTAGGAAAAATAGAGTTATAAATTCAAATATCTTAAAAGTGGCTGAATCAAATGCCAACAAATTATATATATTTGAAATCCGAACAAAGAGATCTTTCATTTGAGATAATAACATACAGGGTGTTCCATTAAAAAAATATATAACTATAATAATTTTTACAATGTTGTGAAGTGGATTTTTATTTCCTCTATTACCAAAAGATACTACGTGAAAAAACTTAAAACTTTTGTTCTTAAAGTTTATTTCTATAACTCATAATAAGAGCTGTAGGTGGGAGTCAAAGTATAATGAATAACCCTACCTCGGTACTAAAGTTCTTTTAATGACTCACGTGTTTTATTCGCCTCGGCAACTAAAATACATTCGTGTGAAAAATCAAACTTTAGTGCCTCGATACATAAATAACTATTTTTTAATTTAAGTTTAAGGCGTAGGTAACTCTATTTTTTAAAGACACGACTTTTTGTTTAAATTAATTTATGTTTGTAACTATGTACATTTCACCACATAGGATTACTGAATATTACATGTTGTTGCAATATTATACAAATAATTTTATTTTTGCTTTAATTACCCATTAATAATTGTTGTAAGCCTTAATATGATTTAATGTCGTTCGCGAACGACTATATAAATCCTGCAAGCTTTATTTGGTTACAGTAGATACTATTTTAATTTAATTGTTAAAGTACTTAAATAATTACTTAAGCAGTTTTTGTAGTTTTATGTATAAGAAAATACTAAAACTTTTCACTTACATGTTGTTTTATTCTTACTGTTTACGGAAAAATAAAGAATTAGTTGTTGTACCGTCTGTGAAACTGGAACCTCATCATTTAAAAGTAATTTATTCAAATTATTATAATTTGATAACTCTTTTTAGATTACATCAGAGTTCTGTATCAAGTTCAAAAATAGTTCTGGCATATTAAATTAACAAATCGGCAAATTGCTGCGTGTTGAATTTATAAAAAAGTGATTTTAGTTATTTTATTCATTAGTTACAGACTAAATTGTTAAATTGTTATTTAGTGAAGTGTGACGGTATGTACCTTGCCGTTCTGGTGTATGGTACACATGATCCAGCAAAAAACGTTTGCCCAAAACTCCACATCGTTCAGATACTCACATACGTGTAAAGAGTATCGAAAGTGTGCGGCGATAAAACATTTTGTTCGAAAAGTAAAATAAATCTCTAGCAGCGTCAAAACGAGGTACCGAGCGCACGTTCCTTTTAATAAGACGAGTTAAAAATATAAAATTGCGTTTTAGAAAAGAATATAGTTTGAACAAAATCTATGGACAATAAAATTTCAAACATTTTTTCATAATTTTTTTTATAATTAATGTTGATGGAGATATTAAAGCAATTAGTGTCACGTGATATTCATATAGTAATAGGTACTTGTATTGGATCAAAAAATTGTATAAATTATAAACAACTTTTACTTGTAGAAAAAATGTGTAAAATAAATATTTTTGTATATATTGCAAGATTTAGAAAATCTATGTAGGTTAACGGCCCTTTTGGCTTGATGGATTATGTCCAAAATCTAATTATTATTATATTAAATATAAGACCCATATACAAAGTTTTATAAAAATCTGACCTGTGGTTTTCCTGACATCTTATGTAATCTTCGATCATATAACACTGTACTAATAAACTTTAAAAAACATAATTTTTGTCATTTCATTACAAAAAAACTGACTTAAATATATTTAATTCAGTCGAGCCACAATACGAGATTAAAGTGTTTTATCCGTCAAAAGGATGTTAATTTAAGGGGTTGAATATTAATAAAAATTACGTAACGCTTAGGGCTTTCGGTGTCACAAATTTTTATTAGCTTAAAAATACCTGACTTAATAGCGAAAAAGCAACAATAAAGATTTAAATGTTTTAGCCGTCGAAAGGGTTAATTTAAGGGGTTGAATATTAATAAAAATTATAACCCTTAAGTCTTTCGTTGTCACAAATTTTTGATTATCATAAACAATACTTGACTTAATAGCAAACAAGCCACAATAAGAGATTTAAGTGTTTTAGCTGTCGAAAGGGTTAATTTAAGGGGTTGAATATTAATAAAAATTGTAACGTTTAAGTCTTTCGTTGTCTGAAATTTTTGATTAGCATGGAAAATACTGGAGTTAATATCAAACAAGCCACAATAAGAGATTTAAGTGTTTTAGCCGTCGAAAGGGTTAATTTTGTTAAATAACAAGAAAAACTCCGCAATTATGTATAAAAGGGAAGTACGGTAACAGTGCTATGCAGCAAGTAGTATAGTTTGTAGAGTGTGTGCTCAAATTTAAAATAAATTTAAAGCTGTTTCTTAACGCATTTACTACAATTACACAATTTTTCGCCTTTGCATGTTAAATCTAAATAATAGTATATTAAAGAACTAGTTTCAGAAGACGCATTTTATAAAACGAGTACGAGTTGCTAAAATGCTTTCTGAAACGAATTATTTATACTATTTTTTCTATTTTGGGCTTTTCAGATTGATTTTAAAAAAAATTTTGCGAGTTTTTAAATTTAGGAAATTTTGAAGTATAATTGCTAGGGTGGCAATATTTTCATTTTTGGTGTAAATGTTAGTTTAAGTTTAATTAGAACATTTATCATACGTTTAATTTTAAAAAATGGGTGGAAATAAAAATAAGTAGATAAATAAATCTACTGAACATTAATTACGATTTAAATTAACGCACGCTGAACGTAACGACCGCTTTGACGTTTAATATCAAATCAGTGTTACTACCGTTTGGAATTAAAATTGTTCTATTTTTATAGAAGAACTCAATTTTCTATAAAAGAACTCATTTGTGTGCTTTTATAGCTCTGTAAACGACTCCAAAATGGAAAATAGTATATTAAAGAACTAGTTTCAGAAGACGGATTGCCTTCTGAAACGAATTCTTTATACTATTTTGCTATTTTGGGCTTTTCAGATTGATTTTAAAATAAAATTTTGCGAGTTTTTAAATTTAGGGAATTTTGAAGACATTGCTAAGGTGGCAATATTTTCATTAAACTTTGGTTTAAATGCTAGTTTAAGTTTAATTAGTGCATTGATCAAGTTTCATTAAAAAAATCAGTGGAAATAAAAATAAGTAGATAAATAAATCTACTGAACATTAATTACGATTTAAATTAACCCATCCCGAACGTAACGGCAGCTTTGAAGTTTAATAGTAAATCAGTGTTACGACCGTTCGGAATTAAAATTGTTCTATTTTTATAGAAGAACTCAATTTCCTATAAAAGAACTCATTTGTGTGCTTTTATAGCTCTGTAAACGACCCAAAATAGAAAATTAAAGAACCAGTTTCAGAAGACGCATTGTATAAGACGAGTACGAGTCGCTAAAATGCCTTCTGAAACGAATTTTTTATACTATTTTTTTTTTTTAGGCTTTTCAGATTGATTTTAAAATAAAATTTCGGGAGTTTTTAAATTTAGGGGATTTTGAAGTGTAATTCACTTGTTTCCTGAACGAGAAAGAGAAGTTCTTATGTGGGCGATAATTAATTGAAAAGAATAGAAATACGTGCGCGGACGCAGAGTATTCGAGTCAGAAACCTGGACGTGTCTAAAGTGACGACTACTTAACAAATTTTACTTGGGCAACAACAATACAATACACATACCCCTTAATTAATATGACAATACAAGCATTCATAACCTTTTCTAGTACTAGTGTTCTGCATATTATTCGCCTTTGTACATGTTTGACTGGTAAGTACACTTCATCAGGTTATTATTAAATAGTTACAATATTTGATTAATTTTGTTTAGGTAATGGAGTGGACTAGAGAGTTAACCCAGTTCAAAAATTTGTCGTGGGACTGTGTAGTCAATTTTTTTAATTCAAAAAAATTTAACACCTACGCAGAAGTCGAAGGGCTACAAATTTTTGCTAAGGGCTACATTAGTGGCGTGAGAACTAGGGACCTAGAGATTGTGACAAATTGCTTCCGAAGCCAACAAAAGAATAAGAAGCCCCATTTCCTGGGAATGATTTTCAATTCCTCCAGTTTAAGCGGGCCTTTAACACTAACAGAGGCCCAATGCTCATGCCAAACAGGGTAAAAATATCAACAATTTTTAGTAAAGTATATAAAAAACAAGTTAGGAGTTCTTAGTCGTGCCACCGTTTGTTGGGACTGGCTCATTACCTCTAGCATTGCGTAAATATGGGGCTGACAGAAGTGCCAGAGCGAAGCAGCCCACTGATTTGCCCATGCAGTGGAACAAACCGAGAGGGATAAAAATTTCACCAGAAAAGTGTCAACGGTTGTTTTTCAAAATCCTATTAAGACTAATAGGAAAAAGCCTCCGGTGAAATCTCTGTTCCCAAAATGTAATAGATTGATAGACAGCAGAGCAAGTGAAGAAGCTATTAGGCAGTTAAAATGTGCCATAGAAAGTATTGACAAAATATCATTTTGCCAAGTATATATCTGCAAGTGTCAGTGACGCCACAGTTCCTGGACCAAGTGCTATGTATGTTATCATTTATTAGATTTTCTATTTTTTTATAATTTATTTTAACAGAAGAATGACCGTGCCCATGGAATCATTGTTTACCAATCAACATTGTCAAAGTGACAATGATTCTGATGTCACACCTAGAGGTAGCAGTGTTGAACTTCCTGCATGGAATGCCGAAATTACAAATATATTGTTGAGTGTACCACCAATATCTGCCTACTGCACTGTGGATAAAAATATTGGTTGATCTAATGAAGGCAGTCACCATCGAAAAGGGGACCAGGGCCCAAAATAGAAGTGACAAATGGCTACAAGAAAGGATGCAAAGATTTACAAGCTCCAACTTCCATACTATTTGTAAAAGGAAAAAGCCATAACTTCGAAGTTTTTTGAAAATTTACATAAAAATGTATCCCATATAAAAAATGTTCAGCATGGAATACAAATGGAGTCGAAGGCGCGACGCCTATATATGACCACTACAGGAAATACAGTTTTTACTGCAGTCTGGTTGTAAATCCTTATACCCCCATTTAGGTGCTAGTCCAGATGGAGTAGTTCTGTGTGCGTCAACAAATTCGCATGGACTTTTAGAAATAAAATGCCCCAATGCATCAATATACACAAATTTAAAAGAAGCGGCACAATATTACGAATTTTGTTTACAGATCAATGAACTTGGGAGTATTGCTTAAAGAAGAAAAACGCGTATTACTACCAAGTTCAGGGGCAAATGCTTATAACGGGGTTACCATGGTCTGACTTTTTTGTATATTTAAAAAAGGAGGAGTTTCATTTAGCAACGAATTTTTTTTTTGATAGCACGTTTTTCTTATGAAATATTTTTGGAACTAAATAAAAAATATTGTGTATTTGCAAATATAATAAATTAAATACTTTCATGAGATTGTTTTATTAAGGTATTTTACATTATTCAAGTTATAATATATACTAGTCAGAGATAGATCCAGTAAACAACTGGGATGCAAACATGATAATATCATTTCGATCAGTGAGTAGCAATGCTTTTAATGTAGTATGATTCTTGTAAGATGAATAACATTGAGACTGTCGTAGAAGTGAAGATGGTTTCTGTATAAAGAATTCCATGCAGTCTATGCTTCCAATAACATTATTATGGGTAGTTCTAAATTCAAGTGGTGTGTTCTCAAAATGGTATCTCGATGTGGCCAATTGTTGAGTGTTCCAAATTTAACATACATGAGATGGACCCAACATAAGAATATTTTACTCACAGTGGATTTTCTTATGTCAAACAAATCTCCAAGCATTTCATGATCCAGACCTTTCTGCAATTTCACAAGAGTTAAAAAGAATTGATTTTCAAAAGAAACTTTGATTTAAGTGTCTTATTCTTATTAATCTTATTTGTTGAATAAATGGGTAGATCTTCACTTTTTCAGAAGGTAATAAAATGTGAATAGTGTTGAAAACATAGGGTATGATATAAGCCCTGTATAATAAGAAATTTTCTCATCGTTGTATTTAAACTTTTCTACACCAAAACTCATTTTTTCTTTCTTAGGGACGTTTCTGCAAATACAATTGTTTAGCTTCATTGTAAAAGAATTAATTTGACGCTCTAAACATTTAATTTTTTCATCTTTTTCAGTTTCTAAAAAAGTCAAGTTTCATGAAATGTAATTTGAAAATTTATGTTAGGCAAATACCTGATTTATTTATATTCTCTTGAAAGGATGTTTCCGAGATGTCTTTCATTGATTCTTGTTCAAATGATTGATTAGAATGTGACGTATTAACAGAATGATCACTATTATCATTAAATAATGTGCCTAACTCCTCTGAACAATCCAAATTTGATTCATTTAGGACAGCACCTAAAAAAACTTTCATCGATGAAATTATGCAAATTTAATTTATAGCTATATTACCTGATACGTTGATCCTGAACTGCACGAGGTAATCCAAACTTGATAATGATTTATTTACTGCAGCATCAGACAAAAGGACCGTCTTCTTTGAAGCTGATGGTAGACAATTTTTCTTTATTTTTTTCAACATTGCTGCCATATACAAATCTGATTGTCCAAAGTGGTCCTCACAAACCTATGTATGTATACTATTAAATGAACAAAAATCTAAAACATTTATCACTCGGAAATTTACCCGCATTTTATTTATATCTCCTAGGAATTCGTCATCGTCATTATTTATGAGCCTTACAGATTTCAACCAACTCTTGCATCGTCCTTTGTCTTTAGAGAATGTGTAAAACTTTTTAACCTTCCCCATTTTGATGGGTCGATTGCCACAACAGAGCAACCGTAGCCCATATTACCACAACATTACCAACTATTAAATGTGTTACCAATGTGTATTCACAATCATAGATGAAATACGTAAATCACAATCTGAGGTTAGGTACCTATTTGTCAACATATTTGATTTTGACAGGTGAAACGATGGATGTATCTAAAGTTACGCCTGTGGTTACGCGTAAAAACCAGGATATTGTGCGTGTGCGCAGGTATACGAATTTTCATTTAGGAAACAGGTGGATTGCTAAGGTGGCAATATTTTCATTAAACTTTGGTTTAAATGCTAGTTTAAGTTTAATTAGTACATTTATCATATGTTTCATTAAAAAAAATGGGTGGAAATAAAAATAGGTAGATAAATAAATCTACTGAACATTAACTATGATTTAAATTAATGCACACCGAACGACAGCTTGGACGTCATCAGTGTTACCAGATTTAAATCTAATTTAACGCTAACTTCAACCACGTATTTAAGGTTGGTTCACGTTACTTCGTGCCAGGACCGGGTCGTGTCGTTCCCACGGTGCGCCAGCCGAGTGAGCAATTCATGCTACACGGACACCGAGCTGAGGTTTGTCTAGGGAGCTGTGTTCACTTTATCATTGCACGACCGTCTTCGCGTATCTACCATTTCGGCGAATATTCTTTTCCAAATAAAATTCTTATTTTTAGTATCCAAATACTTGGGATGGGTCATATCATATCAACAGGGTACTTTCTCACACATTCCAGGAACTATGTTTTTGCAGTTACGACGTTCAACTCGCTATAGTCCATTGTTCATTACCGATAGTTCAGGCCCCAGCAAGTCGGGGAGCACATTCATATTGCATACGTCGAAGGGCCGACCCGGAACCAAGAAAGAATACCTACCGACATTTCGTCACTGTGCCACGGGCGTGCTTTGACTATAGATGTTTGACCATGAACCCTTAGTGGCACGGCTCGACCACGAAACTGTGCAACTTGAATTATCTTTTATAAAGGAAAAGTGCATCGCGAAGCAATATGTAAAATGGGATTAACCATTTCAGTAACAGCCAATAGTTAAATGTATCTAACTGGCATTATACGAACGCTACGTACTATCCTAGATCGGAACAAAACGAGGATTCGCTCGCCCACGTTCCTATTAAGACAAATTTCCCACCATTACAAAGCGAAAATGAAAATTGCGTTTTAGAAAAAATAGTTCAAACAAAAGTTATAGACAATAACATTTCTAACAACTATTCTCTCATAACTATTTTTTTTTAATTGTTGTGTATAATTAAATTAAAATTATTTGAAGCAAAAGTGTGAAAAATGAATAGGTACTTTTCTAAATATTTTAAAAAACTGTGCACGTTAACTTTCCTTTTGGCTAGATAGATTAGGTTTGAGTGTATAACGGCCCCACTCAAAATGTCCCATTGCAAACACCAGATTGAATACGCCCAATTGTAAACGCCACATTATGAAAAAAAAAAGTTCCTCTTAAAAATTCTCTCTCAATTATCGAACAAGTGTTATCTCAACATGGTAAAGATGTAGTATTAATACCGCTTATACAAAAGTGTCTTTCGTCCATTTATTTTCAATTCCGCAATAACTTTTACAAACAGGTTTCGGGTGGTTCATGGGATCCCCCTTTGTCTTCTGTTTATCATCAATATTTTTGTGGAAACGTTTGGAACCATATCTCACAAGTTTTATCTTCCCCCCTAAGAATAAGTTTCCAACTCTTTCTTCTCAAGGTATATATCGTATTCTTTGTTATTCATGTGGTTTAGTGTACATAGGTGACACCGGTCGCTCTATATTAGTACACGTATTTCGGAACATGTTAGGTTAAAACACGATTTCAAGTCTGCCTGGTTGACTATCATTTCGATACTAGCCACAAAATAAATTTTGATAATTCCGCTTTGATTGCCATATCTTTTTTTCTTTTTTAATAGAAAAATCAGGGAGAGTATAGAAACCATTAAGCATCCCAACAACTACGATTGCGGTTTCAAATTTTTGACTTTGTAGATTCGTTAACCCCACACCCTTTTCTTATTTCGGAACAATCAGGTTAATGAGCCATTACCCTTCTCTTCTATATAATAAAGAGGTATTACCCTAATTACTCAGACTTCTTTCAGTCTAGACTAGAACCTGGCTTGGTTGACAAATTGATTACCTAACTTTTTAGTAGTCTACCTTGAACTTTCTTTGTTTCAAGTTTCTCGCTCTGATGAAGCATCTTATGATAGGTGGCGAAACGTTGGCAACTAGATTACATTTTCGGCACCGTCCAATCCCGAAAGACATTTTTTACGGTTTACCGTAACGTGTGCGCGTTCTAAACTGCACCTAAGTATACCTGTCAGATTTATCTGACGGGTATATCGGAATATGTGTACCCGGACTTAATGATATATCATGAAGTTTCTATTTATATTCTCATTTTCTAAATCCCTTTAAAAAAATTCATAGTGTACAAAGCGTATCCTTGCCGTATCTTGGTTACAACGGTATTCTCCTTGCTCAATGAGAAACTTAACCGACGGGAAACAAATGTCTAAAAATTTTAGAGCCCACGAATTATGCGATCCTAGACAAAATGTGTAAAGCCTCTCTACTTCAATATACAGGGTCACTGGTAATTGGATGCATTCCTTTGGAGATCTGATGGAACAAGAGGTAAGAAGTAAATTTAACCCTAATATGTATTATACAAAACTTTTGAGATATTTCGATTTTCAATTTTTCATAGTATACACGAACGGCAGCGTCTTCTTATTTCTGTTTTGCCACTCTGGTGGTCAATGTATTCCGTATGGATGCGGCAGCGTCGACTATCCGTTGTCTAAGATCAAGCCTTGTATTGACTGGGGTTGCGTATTCTATATCTTTCATACGACCCCATACAAAATAATCCAGAGGAGTTAAATCTGGACTTCGCGCTGGCCAAACTATTGGGCCTGCTCTTCCAATCGTGCTGAAAAATATGACGTTTCACTCGTATAAGTTTTTGACAGTCTTAAGTTCATATTTGAAGATTCTTTGTTATAACTAGTTGTATTAAGTTCTTTAAGTTCGGTTTTGCAGATTTTCGTTGTTATTGTTGTTTAACTGAAATGGCAATGCAGAATACGCCGACATCTTATTTGTATACGGATATTGCGATGGGAATGCTGCAGAAGCTCGTCGGAAATATGAACGTCGCTTTCCAAACCGTCGCACACCGAATATTCGTGTATTTAGTACGACATATCGAAATGTCGCAGAAAATGGTTCAGTGAAACGTCGGCGAGTGGACGCCGGTGCTCCTCGCGTATATCAGCCAGGTGATGAGGAAGAAATATTAATCCATTTTGAGGATAATCCAGGTACTTTAACTGCTAAAGTGGCGCGGCAAACTGGTGCGTCACAATGGAAAGTCTGGTCTACGATACGTGGAGTTGGATGCTATCCTTACCATTATACCCCTGTCCAGGGCTTAGGTGAAGGTGATCCTGGAAGGAGATTAGAATTCTGCCGCTTTATGTTAAATTCAGATGCAGAGGATGAAAGAAAACTTCTTAACCAACATTTTATGGACGGACGAATCTAAATTTAATCGCGAGGGCATAACCAATTTGGGCGGAAGAAAATCCACATTTAATAAGGGAAACTAGTTTCCAAAGGAAGTTTTCAGAAAATGTATGGATGGGAGTTGTTGGCCGCTATTTAATAGGGCCTTACTTTTTACCTCAACATTTAAACGTAGAGATCTATGAAGATTTTCTAGAAAATCACCTGCAGGAGCTTCTAGAAGATGTCCAGATTTAACTCCTCTGGATTACTTTGTATGGGGGTCGTATGAAAGATATAGTATACGCAACCCCAGTCAATACAAGGCTTGACCTTAGACAAAGGATAGTCGACGCTGGCGCATCCATACGGAATACATTGACCACCAGAGTGGCAAAAACAGAAATAAGAAGACGCTGCCGTGCGTGTATACGTAATACGGGCTCCCATTTTGAACAAGATTTATAAAAATTAAGTACTAATGTACTTATTATTAATTTAAATTACAGCTGACTTCTATGTATAAGGTCTAATGGTGGACAGCAGTTAAATAAATTCCGTCGACTGCTACAGTTTTACTATTTTTTTTAGAACTGTTAAGGGTTTGTTGTAAGATTAGCAGCTTGTTCGATAGCTATTGCAACAAGAAAGTTTTAACACAATTTGTGCGCTTAAGAAGCGTTGAGAATTATTTAAAAAACCTCAAAGAATTATCACAACTGATTTTGAAAAATTATTTTGTACAAGTTTTTCTTTGAAATCATCACATGATGGAAATGCTAAGGGATATTTTTTATTCCATACGGAAGACCATAGTGTTGGGCAAGTATTCCATCAAAAAAGTTCCACAAAGTTGGCGTAAATTTTTTGAAAATTACATTTTAACATATTAACATCAACTTTTTTTAAGAAAAATTGAAAATCGAAATATCTCAAAATCCATTGAGTTTTTGTATAATACATATTAGGGTTAAATTTACTCCTTACCTCTTGTTCTATCAGATCTCCAAAGGAATGTATCCAATTACCAGTGACCCTGTATATATTTGTTGAACTTTACATTTATAAAACTTATTAAATGTCAGGATTAAAAACGTTAAAACATGTTACGCTAACGTACATAAAACGATTAATGAATGACAGAAAGTGGTTGTGTCTCCAGCAACGGAAAACGGTATTCGTCATCTCAAATCTCAACCTACCATTGCTACCAACTAACATTTAATTTCAAAGTTACTGCCTACTTACACTTTACGCCTACAAATGCGAATAAAAAGGAACAGAAGTTTCAAATCGAGGGACTCTAAAATTTATTTGTGCAGTTTATATAATGGCAACAGCGCGTCACTGTTTTTTCAATTGTGAATCGCTCTTTCTAACCACCACCACCACCACCACCACGTACAAAAAACAAGAAGAACCGCGTGTTTTGTGCTGCTAGTGAATTCATTATTTCACTGTTTTGTTTTAATTTTGCGACGTAATTATGCTCTCTCGAAATTCAAACGCGGCTACCATTATAGATATGGTTGGAGACAACAACGATATATCTCAAAATCCGCAGAACGATGTTGATGGGCACAATAAACAAAAGCAGAGTCAGCATTTGAAATTTGGTCATGCCGGATTCATTCGGTATGGTGGAGATCTCAGTAAGTTCTTACGTTGGTGCCGTTTCCAGCAAGACCCGTCGAACGTAAGTTATTGCATTGTTTTTATATACAGGTTACAGTTATTACGCAAAATAAAAACTTTAAAATTGTTGATTATTTGTGTTTGACTTATGAGTCATAATTTCTTGTCAAAATGGATGACTCTTCAATATAATTCGGTCCCTAGAATATTTTAAGCTTCAATTTTACGTAATATAAATAATCCTGCGTTATAAGGATAATACTTTCACAAGTTGCGTGTATTTAAAAACAACTTACGTGTACAAACAGAAAAACACCAAAAACGTGCACATTCTAAGAAAAGTCGACGTAATTCAAAACACTCCGGTCCATACATTATTACGCTTTTCACAAATTTTTTCGAATTTCTCTTTTCTATGTTTTTCTCTTTTCTATATGTTTTCCAAACACCCGCTCTACTATTCTTCACTCTTGCCCCAATATCCTATTTCCTTTTTTTGTCAATTCTCTTATCTGTACTTCATCTTTATTGTCGTATCTTATCCTTTGATGCTTTTTAAGTATATCTTCAACCTCTTCTAAATACATTTGCAAATATATTTGTGCATCCCTGTCTCAACCTCTTCTTTGTCCAGAATTCTTTCCAACTTTCTATTCCTTTGTGTCCAACATTTTTGTCTCTTTGTAAATTTCTTCTATTGCTTCCACTAGTTCTTCACTTACATTTTCCTTCTGAGTTTCTTTGATAGTATTTGTCTATTTACGTTGTCGAAGGCCCTTTTATATCCAGGCTACCTTTCTACCTTTCTTCTCAAATTCTTTATTCCTTTCCTAAATTTCGCTTGCCAATCAGGTATTAACTTTTTTTCTTGCATTTCCCCTTCAAGCCGTCTTCGTAGTATATGCGCATATATTTTGTTTTTGCTACACCTTTTTGTTTCTTACATCATTCTTTTCTCGCTCTTGTAAATCGGACATACAGGGTGTGAATGAATAAGTGTAAAAAAAATGAAAGTGGTGATTCTTTGTTGAAAATAATATGGGTCTTTCATATAAAAAAAAATTTGTAACATTTTGTGTTTTTAAGAAAAAATTAAAACTGTAACTGTTTAAGGGGCTGTGACTAAGCAGGGATTACTCATATACGTACACATTTTTTGTACGAAGGACCTACATTATCGTTCGACAACGGATCACCACTTACTTTTTTTTCACTTATTTATTTACCCTTGTATATAAGTATTTCACTCCACTCCTTTAGAAATCCCTCTCCCTCGCCTGTGTTTTTCCATAGTTCTTCGTGTGTTTCGTCTGTCCCTTCACCCTTTTTAGTCTTCTCTTTATTCAATGCCTGTTCTATTTCGTCTTTTCTAATTTCTCTGTCTCTTAATCTTGCCTTTCTGTTTCCATTTCTACATCCTTTTTGATTTTGTTTCTCTCCTTGTAACTGTTCTATTTAGTCCATTCTTTTTTTCTCATCTATTCTCGTTCCTCCCTTAATTCACAAATTTTCATGCTTCGCCTTTGTTTGTTATGTTCTTAACCTTTTCCTCGAATTCTGCCTTGTATTCTTTTTTTACATTCTTCTATGAAATTTTTTAGCCTCCTCAAATTTTTTATGCTTATTCTTCCTTTTTTTTATTTCTGTTCTTAACTCTTTCTTTATCTTCTCACACTCTCTGTGCCGCCGTTTTTTGTTCTTTGTTCTTCCCTCTTTTCATTGTCTTCTTTTAATTGTTTATCTACTTTTCTTCTGTATCTTGTAGTTCTTATATTTTTGCTCTGTACCTTTCCATTTCTTCCTTCGTCCAAAGTTTTTCATACTCTAATTAATCGTACCTCTTCCTTTTCTTCCTTCCTTCAATATTATTTCTAACCATTTTTCATAATCAAATCAGGACGCTTGGTCTTCTTTTATATCGTTAAGAGTCTTCTGTACCGTCCAATTACCGTGTAAAATTCCTATGTCACATACGCTACTTTCAAGGGTACAGTTTTTAGTAAAAATAATTTTGGATTTCACTATCATAAAAATCGATTTGTTACGCAACTTTGATCAGATCCTTTTTCTCTAAAATATTCTGATTTGTTATAATTACGTTTTGAAAATAAATCTGTTTCTCGCAGCTTTGTCAGGAAATATTGAAATCTCTTCCAATTTATTAATTGATCTTGAATTAAAAAAAACGTCCGCACAAAGTTGGAGAGCTAGTACGAGAACTAATAGATGAGTCAAAAGTCTTTAAATATAAGTTCATTTAAAAACCTTAAATTTTTCTGGAAATTCTCAATCAGGTCTATTCAGTGTGGTCCAAAAATATAGGTCATATACTATACTACGCTACTAAGCATAAAAAGTTATGAAAATTTTCTTATAAACTTTTTGTTCAGTTGAGCTTACTTAAGGAGGTACGGCTCTGTAAAGTTTCAATTTAAAATTGTTTTTCTTAGTATCTCAGAAATGAGTGAAAGAAAAAAATTTGAAAATTTATATGGTAAAATACGTTATTTGAATTTCTTGGAAAATTCTATTTCTTTTGTTGTTATTTATTTATTTATCGTATGGCGATCTACAAATTCACTCTTAATAAAGACAGAGTATGTACATACACATGCATAAAACCAACACTTTTACAGATTGACTAACAATTCAAAAATTAAAAGAATTAAAAAACAAATATACTACACGAATACATTTGAGATATAGGCCATGGATCATAAGTCGATATCCAGGGAGGTCAGCCAATTCACAGCAGCAGGAGTGGCATTCAGAATCTCGCTCCATTCTCCACCAAATTTTCTTATTGGGCACTCGTTGGCTATGTGAGCTACAGTTTGATCTGGCGCTCCGCAGTCGCATTCCTGGGAGTCCGAGAGTCCCCACTTGTACAGCATGGACTTGCATCTGGCATGGCCAGTCCTGATGCAGTTCAGGCTACACCAAGCTTTCCTAGCCATTTGCATTCCTGGGAGAGGGACGGTAGGATCCTCATGGTCATTATGGCTAAAATCGTGATTAGATGTCCATTTGGTTTTCCAAGCTTCTCTGATGTGAAATGGCTCATGGTCGGTTAGTACCTTATCTTGCCAAATGGGTTTCCGGGATTTAAGACGACGGCCCGGAGCATTATCAATATCGTGTGGATTGGCAGAATTCTAGGATGTTTAGGATCGTGTAGTTTGTCCCATTCGCGAGCAGCAGCTTGTTGTCTCCTCAAGTCCGGTGGGGCTAAATTCGTCAGTGCGTGAAGCCAGGGTACCGGAGTGGACTTTAGGGTTCCTGATATAATTCTCATGGTATCGTTGAGGTGCACGTCGACTTTGTTTGTATGAGAACTTTTGTACCACACCGGTGCACAGTATTCTGCCGTTGAGAAAACAAGTGATTGAGCTGCCGTTCGTAGTGTTTCTGCTTTTGCTCCCCAAGTAGTCCCAGCCAGTTTTCTAACTATGTTGTTCCTGGTTTTTAGTTTCTGCCCAGTTAACTCCAGATGTCTTTTATATGTTAGGGACCGGTCTAGTGTAACGCCAAGATATTTGGGGTGGCTGTTGTGTTTACTCTTTTACCACAGAATGTGACATTCAGCTCTTTATTTGCAAGGCGGTTATTAAGATGAAATGCACACACCTCGGTTTTGCTTGGGTTTGGGCATAGTCGCCACTGTTTGTAGTATCTCCCGAGGTTTTCTAAGTCCGTCGTTAGAGTTTCCTCACCATCCTCAAGGAGCCTGTGTTGAGTGGCTATAGCGGTGTCATCAGCATAGCAGAACTTCCGAGAGTTGGTTGCCGGCATGTCACTGGTGTAAAGATTAAAGAGTATAGGGGCTAGTACTGATCCCTGGGGCAGTCCATTTCTGATGGTGTATGACTTGCTAGTTGATTGTCCAAGAGTGACTTTGAAGTATCGGTTTCTTAACATGTTTCCCATTAGCTTAGTTAACTTGGAGCAGGGTATTGTTTTCTTCAATTTTAGTATTAGTCCATCCAGCCATACGGTGTCGTAAGCAGCCGTCAGATCAACAAATGCTACCGACGTTTTTAGACCCCTTTGGTATCCTGATTCGATGTATGACGTTAGGGCTAGTACTTGCTCACAGCAACTTCGGTTGGATCTGAAACCAGCCTGGTCTGGCGGAATAATATCGTCTATGGTTTGATATATTCTATTGTATATTAGTCTCTCCAGTAATTTATAACAGACACTGAGCAGTGCGATTGGGCGATAGCTAGTTGGGTCGTCGCTTGGTTTCCCTGGTTTCAGAATAGCAAGGGTCTGGGCTATTCTGAACTGTGCCGGGATTTGTCCCGTATTTAGTATATCTGTGAGGCAATTTCTAAGCCATTCCCTCGCAGGTTGTCCTAGGTGCCTTACAAACTCTGGGAATATGCCATCCGGGCCAGCTGCCTTCCGTAATTTGAGTGTTCTTATGGCCTTGTTCAGTTCAGCGTTAGTGAAAGAGGAAGAGAAAAGAGGGTTGTCTTCAAGGCCTCTGTCAGTTATTTTAAGTTCTTCCTTTATCGCTTCTTCAAACTCTTTATGGATCGGTACGTTTTCTGAACGTTGTTTAATATGCAGCGCTACTTGGGAAGGGGTCACTTTAGGTTCTTTGGTAAGTATAGGCGTGGCAGCTCCAAGTCGACGTAGAAGAGACCATCCCCTTCGACTGGAGGCTGTAAAATCCATATTTTCTGTCGTACTTTCCGATCGCTCCCTTCTTTCATCGTTGAGCGAATGCAATATCTGGCTTCCCAGTTCTCTCTCATACTCTTTGTATAACGTTTCCGTGTTCTTATTCCAACAGGGTATGTATTCTTTCTATATCCCCGGGGTATGTTACGCTTAGCGCTTCCGATCAGTACGCCAGCAAATCTTCCGTAGTTTTCTGATTTTGGTGGGATCCACCGTAGATGTGAATCGACTTCTCTAGAATATGATGTCCAATCCGCCTTGCGAAAGTTCCATCTTGGTTTTGGTGTAGATTTTATCAAAGGTACCTGGATTCCGATATTGATAATAACTGGCCGGTGTTGACTGCGTGGGAAGCTTCGCAAGACCTTTCTTGTATGAGGTAGAGGGACTTGCGATGGGTCAGTTGTAACAAAGCACAGATCGGGGTTTGTGTCGCTCTGCCATCGTGCTGAGTGAAAGGTTTTCAGATCCTTAGCATCATAGACCAGATGGAGATCCAATTCATCCATCCAATTTGATAGGCTCTCTCCGTTCTCGTCATTAGTTGGGTATCCCCAGCTGACATGGTGGCAGTTGAAGTCTCCTAAGTATACTCCTGGATGTTTTAGGGTTGGAAGTGGAGGATTTGGCCATCTAACATTGGGAGGTTTGTATACAGCTGATATTGTCGTTCCTGAGGTCTCGACAGTTATAATTTCAGTATTATTCTGCTGGATGGTTGTAATGATCTTATATTTGTCAATATTTTGTCGGAGGTACATTATAGATCCATGGATATCTGAGTTAATACTTGCAACTACCTTATATCCTGGCACCTTCGCTCTGACTTGGAGCTGGGTGTCGTTTGCCAGGTGTGTTTCCTGCAGTGATATGATGTCAATGTTGCAAAATATGAATACGAGATCAATATCTATTGTCAATTGACTCTTACAAGTGCCGTTAGATTTTTGGTTTTGTAGATTTAAATGGCCGTGAGAGACGCGCGGTCTAGTTCGGCCGCCATATGTGTAGACTTTCTGCCGCTCTGCTCTAGCAGGGCGTTGCCGTGTGCACCATCTTGGAGGTTGTCTACACGTCGCACACCTTTCTTTTTCTATATAATATTCTATACATATTTCCAGTTGTTTACGAAATATTGACATTTAATGTTTTTCATTTTGTCAATTTACATAGTAATTTAAAATTCCTATCATCAACTGCCACACCTAGCACCATGATTGCCGGTATGGAAATCTTTCTACAGACGATTACTAAGTTTACTAATGATGAAATATTTAACTGACACAATAATGTCTATTGGGATCAAAAGAATCTTCACCTTACTACAGTAAGAAGATATCAGTACCTATATATTTTCAGTAAATGTTTGGTGCACGGAATTTATGATACTCACAATCTCAGAACCATTTTTCTATGGACATAAACCTCAATTCTTTCTAAATGATATTTGGAATTTCTACGAAGTGAATTGAGAAGAAATGTTGGTCAATTTTCCTCTGAGTATAATCCAGAAACTAACAATTTACAGAGTATACGGTCCGTGTGTCCATAATTCTAGAAATGTGTCAGCAGTTTAACGGAACGTTTTCCCAGCTAGATAGGAAATGCAAGCCCTTTTGTGGCTTCCGAAGTCACCGGATCTGACGTCCTTAGATTTTCTTATGTGGTACCTAAAATTAAGGGTTTAAATTAAAAAATGAGAACGTTGAAGAACTGAAAAATCGTGAAAAATAAAAGATAGTTGTAGATGCCAGAAATGTTTAAAAGTTGATGAAAGACTATAAATAAGTTTAGTTCAGATTTAAATTGAGATTTTTTTATTTTTTTGTGTTAACGGAATGGGTTATTTAATTTACCATAGTTATTTCAATAAATAATTCATAATTTTTGTAAATAATTTATGATAAATACTTTTTGCTGAATAAATCTAAGTCCAATGGAAATAGCTATATCAAATCTTATGCCAACTATGATTTCTATTTAAGAAAATGCAACTTTGTATTGTATCTTTTGAACTAAGCATGCTATTTTATTGATATAATTGTAATCTATTAAAAAAAATATCTATAATGACGTACTATTTACTCTTTGACAATTAAACGTATCGGAGAAGATTCAAGAATGAAAATATATAGTTTTCTCAAATTATCTCAGAAAGTAGGCGATGCATATGAAGTTTTCATGTCATCAAACCTCTGCCCAATGGATTATACCGAGATTATTCCTAACCTGTCAAAAATGTTTTTATTTAGAGATTTTAAAGCACCAATGATTGCCGTTAAAAATAGCATTCACGTGATTACAATTGTGCAATTTTTTGAAGTACATACGTAAAGCAAGTGATTTAATGTTGAGATAACGTCTTCTGGCTCTCAAGTAATTTTTATTTTTGCGTAGTTAGCACTTCAATATATATCTCTTAATACAGAAAATTTAAGTAAATTTATCTACCTACAGGATAGAAAACATCCAAAAATGTTTTAAAAATTAATATCTCAAAATTATTCACTTGGCTGCTTTGACTCTAAACTCTCGATTTGTGAAAGTTTAAATTCGAATTTTAAAGTAACCCGCGAACGCTTACTCAGCGCTACCTACATTTATTTTACAGAACTAGTAGTTGTTGCGTATGTTTTATCGTGTTTCATTAATTTTCGGCCATTGCTGCATTACGTCTAAAAAAGCGGTTTAGTCAGTGTCGAGAAATTGCTTGTGAATTGTGAATCGCGTTGTTTTAATTTGTACGTTTCAATTAAAGAATCAAATGTCTGCACCAAACCCAGATACAACTGTTGCTAAACCAGAAAGTTCTACGGAAAATGGAAATCCGAACCCGGCCCCACAAAATACCGAAGGTGTAAATACTAACAATGCAAATCAGCATCAACAGCATGGAGGTGGCGGCGGCGGCGGTGGTGGTGGAGGCTTCATCCGACGCGGCGGCAATAGATTTGCGGGTGGTTATCGCCGTCCGCCAAATATGAACGTAAGCTTCTCGAATATCGACCATTTTAGGTGTACGCCATCTTCTCGACGCTAATCGATAATTGCTTTTATTTAAAGCATTTTTAAATGTTTTTGATGGAATTATTAATTCGCGTTGGCCTGACACCAATTAGCATCATTTGTTTTATCCCATTTACTGATTCCTAATTAATTTTGTTTATGTAGCAGAAAGGTGGCCCTGGAGGAGAACAACAACAGCATGAATTCTTTGGAAGGAAGCGTATGGGACGTGGCGGTCATCAAGGAGGGGGCGGCGGTGGCGGAATGGGTAATCCTGGTCTTCGTGAACAAGGAGGCCTACAAAATCGTAATCCCGATGATAGATTAAATGATAGGATTAATCAAATTTCGGGTCCTACATATGATATTCCACCTCTGGATAGTACAGAGAAGAAATTTTCTGGTAGGGGACGCCTGTATATTGGAAACATCGCTGCTGATGTTACCAAGATGAGATCAACGAACTCTTCAAACGCTACGGAGAAACAAGCGAATTGTTTATGAACAAGGAAAAGAACTTTGGCTTTATAAGATTAGATTTTCATATGAATGCTGAAAAGGCTAAGAGAGAATTAGATGGCACTGTTGTGAAAGGTAGAACTTTAAAGATTCGTTTTGCTCCGAATGGATCTTCTATCAAGGTGAAGAATCTTGTGTCATTTGTATCGAACGATTGCTGCACTATGCTTTCAGTGTCTTCGGAGAGGTGATTATTGCATAACTTAAGTATTGACAATAATATTTGTGTTTTAGATTGAACGGTGCATAGTTATTGTCGATGATCATGGAAAACCAACTGGTGAGGGTATAGTTGAGTACGCTAGAAAAGGAAGTGCTGCATTAGCTATTCGCAAATGTTCTGAGGGTTTCTTTTTAACTGCATCTCTACGTCCTGTTATAGTGGAGCAGTATGATGCTGTAGATGAGACTGATGGACATCCAGATAAAAATATTCCTAAGAAGAATTCTGAATATAATAAGGCTCGTGAAATGGGACCACGCTTTGCTAATCTAATAGTTTTGAGCATGAATATGGGAATGCGTTGGAAACAACTTCATGAGCTCTTTGCACAAAAAGAACAGGCTTTACATAAGGAATTAGAGATGGAGAAGGAAAAGTTGGAGGCACAAATGGAGTATGCAAAGTATGAACATGAGACGGAAATGCTACGCGAACAATTGCGTGCCGTGAATTGGATCGTGATAGACAAAAGCGTGAGTGGGAGATGAAAGAACGTCAAGCTGAAGAAACTCGTCAACGTAACGAGGAGCAAATGCGCAGGCAACAAGAGGATTTGCAGAATCGCATTATCCTGCAAGAGGAGGAGCTTCGTCGGCGCCAACAAGAGAACAATCTTTTCATGCAGGCTCATCAACTAGACAATATGCTCGATCAACAGGAGCAAGCTTTTGAACAGCCAGAACGTGGTGGAATGTTTAATTCTAATAGTAAGTCTCTTAGTAACATACAATTAGATAAAATAGTATAAACTAATAATACCAACAGTAGCAGATGAAAACAATTGTTCCGTAATTTACATGCCAAATATTGTCGTACCCAAAATAACAGCTTCTGTGTGTTTACTACTGTTACAAAATTACTTAGCTTGTAAATTGCAGGATGATTCTTTTTGCCATTTTTACAATCAATCTGTTGATGTTCTTCAGTAATTTGTTGTTTATTGTCTCTTAACTTAGATTCAATTTGGTTTTATAATCGTGAACTTTTTTTCTTTCAGTGAATAACGACATTGGATCATCTGGAAACTCCAATATGGTATGTACCAATTCTCTTTACCCGTTAATTTTTTTATTAAATTTCTTCATCTCAGTTAATTTTTACTGAATATAGTTCTGCAGCTCTATTTCCATCTTTGACATTTATCTTGTGATCGATATTTGTTATTTATCCTAATTCTTTCATTACATATTAATAAGAAGATGTACGTGGCATATCGTCATGCACAAGATAAATTTACTATATCGGAAGGTAATAGAGCGCTGTTGATACTATGTTGATAATTAGTACCAATTGAGTACCACTCGATGCCTTGTTCTGCAAAGTTTATTTTAAAACTTAAATAACAACGCGTTTGTATAAAGAAATTTTAAAAAACTGTTTATCCTAAAATTTATTGTTGAGGATTGATAGAAACGGCGTCACTAATAATGCCGAACTGCAGCGAATACGTCATTTAATGATTAAAACCAAAAGAGACGCGTCAGAAGGTTTTGAATATTTACTAAATTAAAATAAAATGTAGGTAGTGTTGATTTAAATCATGACAATTAAAATACTACGTACTATTAAGAAAACTAAAAATAGGAGCACTATGGATTTACAAGTTAACTGAGCATATCTACTTTAATATTAAGTGGTGAAGAATTACAATTCAGGTAAACGTTCGTACAATGCATCGAACAACAACAATTATGTTTTCTTGTATTTAATCCTGTCCGAAGGTTACCACTTCATGTTCCGTTACATTAGATTTTTCACGAGTCTCAATCTCATTCTCGCTACTTTAGGCATGTTTCGTTTTTTAATATTTGTTGGATATCTTAAGAGGGGGACTCGTTGGAGTAGTACCCTAGATGGCACTACTATCGATTTAGTTATGCATGTTTAACTCAAAAAATAGTTTTCAGTTGCTAACACTTTACAAGGTATCCCGCCTAGGGCGAGACCTATTTGATTTCCTTAAGAAATAAACGTACTGCTTTATATTAATACAAATAGGTTATATAAGAACCTTCTCAAATTTAAAAAGTAGTTCACCTTAGATCAATTCTAATACCCTATTGCCCTTATACAAGCTCTTCTTAACATATTATTTTAATTTATATTAGTGGTAATTGTTCCAAATTTGGATTAAACATGCAACAAAATAATGTTTGGTGTGATTTTTAAGTATATCTCCTCCGCTAGATGGACCTGTTGAGTTTACGTTTGTTACATACCCATTAATTAATAAAATGGCTATGCCATTTATTACTAGTTGTCGCTGTAAATTGACCCAATTTAAAATTCCACTTCTGAATTCATTACTCACATTTTAAAAAACCGTTTATCCGCAAAATATATTATCAAATAACACTGGAATGTGTATAATATTACTGTGTTTATTTTGTTTGTATCTTTCAAAACGCATGTATCAATTTTGTGATTCATGTTAATATGATGTTGCAAGTTACGTATATTTACGAACGTTCTTTGTATAAAAAAATTAGCTTTACAAAACATGGGAAAATGCAATCTTCGTAACGAAATGAAATAAAGATGTACTGTTTACCATTTGTTTACTCAGTTCGATGTTACTCCACATGTTTTGTAAATAAAGTGAGTAACATCGTAAGGCGATTTGAAAACCGTGTGATTAACCATTTCTATTGTATTCCCGGTGATTAGAGTTAGTACATAATAATAAATTAGAAACATGTACTGATACTGACGTATCTTATGTAAAATCATCAATGTTTCACAGAGTGCACTGTTGACATTAGTTGGGATTTATATACCATAAATAGTAAATCTCTGAATTTCATATAAATATAAATTAATTATTATTATTAAAAGTAACCGCAAAAAATAGAGATTTGATATAATGTTCTGTCAATCAAATATTTTTAGTTTTTCTTTGTTTAGAGGCTGCATTGATTTGTAAGAAGCTGGTAGGTGATTGTATAATTTTATACCACTACACATGGTAGAGTTTTTAGTAAATTCTAGATGCGGAGTATCTAAGCTAAGGTTGCAAGATTAGGAGTTTCTGGTATTATGTGAATGAACCTTCCTTTGCGGGAAATTATGCTGAAGGTTATGAATGAAACTAATGATTTCTAAAATAATAATGCCGGAAGAGTTCAAATTTTGAATTTTTAAAGGATTCTTGACAATGATCCTTTGTTTTCAGTTCCAAAATTACCCACAACCGTAATGCATATCGCAAAAGAGATTCGCAAAAAGGCAAAATATGTTGTCCTAGCGGTGTTTAAATTTAGTTTACTGGTGATTGTTTTTAATGCCAAGCATCTATTCCGTAAATTGTTACCCATTACTTTTATTGATTTGTTGTAATTACTTGACGGTCTTCAACTTCCTATTTAACTCTGGTTACTTATTACATATATACAAAGAAATATAAGATTATTCTAACGAATTCCATTGTTTAAGTGCATTTGTTTTAACACGTTTTCGGACGAGTCGTTCCAATTATTTTCATTTTTTAAAATGCATTTTAAAACATCTTATTAATTACTATGCAGATTTGATAAAAAATTCCTTTGGTAGTCCTTGTCACAAATATTGTTTAATTATTATTTTATAATTTATATTAGTTTTAGTAAAAAATTAGTTTAATATTGACTATATCGTAATCGTGATATCTTGAATGTTTTAATGAATATATAAATTGAATGCCGTATGAACGTTTCTAACAAACAAATGATTCTTTGTCTACTGCACGTTATTATGTATTTTGAAATCTTTGTTTATAGGTGGGCAGGATTCCACCTAGTTTTCAATACAAAACTACTGGTTAAAGGGTTTTGCGTCGGTATTTTAAAGCAATAGAAAATTTACCTGAAGTATTATAAACATTTAAAAGATGTCCGAACTAAATGTCTCGGGTTGGTCTTCTTTAAAGTCCATAGGGTGTACATCATTTTAGTTTAGGCTGGCACATTGATTGAATATTAGTTATTTATTTAAACGAAATGTTGTTTAGTAATATTTATTTTGATGGTTATTTACCAAATCGGAAGTAACTTCAAATAATAAAAACCTTTTATCTATTTATTGGAAATATGAAAATGTGCTATTTCTTACATATTAATATAGTGTAACTTCTAGTTAGTTTGTTTTGCTGTTGCCAAGAATGTCGCCGCTGACTCCATTATTTCCACATCGGAAGAATTGGGAAATCGACACGGCGAGTAACATCTAAATGAAATACTTTTCATAATAATATTGACGATTGAGAAGTAACAAGTAACCGAGTCTCAATTACTTTTCCTGTTTCTTTAAGTGTTTTTTGTTGTATTGAAACTGTTTGAGGGACTTACAAGTATATTTTGGGATGGGTAATAAATTTAAACTTATGCAAAAATGACCGAACATTAAAATAATTAATTTAATATCAATCTCGTCTTTACTTCCTAAAGGCAGCTTCTTGCAAAATTTGACGATTTTTGATTTCATAGCTGCTGTCGATCGAATTTGATTATTAAGCAATAGTTGCAGCAACATTTATCGACCTTCTATGAAAGCCCCTTCAAACTATACTGGATGTTAGCAACATCAATGGAAGCTAAAATTCATAAAGATTAGAAATTACCATTTGTTTGGGAAGTGCTATAATTAATGAATATTATTAATTCCAGCTATTAATAAAAACAATTGGCTTTGGGTAGCAGTCGATGATGTTTAATTCGGTTTGGACGTTCTAAAAGTTGCTCATCGTCGGTACTTAGGGCATCTGTATCTTCCGTGTCTAAATTGGATGTGTAATCGTAGGCATAGTGATCGGGCTTTTTCCAAGTTGATAATATTTCCTTGGCATTATACCAAATATATTCGTCTTCTCTCAACGGACTGCAGTTATAAATGAACACCTTAAAAATAGTGAGAATGAGTTTGAGACTCTTATAGGGACATTAATGAAAATCTAAAAACAAAAACACGGTTAAAATATGTTGAACGTTGGAGTTATAACCTCGGAACAGAATTAAATACAAGAAAACGATTATATCGATACCTGAACTGTTCACCCTATTTTTTGTTAAATTTTAAATAATGTAGGAAATAATCTTTAAACTAGATATGCTTATTTAACTTGTAGAACCAAAGTGTCCCATTTTTGTTTTCAGATTAGTTACATTATGTTATGTTTTGTCGAGTTAAAGCTAAATGTCCACTTAAGAGAAAATCTGGAGATTGGTTTTGGGGATTGGTCTCCTGACCAGGAAAAATTTGCCACTTTAGCGGGATATATTATCTGTTTTGCATTAGGCTATGATTTGAAGCTCAGTACGCACTTTACTCAGTTCATGCGGTAGATGAGTTGTAAAACTGATTATCTACAAAAAGTATGACTGGTAATGTCACATTTTGTAACACGAGGTTTTTATCAAATATTAATGTTTGGGAAATATACTTAAATGAGGAATATAAGTACCGGCAACGGAAAAGGAAAACATCACAATAAGATTTTGTTCGGTCTGTACCTTATCAACTACATAAATATATTTTGCTGATTCACGGTTCTAAATCTTCCAAAATGGGAAAATAATACTCTCATTTAATATATTGCTATTATATGTGCCTACGGCTGGGCATACAGGGCGTTAGAATCGACTTAAACATGACTTATATCAATCAAAGTTAAAACACGTTAGGTAGGTAAACCGTTGCCGCAAAGGATTTCACTATATCTGGTCAGCGACTATACCTAGGTATCTAATAGTCCAGTGCAATTACAGAAAATAGGGGCAAAAATCAAAAAAGTTTTAACAGGCTGCGACCGGTAAAAAAGTTTAGTTTGGGGTATAACTATACGTAAAAAATAAATGTAACAAAATGAGTGGAACTGTGGAAATTAAAAAAAAATTTTTGAATTTCGAACTCTATATTTTCTTTGTTGAATGTCTACTTCAATATGGGGGTCAAATTTTGCATTAAACCCTTAAAAGTCACAAAAATCGGATTTTGGTATACATATTTTTAGTAAGTATGTATTAATATGTATCATTTTCAATTTTTTTATTTACGTAAAAATAATTCTGTTACAGGTATACTTTTCAATAAAATAATTTTAATTTATAGTAATTAATTTAAAACAATGTATTTTTTTATTTACAAATGAATACTGGTTCACCTTTCAAAAATATTGATGTTACAAAATTTATTACATTAAACTGATGCATCTTCTTCAATACAACTATCATTATCTGAATCTGGATTAGCTTCATCTACTTCCAATCCTTCGTCTTCACTATGACAATGTGGTGGTGACTCTTCAACAATCTGCTCATCATTTTCGTCTTCAAAATTATCTCTTCTCTATTAGTGCAGTTCTCATGGCAATTAAGACACAAGTTTGTGCATTTCATGAACATGAAGTTGCGTCTGCATAGGGATAACTATCGAACGTAATATGGCTATTTGCTGTGTAATGGCATTGAACATACTTTAAATATTTATTTACACTTTCGTCTATAGTGTCATTTTCTGCCATACAACTTTATATAGTAAGATGCCACCGTCTACCACACGTAAAACATTTTCACAGCATTGTACATCAGAGACCTCTGTAAATTCACTGTACATCTATGATTTTTTGTTTTTCTCATTCTATTTTCTGTAAATAATGACGGCGGAAATGGAACGAGTTCATACTACAAAAAATCTTTCAAGTCATCTTTACTGTTTATGTTCAGTGAAATCCTTTGAAAAAAGTATTAATTACTACTTTTCACCATTAACTTTACTGATGACGAACGACTTTCATTCCGTTAATCTAAGGGCCTTCACACATTTTTGTGTACAAGGAATCATTTGAATTTCAGTTTTCAATATTCCATAAAATTTAAATACTTAACAATATTATTTTTTTACGTAAGTAATAAAAAAAAATTGAAAATAATACAAATAAATACATATTAAAAATTACGTATACCGAAAAGGGTTTTTTTTGTTTTTTTTTAAATTTTATTGCAAAATTTGACCACAATATAGATAGACCATATTAAAGTAGAAATTCCAACGAAGAAAATACGCGGGTGCAGAGTTCGAAAATCGAAATTTTTACTGGAAGAATTTTTTTTAAATATTTTCTTTTTTTTTCCGGAAAATCTTAAATATCTCGGAAACTAATTTTTTTTGGTTGTGTAAGAAAATCGTGCTTATGTAGTATAAATAAAGGTGTACTTTTACCAAGTTTCATGCAAATTGCATTTTTTGCCAGAGAAAAATCAAATACCAAAAAAACCGTTTTTCGCGATTTTCACCTTTAATTTGAGGTTATGTTGAAAAATGTTCCGTACAGGAGTCATTCATTTTTTTATTATCTACAAGTTCTCTGTAGAACATTTTGCGCTAGAGAGTCATTTTCTGCCTAAATTGCAAAAGTACATTTTCCACTCTTAGAAACCCACCCCATTTCCATAGTTCCACTCATTTTTTGTTACATTTATTTTTTACGTATTAGTTATACCCCAACTAAACTTTTTTACCGGTCGCAGCCTGTTAAAACTTTTTGGTCAAAAAACCTAAATGCACTGGACTGTAATGTAAAATTGGGCGTTGTAATTTAATGACGTTAAATCAGTTTGTTTTTGTGTAAAGTTAAAATCATATAAGATTGCGTATGACTCATTCTGAATAAATGCCTGAATTAATTTTCATAAACAGTGTGTCGACTTTAGTAATGTAATTATAGTACGTTTCATCATATATCGCTCATTTTATTTAATTTCCTACATCAATTTCTAATAGAATTATGTAGAAACGCCTAATATGTACTATTGTTTGAATTCTTGAAGACAGAAATAAAGTTCAATCATTGGTTAAATGCAGTTACATTATTTATGTTTAATCGATACAAGCATTTCAGACAATAGTATGTAAATTTGTATATTACATCGTGCAATTACTTAACGAGTATTCCTACATAAAGGACGATTGTGTTTACAAATAATAAAATGTATAATACAAACATTGCTGAAATCATAATGAATAAATGGTGAAAATTGTGGCACTACTCAGAGCTGTAAAAATTAAAAAAATTATTAATTTTAAATGTGTACTATTTTACCGGCATTTTACCTAGCCAATGAGTACGAAGTAACAACTTTTTTCTGCTTACGACGTTGCTATATATTCTAACAAGCTCCCATCCTATAATTCGATTGATGATTATTTGATTTACATGTTTATAAGGTAACAACGCCCTTACCTTTAATAACACAATATGACCTGTGATATGACACTCACGAAATGTCACTGTCTGACGTTCGCGGGAAAACGAACATCACAGCGACAATGCACGTACAGTGCTTGATTTTTGCCAAATCTAAGTATAATAGTTCTAAAATGAATATTTACATTTTCTGTGCGTTGTGCATATATTTCTTATAGTCCATATATATGTTTTTAACAAGTAGTTACAGTTCTTCAAATATTTTACGTATGATAAAATATTTATTTACTGATGTGACACGAGGTTGCAACGTCGTAGAATGTATTGCGCATGTCCAATTTATACTTATTATTATATTTGATGACGTAAATAAGTACAATTTTTAAATTAAGTTGTATAAATGACTACTTTTAAAATTAATTAAAAAATTAATTGAAAAAATAAAAAGCGTAAAACCTTATGCCCATTTTTAAATGCAATTTAAATTCGTAATTAACGTGTAAATTTGTTGTTGAAAATAACAGAAGCATTGGTCCGTGTCCACTACAGCAAAAATTGAAAGATGAAAATTGTTTGTACAGTTTCCCTCATCGGTTCCTTTTTAGTATTTTTCAAGGTATTACCGTGCCAACCTTTCTTAGGAGATGCTCTACGGTCATAATCTTTTGATTCTTTATTCGTAATGTAGTTCTTCGAAAATCGAACTCTGCTTAATGCAATATTGTCCAATTCATATATAGACTTCTTCTACTAAAAGAAAAACAAATGGAATACAATAGCTGTATTAAACTTGCACTACAAAATTTAAACACACCCGCTTCTGAAACTTCTCGCTTTAAAGCAGCTACAGTAACATGGCAGTCTAAAAAAATTACCTAATTATATACAATTTAGGTAAAATGATTAGAAATATACGTTTTGTATGTATTTCGCAAACTTTACGTTTAACAAAGTCTTTTATGTAGTCATCGATATCGGATGTTTCTTTTCCGTTTAAAAGAGATGTGCTGCATTACTAAATGTACACAATTAGATAAGTTTAAGATCCAATTTAATAACCTAATAAAAGTTGTACCTGCGTAAGAGAAGTGAATGGTGCAAATGCATCCTCATTGTCACGTTCTCTTTCAAAATAATGAAATATGTTTATTACGAAGTATCTTATACCCTCTGAAACAAATTATATTTAAAATTCACATATCTGTGTACAAAATTATCTTTACCCCGTTCTACATTTATCGAAAACGTAGTTTTGACAAAAACTATTTTGTGTAATATAAAGGGATTTTAAACCAACAATCAAAACAAAACGTCAAAATTGGAAATGTCAACATATGATTATTACAGTCTCATATGCACTCACCGGCATAAAATTCGACCCATCTCCAGTTTTTAGCAAATTTGTTTTGAGGGGCTGACAAACTTATCAAGTACACTTTTTCATTTACAAACTACAAAGAAATATTTGTTTTGGTTACTATGGCTACTACAAAACATTGTACGTTCCAACAACCCGCTGTCAAATTGAATTGTTACAGATTTACAAAGACGCCGCTTTAGTTTTTCGTTTTTTCGGATTATTTTTGCAATTTATTTTCATTTTTGTCTATGAGTAGTTCAATTGGTGTCTACTGAAATAGCACAATGGTATTGAATCCAACGGCGATCTCATTACTACACAGCTCGAGTACTAGGAGTTCAAAGGGCTGTAAATCGATTTCGTGAAACAGGAAGATACGCTAGAAGAGTTATCACGAGACCATGGTGCACAACATCCTCGGATGACCGTTTTTTAACATTGCGAATTTTAAGAAACAGGAACACAACACACAAGTTACTTCTCGAAATGACCCCCATGAGGTACGAGGGGTCAATATAAGCGAAAAATCTGTCAGAAGAAGGCTCAAAGAATATGGATGACCAGCACAACCAGAGCACACGGCGTTGAATTGTTAATTTTGGGTATAATTTTTAAAAATGGACAGTTCAGTAATAAAAATGTTGTTTACGTACGAGACAAGATTTTGCCTCAAATCTTCAGATGGCCGCTAAAGAATATGGCGAAGTAACGGGGAAAGATTTGCTCAGTGCAATATCGTTCCGAAAGATCGTTTTGGTGGTGGCTCAATGATGCTGTGCAGATAGGTACATTACTGAACTTTGTGCCCATCGCTCCGTTTATCAGCTACAACTTGATGCTAATGCACGATTATACCCGCCCGCACGTCGCTAGGATCGTTCAGGATTACCAAATCCTACAATGAATGGACCTGCCAGAAATCTGGACCTTAACTTTTTAGTACATAGTGGCAAGGCGACTTAAACTCAAAATTCCTGTTCCTGAAAGTATAGGACCACTGACAGTTGTATTTACCTTTTTGTTCTCATCTCCACTAAATGGCATAGACATGTCCCCGTGGTATTCAGTTCCACTTGGGAACGCCTGTCGTTACAACGCTGTTATGTCATTGTATCGAATGAATAATAATATAACAATATCAGAAATAATGGCAATAATAATAGTAGCAATATCCACTAAAAATGGAAAAGTACAAAATCAAAAGGTTAATATCACAACTAACAATTTTGTTATCTTAAGAACTTATCAAAGTTCCTTCTGACCAAATTCTTCGTTAAACTGTTTCTTAAAACTTAATTATAAAGTACTTTTAGAATAATTATATAATTATAACTATGCTTATACAACCTGATCTCTAAGGAACTGCTGTATATGAGCTTTTTAATAGTGTTCTACAGCATTTTTAACTCTAACATAAAACTGTTTTATAAAACTCAAATCTTTGACTTTACAAAACAATTATATAAATGATCATCTTGTTGCTTGGTGCAACTACATCTAAATAATATGAATAAAACTATAATATAGTAAATGCAAATTTAAATGCAAAATTTCTCTTCAAAAAGTAAACGCTATAAATACAGTTAAGAATATTTTTCCCCTAATTAAGTGATAGTTATTACGAAAATATATTACTGAACGCCTGTACTGCTACATCTATTGAAGTAACTTCTAGTTCTCGTACTTATTAAAACATTACTGAGCAATTGATTACGAACTCTCATAATGTTGTTGTATAAAGAGATTTATGAATTTAAAAGTAAAGTTTGTAATAGATGGGTGGGTAGCCTTAGAAGATTTACCGACAAATCAGATTTGTAAAAAATAATCGAAGATTTTCTGATTAAAGATTCATTACATTTAATTGATTGCAACTTGTGTAATAACTACTGTAACTCAACTCGAAATTTGTACTAACTAAAACTAATTCATTATATAAAGACAGTACAATAAAGCAAATTTATTTAATAAGGTTGTGATCATATCATGCACTTTAAAACAAATTGACATTTCTTGTGGTATAGTGTTCTGTAGTTGCCATGGTAGTCAAGCTTGTACGATTAATTTATTGTTTACAAACTGCAGCAATATAATGGAAACTGTGAGATCGTCAAGTTCGTCTAAATTGGAGATTTGTTTGTTGAATGGACAGTTCCGTAATTCCATAATTTTAATAGCATTCTTATCAAAGTAGCACTTTATGTTTATGTAAACTCTGTCTCAGAATGATCTTATTGAAACAGTTCCGCTTATAAATATAAATATCAGGTTTAGCACAGCCAATTATAATCAATTTTAATGCGTTTACATAGAGTAAATTACGGTATATTGAATAATGTTAAAAATTTGATCAACGGTTAGTTTCAGCATATAAATGCTTCAACGGATAAGTACCATTAGGTATATTATTTTTTACAAAAATGTTGTAAAACAAAATTATTTATAAACTAAAGTCTGAATACTAATTTTGAAATAATAATTCGAATTTTAAAAATAAAATAATGTAAAAATAATAAGTTAGCGGAAAAGTGTGGCGAGTTGGGAGGTAGTTAGGTAGAATAATTTTTCAAAATTCGAATAGTTATTTCAAAATGTGTATTTAGAATTTACTTTACTTTATAAAAAACTTTGTTTTATAAAATTTTGTAAAAATAATAAATAATGGTATCTACTTAATGAATTTTGGTCATAAATGGATAATACAAATTTTTCTCTATAGGGTCCGCAGACACACTGTATATAGGCATTGATTATAAACTTCCAAGATATACTTAATGAAGAGCAATCATGTTGCTTATGATTGTTCATCAGTCGCTTAAAATGTTTTATAAACAAAATGTAAAAACAGCAACTTTTAAAACAATTATATCTGCGTTTTACTAATAACCATTAAAAAACAAATTGTCACAATTGGCAATTGTGAATAATAGAAATGTTCTTAGGACAAAGTGTGTTTTATAGATTTGGTTTTGGAAACGTTCTTAGAACATTTATAAAACTACAAATTGTTAGTTGGGTATAACATCGTCGTTCTAGTTATTTAGTTTAATTTTCATTACCATAATTGTTTCCCTAGCAACACTTTTGGTTGTTTAGCTACTCAAGGGTCACCCAATTCAGTTACTTATTTGTCATTGTTTTTGAATATGAAAAATGAGGGTGAGGTAGATTCACATTCATTTAAGTATATAATTTGTAATAATAACAGGTTGAGTGTGATTTTGAAATTAGGAAGGTCTGAATTCCACCCTTAGTGTCGATGAACTCATTTGCGTGTAGTACTTGGATGTCTCCAAACCGCGCTCGAGACTAGTGTGTTCCAAGTGGACATTTAGCTTTACGCAACATGTTTTTGCGTACTTATTTGTTTGAACGGATCACTCTGCACAATCACTTCTGATGGATTGAAATTTTTGTTAAACTACAATAAAGGTTTAATTTTATTGTCCTGAAAGTGTTACGCGCATAAATATTTATTTTTAGTCGACAACGAAAATATTTTTTTCTTATTAAAACGAACGAAATAAAATGTTTGGCGTATTTCTGGAGATATTGTATTAATGAGAGTATTATTTGTTTAAAATTGAGCTTTGTGTCAACGGTTATGATTATTGTATACAGGATCACGATATTTTTATCCCTTGCTAGAGATCTTCTGTAATGCTATGATATAAGCTTAATTTCTTGGGTTCAAAGTATACTAATGTATGTATATACCAACTAGACATTGCAAATTAGCTGAACTAATGAGCGACGATATGATAGTACATACTTGAAAATTTATACTTAGTTTACTTGATCCTTTTCTTTCTTAATATACATGCGTATTATGAGAATGAATTAGTGTTTGCTTACTTGCGATATCAGCATTAATGGTGAATCTTCCTCTTAACTAAACCATAAAAGGAAATATGTTCTCATAAACAGATTCTTACGCATTTGTATACGATTATTTATATCGTTTCTGTCTTACTACTTTAGACCCAACATTCTAAAATATTGACTAAGCGCTTAGGCACAGATTTAAGTCTGTCGCTAAACAATAATTTGGGTTACAATTGATACTGTAAAATTAACTGATTTATCGTATTTGAGCTGTACAATGCATTGGCATACAACACTCTTAAGGTATGTCTAGAATCTAACATTTTGTGTATACACTAGGAATCCAAACCGTTCATGAATGCATATGAACGCAACAACCATCGTTTCGAAGGTCGTGAAATTGGCCCACGTGGAGGTGGAAATTTAGGGGCAGAGTTCACTGGTCCAACGAAAACCGCGGAGGTAATCGTGACGATTTTCCCAATAAAAGACGTCGCTACTAGGTTTATTATTTGACTTAATTCAATATACCACTATGGTTACGACGCATTGCGTCTTTATTTATTCTTGTTTGGAAAAAACGTTTTAATTATACTAAAGACGTTAAAGGATCATACATTAGAATCCAAGAGTGTGTATGATCCTTTTTGAAATATTTTAACTAAGAATCTTTAGTTGGGTATCTTTAATATATTCAACTTGTTTTCGTTTACAGAATTAAATTTTATTTTGTTTATATTTTTTATGTGTATCGGATAATGTATACCCTTACTTTGTAGTCTTAGTTCTGACACATTGTTTGTCTCCCAAAATATTTAATGAATTCATCTGAATGTAGTTTGCACATGGTAACTTTATCTGTATAATAAATATCTGTAAGTATTAGTATCATTTTCATAATCCAGCAAATACAAAAATACGCATGCTACCCTTCTTTTGACCGACTTCCGAAGTTTGTTCTTTGAAGTAGTGCGTGCGGTTGCATCGAGCGATGTGCGTTTTTTTTATAAATAATTTTTTATTTGCTGCCCGATGGTATGTGTGATTGGGAAACTTCATGCTAGATTCTGAATTTGAATAAGACGAGTACAAAAGCGCGCAAAATAAAAATATCGATTTTCACTTTTTTGTATTTAGTTTTGGGACTAATTTGAAATTTTTCAGGTGACGTATACCTTCAAATTGAAAAGAGTGGTTAAAATTACGTCGAAAAAAGTTTTGTTTTTGTGAAGTTTTTTATCTCTTTTATTAAGATCTTAGATGAAATTACTATATTTGATTCAGAATATGAGATTTTGGGCTTTCAGTTAATTTGAGTCGTTGTTGATCTTTTGAATACGAGATAAAGAACTAAGAATTGGTTTTCTATACTAATTTTATAAAATTTATGACTTCAGTATATTTATATTATGCCCTTAAGTTTTTAGTCTTTGAAAATACAACCGTTTATTTTTGATTTATTTTTTTTCCAGACAACTTTCTGTTAGGAGAGAGTTGACTCATGGCTTAAAACATTTTTAGCCTTACTATGTGGCTACATATCGTATTGCAAACTTGAAAAATCTCTAGGATAATTCTGGCAATCATTTTAATTGAACAAGTCTCTTTTACAGTTTTAAGGGTTTCGTTTTAATAAAGAAACTTTGTTTGCTAAGAAATATTTACCATTAATGCTCTTAGCACATTCGTTTCTACGTATTTTTTTAAATTCATCAAATTTTTGTATAAACAAAGTTAATTATGTCAGAGTTAAACATTGAATAAAATATGACTTTGTACGAATTATTCATTTACATTTTAAATGGTGCACCACTCATTTATTCTAGTCGAAGAGATCGAACCTATTTCGAAGACATTTTGTTGTAACTCATCTGACATTGTGAATAGTAGTGTTTCTTAGAGGATATATTTAAGAATCACTTCGTAGATTTAGGGTTTTAAAGTTTCAAGTCGACCACGTCTTTAAAATGCGTCACCAACTTTGAATAGTACGAAAATTGAACACAATGACGTATTAGTGTCTTCCATATTTTGTATTTTCTTATGCAAGGACATCTTCCTATAATTTATATTCCGCAACATTTTTCAAAAATCTGTAAGCAGCTGTTCATTTTTTAATTCGTGACTCATTGTTGCAATGTGCCGACATTTCAAGGATGAATTTACAATTGTGAAACCTCAACCCACGTTACGATCTTGTCAATTTAAAAAAAACTTATTATTGTTGTTATAATTCTTCGACTGAGAGTTAATTCGGTGGTTATCTATGTTTTTTACAAGGAGAAATTGGAAGAATTATTGCTACTATAGGAAATTAACTAATAATAATCTAAAACAAAGCAAATTATCTTTGATCGTCAGTTTGGTGTCATAAACTAAGTAAAACTGGTGGTGATTTTTTTCTAACTGTCCCCTCTATAAATCGTCAGTCTGACAATTAAATTTCCATTAAAACGCATTGTTTCAACACACGCGCTGTTTCGAATGCAGATGAAGGAGCGCATGATAAAACAAACAAGAAGAAGGCAAGAAATCATTTGATAATTACTGAAGTGTCATCTAAGAAACGAAAGCAACCGTGAGAAGCTATAACTTATCACATGGAAATATAATACCGAACATTTTTCTTGGATTTGCATATTTTTAATAGTACTTAATTTTAAAATCGTTGAATGCGGCGCTAGAGTGACTAGAATAAGTTAAAATTATTCGCCGCTTTCTAGAACGTTCGAGACTATTTAGTTTTTATTTAATTTAATTCTAGAGTCAGTTCCAAGTTGTCTTTGAATGCGAATTGATATAAATTATAATGTGTAATATTGTGTGTATTTATCCGAATCATAAGAACTGTAGGCGTTAAAATAAATAATCTCTTAATAGTGTAATACCGTTGTTGAGTAATACAGGCTGGCTGCGTTTATCTCGCGGTTGTGAAAGAGGACAATATAAATTCTTTTATTTTATGCTTCTGGCGCGTCTGCGAAGCTAGCAAAATGGATTCGAAGATATTCGAATATTTGGAAGCGTTTAATAGAGATTCAACAGAAATTATATGAACATGCAGAATGAACAGAAGAAAAATCGGATATTATGTGAAAATTCAAAAGCAGTCGAATAGAAAGTTAAACAAAAATTGGAATCGATTGAAGCAGCAATGGAAGAGAAAATAGAACATATAGAAGAATAGAACAAGAAAATAGCCGACAAAATAAAACAGTTCGATTGGCGTACTTTACGGCAACGAGTAGTTTCTTCGAGCAACTGGCTGTTCAGACGTTTATGGATGGCACTAGGGATAGTGAGACACAATGGACCTTGATATTTGCGCGACTAAAAACATTAAATGATGCCTTAGCACATGCTTTAGAATTTGAAGCGGCAAAGCAAGCGTCTCATCGCCGACGGAAGACATACACACCATCTAAATCGAGCGATCTATCAACGGACGATGCTCCAGAGTCCTGATTGATACAAAAACCATTGCCTCGCCCGATGTAGTACAGGGATGCAGCAGAACTTCCCCAAGGGCAGTGTCTCTTCGAACGGCGACTAGCTAAGGAATTCCTACGCATGGTCAGATGAACGAGGTCACAAAAAAGAACAACTATCTTCTAGGATAGTTCAAAATTGTTTTCAACGTTGGATCTAAAGAGCGGCTACTGGCAACTTGATTTAGAACCTAAATATCGAGAGAAAACGGCTTTTACTATCATATCATATTACATCCCCCTTGAGATGTTGAACGATTGATGAAAACCGTCTGACATCATGAAAAACGTGCTTGATCTTTTTGACGGACGTCGCTGTAGTGTCGTTGAATTGAATTAAAGTTGTTATTGAATGCGAGTTGATATAAATTGTGACGAGTAAATTGTGTGTATTTATCCGAATTATAAGAACTGTGCGTGTTAAAATAAATAATATATTAATAGTGTAATACCGTTGATTGAGTAGTAATACGATCCTGACTAAGTTTATCTCGCGGTTGTGAATGCAGAAAGAAAAACAAGGCGACATTCGTAACAATAGTTTTCAAAATGTCTGCAAATTTTCACAAATAAACGTAACAAGAACTATGTGTTACACAACACCAAATACCACATAAATAATTACAAAATTATTTGTGGGTAGTTGGAGTTGTTTCATTAAACGTATCTGTTAATTTCGAGTTCCTCTTAAGGTTGATTAAAATTGAAATTTTTTTATTTACTTCCAGAATATAAAAATTTTCTACAGATTTTGTGTTGAATGTTTACACAAAATGTCTTTCCGAGAACAAAACCTAATATTTTTGCTAGTTTCAGAACCATCAAGATTTCTTCATATCACAGTAAGAACGCAAGATTATATTACTAACATAACTTTCTTTCTTACGATAATTGTATTCTAGTAATTTTTAAATTTTACAGGTAGACAATTATGTTAAATGAATATTAAATCTTAAAAAATTAGTCTAGCAACGTTTTTGTGACTAGTAGAATAATTGTCATTATGCTGATGTAAAAGCTTGAGCTCTGAAGGAGTTTTTGGCTTACTAATTTGGTTATAATTTCTGGTTATATTCTATTTTAAAGTCTTTTGTAAATATAACCAATTTAAGAGAATTATTTCAACTAAATTTTTAAAGATATAAAACTTTGTGCAGTATAACTACCTCGATTTTCTTGTGAGCGGAACGTCAAAGTGCGCTTGGTAATCAGCTGCCATTAATAGCGATATTTTCGTTCCTCAGAAACGGTTTAACAAGTTTATCTAATGTGTAATCGACTACAATAGAAAAGGATACAAAATTCTAATTTGAAAAAGATGTTTCTGGTTGAAGAATACTCGTCGATTAAGTAACTTGTTTCTGCGTCTTCTCTCATCTTCTTCGCCCATAGTTTGGGTGTTATTACTTTCTCGCGAGAACTGGATGAGGACTAAAACTAGACGAAAAGATTTTTATACTAAACCTAGATACGCGGCATGTAATTGAAAACAAAACAAACTATTTAAATTTTACAATTAGTCAATTTTCTTAAGCGACTAGTAAGTAATTTATTAACTCGAAGCGATGTAGTGATCATGTTCAGAATTTTGTTTAGTTTTTAACCAGGAAAGGAAATATTTTTAATTACCCTCGAAACAGATGATCAGTTAAATAACTACACCTTGTGTGATTATACAGGGTGTTGATGAATACGTGTTCCAGATTTTAAGAGCAAACCGAACATGCAAAAATTGGATGAAAGTTCATATAAACATATACTTTTTGACTTTTGGTTCCGGAGGTGAAGTTCTTTGAAGATGATGTTATTTTTATATACATTTCTTCATGTTGGTGGTCGTCGTGTCCAATATTTATTTTAAAAAAATAGTGCGACACTAAAAAAACCATGAAAAGACCTGAAGACGTCATATTCAAAGAGCACCAGCTTCGAAACCAAAGCTCAAAAAATATGTGTATATGAACTTTCATCTTATTTTTGCATGTTTTGTTTGCCCATAAATCGTATTCATTAACACTCTGTACAGTAATTTTGTAATAAACTTACAATAGAATAAAAACTTCGTAAGAAAAAATATTATAAATGAAGATTAGTTTTTAATTGAATATATTGGCATACTGGCAAATTGCCGCTCTTGTTTCATAATGTTGACAATACATTGCTGCATATCTAGTGTACAAGTTAAAATATCGCCGACATGTTCAAAATACCTTTGAGCGCTGATCTGAAATAGTATTTATTATAGTATATATACTTTGATAACTATTGAGTTGGCCAACTTTAGGATAAGCGGGATTGTATGTTCTTCAAAAGATTAAGAACCTTTTACAATCTGTTGGTAAGTATTAATAAATGACCATTTCGACGATATTTTCTGTTTTAAAACAATTTTTGTCAGCGGTTTGCAGTGGTCGCCATTTATGAAGTTCATTGATTACAGAAAAAAAAAGGGAATAAATTGTTCTTCTATATATAAGCGTTAAAAATTTCTCTAATGAATTTAAGTTTAATCAGTATCTAGAATACCGAAATTCTCAATGAGTTTAATTAAGCGGCGACTATTGTAATTCTTAGTTCAAGTGAAAACCGCGAGAGGTCTTACGATTAGTACAGTAGCAAATTAAATTGTTATTGTATGCTTACGTCTTGCTGTTAAAGAATCTAGAAGACTGACAATAGTATATTGAAAACAGTGTCACAACAACACTTTTTGTCGCACGAAGACAAAGTTTGCAGACCGACCGAGGGAGGTCTGCAATTGTCGGAGTGCGACAAAAGTAGTTGTGACACGTGTTTTCATACTATTTTTTCTATTTCGCAAAATTTACTTCAAGAAATAAATGTTAATATTTGATCTAGTATTTTTTTTTTGGTTTAAAGCTATGTTGGTAGAGTAGTTGATATCCTAATAAAGTTAGCAACAAATGCTGTTGAAAGTTTGCTATCTTCAAAATAATGTGTTGAGATTTTTAATCGCCCTTTAATTCACGAGTTAGTTACAAAACTTTTCCGTCGACCGTACTTTGTAATTTTATTAAAATTATATACTCTAATAATTCTAGAGAAGAAATGCTATTGTGAACGCACCTTTTTGTGAAATTACCACAAATTTATAACCTAACTTCACCGTTTCTACTTTTTTGTGAGAGCTTCGTCTTTTATTGCCAACAGTATTTTAATATAATCTCGAACAAGTTGTTTATATAATGACTTGTCGCATCATACCGAAGAAAGATATTTATATCCTTACTGTGTGCAAGCAGTTTACCAACTTATTGAGACAATTATCCTGCACATATTCAATACTGTCGATAGCTTTGCTACACTTTTATTAGAGACATATTTGCTTAAGACTCCTTATCGATGAAGTTTGGTTTTACATTTACCGTTCTATAATTTCACAAACACGTGCATGTAGAGTTTACAAAAAACATTTTGTTAAAGTGGTCCCGCTTCACCTCCAAAAGATTTTTTCAGAAGTCGGAATGTTTACTTTTTATAGTTTTGATTTTTCTTAAGCCTTACTTAAAGAATCTAACTTTTGAACAATGAGTACATAATATTAAAGAACTAGGTGAGAGAATAGTTTGTAAAATAAATGACCTGAACACCCTTAACATGTTATTAAATGTTATCATTGGAATGTTGCATACAGTACAAAAGTGTCTTAAAAATCACTGTGAACAAATTAAAGATTTATTACAATTGTAGATTAATGTCGATTTGTTATTATTAAAATTACGACAGATTTTTTATTTATACTTTCATGTTTTAGTTGATTGAAGATAAAACGGCAATATGTATGTATAGTTGCCTACACTAAAATCAATTTTGTTTACATTAATGTAAGTCATAAATGCGCGGTCGATGGAAGAATATTGTTTGTTAAGTTTTGTTTCATAAATTAACATTACATTTTCTTTGAATAATAAAATCTACTTAATAAGAACTAACCAAACAAAACCTCACTTAATTTTCTTACGTCAAAATTAAAACTGTAAATTATTTGGTTATACACAAAAATTTATAAAATCCCTAAAACAGTACGGAAAGAGCTTCTATTTCCGTATCGTGTACAATACGGAAACAAAGCTATAGAAATTGCGAAATAGAAAAATACATATTCATACCATAACGATTACGTCTAGGATACGGTGTATCACGTACTGTAATGGTATAAAAATCTTAAACTATAAAGTTTCAGTGATCAATCATAAGACGCCTATCGCGGTTTTCACTTCATTGTTGGAACTATCTACAATAAATTAAATCACGAAGGTCGTTGTATAAGTCCTTAGAAAAAAGTAGAAATAACATTTTTTGATACATTTTTATTTTCAACTTAATCTCCTTTCACCTCTACATTTCTAAGCATATCTATAATTTTTTAAGCCGTCCAAAGATTACGAAAGTTCCTCGAAAACCCTCTGGTTTTGACTGTTCTTTTGTCTCTGAAGTGTAATGATGTATGCATATGTTTCGCCGAAAAGCGCCAAAACAACCTCAAAATCAACCACACGATTTGTTTTTGACAGTTAATTTTTTTGCAAAATTGAAGTGACATGCATGTGAATGCCCGTGGCCTCGATCATTCCGAGCACTTTTATTCGTTGATCATTTAAAACCATATCGTGGATTTCGGAGGTAGACACTTCTGGAGGGTGTCGGGAACAACATTTATCTTTTCTGGATGTACGGCCACTTTTTCTGAACTTATTCATCCAATTGTATAAACAGTTGCAACATCAACAAAAAATGAAACTACGTGATGAATACAGCTGAAACTCGAAAAAACTGAGAAGTGCTACTTACTGTCAAAAATTTCTTAATGATATACAAGCTCGATCTTTTGGATTTTCTAAGGACTTATTAAACGACCTTCGTAAATTGATTCGCATGATTTCGAATGTATTCATTTAGTTTAGTTAAGTATTTGGTTGAAAAAAAAAACTCATCTTTGTTGCGCTTTCGACATGGTGATGGAATTTGATTTTGAATACACGCTTCCGATAAAGAAAGTATTAAATTTTGAACGTTTCATTTCTTCGTATAGTTTCAAAATTAGAACAAAATTACAAGAACACATCTTCTGTGCCTATACCACATTTACTTGAGATTTTGGTAAGTACCTTTAATCTACAGAATGCATAGTCGTGATTACGAAATGAGAATTGTTTCAGTTTCTGAAAATTTTGATTCGTAATCGAGTTTCAAAAATTAATTGCTTTTAACAGACTACGTTTAACATTAAAAATTGTGTAGAAGAAGAAAACATAAAAACTGCAAAACCAATGCTTATCTTAGCTATTAAAACACATGTTCGGTTTAAAGTTTTTTGTGCAGTTTTTGGTGATTTCTTTTTACAGATAAACGCTGCAGTTACTACTGTTCCATTCATTTGATTAAAAATATTAGATTCTATTTGTTCGATTTCTAAAATTCGAATGAAAGTACGTTCCGATTAAATTCTTCTGATAGATCTCATTACGAAATATACGTTCGTTTATGTACAAGTCTAAAAAGTAGCAATACTTAATTGAAGAACGCGAAATTTTTATTAATAAATCACCAAATATCTATATTCTGTGTTTGAGTGAATTAGTGGAAAACCAAAAGGATTTCTTATATATTTATGATAAGGGATGATGGAAGAAGGACGTACATTCCTGTGGACACCAAAAGAAATCGACTGATATGAAGTGGATAAATGACTTCCATTCGTTGGAAATTCTTTACAAATGAATAAGAGCGTATCTGATTATTTTCAAGCAAAACTAACATTTTGGACTGAAAGGAAAATATACTACATTATTCGACTTAAAAACAACTCTGTAGGGCATGATAAAACGATTTTCATTATACTGACGTAAAAGTTGTAGATAAGCGCTTATGTGTTGCAAATTTAACAAAGTTAATTTGTTCTATTTTAAACACTAACTGAAATATAAAGGTATTCTACAATGAAGATAATAAAATATAATAGAGGTACAAAAGTTTAGTACAGTAAAAACCCTAATTATTTGGTTATAAAATTATTTTTTTTCCTGAAAGCCCGTTAGTTATTTCTGCTAGCTTAAAACGAAATAATGGGTATCACAGGCTACACCAACTTAAGTTTTTAGAATCCACTTATATTAGGAGCTTATAATTATTTTCTAAGAGGTTATTTCCGCGAAATCGTGACTGTTTTGCGTTTTGTTTAAAATGACATATATATCGATTACCATTATGGTATATATTTGCACAAATAAATTCTACATTGAAAAACAAGTGTCTACACTTGTTAGAATATATTTTTAAATTTAATGTCAAATTACCACTCAGAAAACAATTGTTAACGAGGGGGTTATGCTGATTTTCTTTCTAAGAAAAATATCAATTAGCTAAAACCGATTTGGTCTGTTGGACAATATGATTTTTCGAGATGCGTGGTATAATAATTTTATTATTCAACCCAAACGAATTGAGTTGCGTTAACAACGCACTCTATATAAGTTCTCTATACTTAGCAAAGACATTTTTTTACATTTACTAAATTAATAATGCAATCGGAGAAAATATATTAAATTCGTTGTATAAAGGGGTCTATTGTTCAACTAATTTAACTATTGTAACCCACAATTTAATAACGAGTTTACATGCGTTTGCAAAATGCTTATCTAGAACATGTTCATCGTTTTGCATTTACAATTACAATTTTAATAAACTTAAGCTATTTGGAGGGTTGCTTCCATTTATGGTTGTAATATGTCGTCATACATAGAATCCCTATGTAAATTTGGGATTAATGGTACAGTTTGCATTGTCTGACTCTTTTAGACATTCTATAGAATTGCCGGTAATACATACATAAATAATAAACCTAATTTGAAAAAGATAAGGAATTTCATATACTGTTCAATGGACCGCTTAATGGCGATTCGGGTTTGCAAACTTGGGTTTGTGAGATTGATGATTAAACTAAATAAAGTGATAAGTAGGGTTCTACTGTACTCATAAGATGTCGTAGATAACATGCTACTGGAAAAGACATACTTTTGAACATTTTTATATATAGCGGTGTCAAAAGTTTAAGAATATTTCACAATCATTTGGTAAGTATTAATAAATAATTTTTCTGTTTTTAAAACAGTGTTCTTCATGCGTTTACAATAGTCGCCGTTTATAAGGTTCATAATAATAAGAATAATAATTGCATTTATTGTTCCAAGAGACCATACCATATTAATCGGTATAAAACATGTCATTATTAATAACAGCAACATACATCTAACGACACCGTTAGAAATAGGTAATCTGAAAAAATCTTAAGAAGTAATATCTTATATGAAACATACTTTATAAAAAATTTGTCAATGATATCGATTATTGCTTGTATTTCTTATTTAATTTGGAATTCTATTATTTAACTTAACACCAAAATCACAGAAAAATAAACGTATTCAGAAACTTCACTCGGGTGATTTTTGGGCTTTCATGAAACTCGCGCACTCGCCCAGCGCACCTTACTAGTATGGCCGATTGTGGCGGAGAAACCCAATATTTGAAAAAATGGTACGTATTTGTAATTATAATGTTCAATTGATTTTAATACTGTTGGTGTTTCAAACAATACATCAATGTATTATAAACGTTTAAACGACCAACACCTTTAATTACCTACTACAAATTCACTTTTTTTTAAATCTCATTGTAGTTCGTCGAATTGTAAAGTAAATTTAAAATTGTACCGCAAAAAGTATAAGCTTAATTTATTAGGTCTAAAATAAGCAAAATCGGTATAGGCACAAAATAAATAAATTCGTCATTTACAATAACGGTAGTTGACAGCTTTATTTACGCGCACCCCACCATATGTATAAGGAATTTCTTAACAACATGAAAATTTCACGTATGAGAAGAGTGTTTGTACATTTTTTGTAAAATATTCCCAAATTTAGCTGTAGGTAATAATGTAAGGCACCAAATTCTAATTGAATTAGAAAAGGTGTCGTTTGAACACCCTTGTGTTCGGTTCTCATTAAAATTTTTATTATGTTGTACACCAGGATAAAAATATTTTAGTCTTAAAATTTGCTGACAGAAATTTTAAAACAAAAAATAAACGACAAACAAAAAAATATTAAAATTACACATTTGTGATTATTATAAATAAATAATCATTTTTTTGTTACTTTGGTTGTGTTTATTGAAACTCCTTAATAAAGAAAGGATGTGCCGCTTGGAGAAATCGTATACTCCGTACAAAAATCTAAACACCCACTCAATTCATATTGTCACTACAAGGATGTCCACGGCGAGGTGCGCAAAAAAAATGTTTCCCATCCAACATCAAAGTGGTAACGGTCGAGTAAAGTTTCTGAATACGTTTATTTTTCTGTGCCAACGTGTTTGGAATTGTTTTCAATACACCTTGATGTGATGGGTTAATATTGCATGAAAATAGGTTTTTATTAAAATAAAATATTAAAAATGTTTCTGCAAGAATTTCTTTAATTGACATCGACGTTATAACGAACACCCTTTTCCAACTTGGTCGCTTCCCAAAACACTATGCCAAAATTTACTCGGGAATAAAGTTTGCATAATAGTAAGCAAGACGAATACTTATTTGTTATTAATTAGCCTATATATGCTTCTTTTTTTTCTCGCTTCGTCATCCGTTGGATACTTCCACCACTTTTCTTGATTTTTCTTTTCCCTGCGTTTTTAAGATTCTTCGCATTATTCTTAGCCATTCATCTCGTATCCTTTTTGTTTCTCTGTTTCGAAAAAATAGTTTGGTAAGATCTAAAAATGGTCATTTCGACGAGGTTTTCCGTTTACGAAACAATCTTTGTTTCTGTAATAGTCACCATTAATAAAGCGTACATGAAAATGTACAGTGCAAACAAAAAATAAATATAATTTTTTTGCCACTTTAAGAATTCAATGTGAAGTTACTAGAATAAAAAGAAACTACGTAACGTTTTCTTATTTAATAATTTAGTCGTATCAGTAATCAATAAGTTTAATCGAATTAACAAAGGGAATTTTCACCGAGTTTACATTAAGCGGCGACTATTGTAATTTTTTGTTAAACTGAAAATCGCGTGAAGTGTCTTTTATCTAATAACAAATTAAATTACTATTGAATACTTATATCATGATGTTAATGAAGACGAAGACGATATCCAAATTACTATGGGTAGTAAAAGAATATTTTGACGATTTGTTTCTCTTTAAAGCGCGAACGAATAAAGCTAAGATCTACGGTTTAAAGATTTTAAATCCTGCGTTTCTCGGTGATGAATTATAAAAAAACATTTTTCGCGGGAAGTTAAAATTCTGAACGTTTGATTTCTTCCTACAGTATCAAAATCAGAAAAACATTACGAGACAACAATATTTTATGTAAACCGCACTTACCTGAGTAGTCGCGGGTAAGTATTTTTAATCTACTGATCGTCGTGGTTACGTAAACGTGAAATGCTCTCGTTTAGAATTTCGAAAAATTAATTTCTTTTTACAAGAGTTTAATATTAAAAATTTAATTCGTTTTTTCGGATGTAGTTGTAAAACTTATCAAAGCAGTATAAATATTTTTCCAATAAACTCTTCCAATACATCTTATTACGAACTATACAAATCTAAAAAGTAACCTTAATTTCTCTACACGTTTGAGTACAGTTATTATTTTAATGATTATATGTATTGAAGAAACTGAAAGCTCTTTCTAATACTATGAAGCTAAAAGAAGTAAACAGGAAGTATATTCTTACGGACCCAGGATGGACACGAAAGGAAATCGACCAACATGGACAGATAAACCTTAATATTCTCAGAAAACCATAATGACAACTTTTCCTTCTACTGTGACTTATTCCATCGAAACTCTTGACAAATAGAAACGTTTTTAGAGTGAAGGGAAAAAGGCTTCGATATCTTCAGGGCGTTTTTTCGAGTTAGAATAGATTGTTTTTGAAAAAACTACATGAAATTGAAACTGGGACAACGAAAAGATGCTTTCGCGGGATATTTTTATTTGTATTATCTCAACCCAAAAAATATTTGATATTCAGTTTAAGAATTACAGGTTTGGCCAGAAACGTATTAAAACATAATGAGACTCTATTCATATTAACCTCTTAAATCGAAATTTTCAAAAAATAAATAATTATAAAAACTGATTTTTCAGTGTTTAATATTTTTTTGATTGCAGGTACATAAATATAGAAATCGTGACTGAGAGCAATAGTTGAAAATATGAAAAAATGGAATATTGTAAGTATTTGACGAACTCAAAGACACATGATATATGTTTTTTTTTAGGGTTTTTTATTTATGTTCACGATTGGATGTCGGAACGTACTTAGATTGGTCCGGTAAGATTCATGGTGTGTGCTTTATTACGTAATTGACCAAATATTGTTTAGAAATGGATCCTTAGGAGTTGTGCTGAAGAAACAAAATTTTTGTGAAAAAACAGATGAGCAGTTCTACGATGGGAAACTGATTCGATATCAACACGTTGTTTATTTTTTAATTCTAAAAGGTAGAAGCTTTTAAAATCTATGAACAGGCGCTACAATCGGTTTTAAATTTTTGTTACCAACCATGCTACAACAGTAGAAAAATTGGCTTAATTTTTTTAATTGCATATTTTTTTAAATGTATCGATGATTTTAGGTGTTTTGTTCACTTAAAATTAGTCATTTGCCGTTAATTAATTAGAATGTTCGACAAAATTTCACTTCTTATAATTCTGAATGAGTTACAGTCGCCTCCTTAGATCAAGATTTGCGAATACTATCTAGAATTTAGATAGTGCAACCAATATCCAGTAATCTGAATAGAAAGTGGTGATGCCATAATCCAAATTCATTTCGACCGACAATATAATGCCTGCAGTGACTTCTTAAGTTGCTATGCGGTAGATCCACGTACTTGCCTGTAGTAGTTTTCTAACGAATTAACGGGAACGGGTTACGCTTACGATACTTACCATTACAAGCTTTGTTTTGTTTGATTTACATAATTTAGTTTGTTTTATATATGTTTCTATAGATTATTTTTATTCTTTTGGTTACAAGTAAGTAACATAAGGTCATATTGGCATAATGCAGTATACGTTTTTTTGTCAAATTTTTGATATTTTGAATAAAGCCTATTTTTACTAAGTTACTTCAATGTTTTTTTTTATTTCATCATTGTGATTAAGTCCTTAGTTAAGATAGAGCTGATATAGAGAATATGGTTGAAGTGCATTAGAGTGAAGTGCTTTAAAGTTCATTTTTTCATGAAGTTGATGAGGTGATGCAAGACTTTTTACACCACTGTATGTTCAATACAAATATTTTTGTAAGTAAAAAAAGGATATATCTAGTAATTCAAATGACCCCTTGCTTTTAATATTTTGGATTAGCGAGCTTACACTGTGATTGTAGTTAGCTTCCTTAAGTTACTTTAATAAAGATTTGGAATCTCTTCAACTGATAAGCGACTGCGTTGGCCATACGTTTAAGTCCACGACAATATACTTGATTTGAAGGTACTTATTTACTAATTTCAAGAAATTAGTTGTCTACGACGCGCCATACATGTTAATGTTTGTTGATTAAAAGATTCGTTGGTGTTTATGTGTACCTACCTAAAAATTCTTGTTGACATTTTTCGACAAAAATCTGACAATTGCAATTTTTACACGTTGACAACAACAACAAACAATTGAGGGAAGTCCAAATGAAACTCTAAAACCTATGTATTCTCTTCAATAGTCTTCCACTAATTCTTTAAACTACAAGAAATTTGAATTAAAAGAATTACTATTCTAACAATAATAAACATTTAATGTGTCTACTCCGCATATTTCCTCGGCTCCTTGTTGATACAACTGCCGCGCTAATCAAAAAGTCGGTATCTGCGGATCGCTAGCTGACATAGTTTATGGTTAGAACTAGGGCGGTATCTGATCGCCTTTTTCAAGTGTGAGCATTCAAAGACAAATACTTTAGGCCACTATAAAATGATTTCCCCAGCATCTCGCGAGCAACGCTTTCACACTTCTCACGCAGTGTCTTCCAGAACCCACCATACCAGCTTACAGTGGATGGGTTTAACTTCCAGTGGATCCAAAGAACTTCACTGTTCTTCCTTATGTGCTCCCAATCCATTCATTCAAACAGGTTCTTTGGTCCCACAAAGTTGGTTCCATTGTCGTAGATCAAGGTGTTGGGACGCCCAAACTCTGAGAGAGTTCAAGAAGGCTTCGGTGGATATGGATGTGATGACATAAAGGTGGAGAGATGTGTGGAGCCGCACAGGTGTATAACACCACCCAAACCTTCTGTCCTCCCTGTGTGGTCCTATAAAATCTACACCAGGACAGATGAATTCTGTCTTGTCCTCTCTCATCACAAACTTCATTTTTACATGGTACAGTCCGTCATCTTCAACCTGCACCCGATTCCCTCTAAATCCTTCATATTCTTCAGGAAAATGTCTTCTTGTATTTGTATTTTCCGAATCAGTATCTTTCTCGTTCGCGTAGCTCTTGAAATACTTCTCCAAATTAACCGGTTGCTTCTTTAACTTAACATTCAGGTTGCTCAGGTAGCGCACCATCCATAAAAAAACTACAACATTTCTCCGATATGAAACGAACCTTGGAGGGATGCTAATTTCACAGAAGTTGGAAGTCGGGAGTGTATATTTTCTCTTCTCAGTATTCATGTCTTCCTAGTTAACATGGTAAGTATTTTGGGGCCAGGCAGAAGCGTCTTCCTAGAGAAAACTGGACTATCCCACTAGTTGGATAGGTCAAGATCAGCTGGACTGCATCCTCTTGACGGCAAACCCGCTGGATTCAGCTCTCTTGAAACATACCTCCATTGTGTGGAATCCGAGTTCTGCAGGATTTCCTTCCGGCGATTAGACCCATCATTTTTAATCCACGATAAAGGCGGTAATACTGTCAATCCAATAAATAAAAGGAATATCCTGCAGTCCATGCAATCCTGAATTCAGCTCTTGTCTAGGAATAGTCGATTTCTTGATAGAGAGCGAATCTTGATTTTGCTAGGATGAGCTGGACTTTATTTTACCCATATTAAATCAAGTAGCTGAAGAAGATGTAGTTGTGTGGTATCAGCATGATGGGTGTCCAGCACATAATATAAATCAAATAAAACAACTTAACTTGTCCATTCCACAATGTCCTCAAGAAATATTACATTACAGTTAAAAACATTTTTTACCGTGGAATCGCCTAGTAGACTTATCGCCTACTTGACCGTGGCCGTTACTGAATGTCCAGTGCCCCAGCTTCATCCCTACTTCTTTAGGTTAACAACGTGGTTTCATCCAGAAACTGGACACACTCTTCTCTAGAGTGGGGCGATGTGACGCAGTTAACGACATAGAAAGTCTTAAGATGAATACATACTAGCAGTGCGCTGCTGCTAAATCATGCACTATAAGTAAGCATTTTTAATCGTCGAATGGTCTCAAGTACCTATAAAATTGACTCAAATTTTCAAGTTGTCAACAATGTTTTGATTGAAATTGGAAGATATAAGCAGGGAGTTTGTCGAGGTTTGTAGTAGAATTTTGATTTTGTATTTATTTCAATTGAAATTGTGTGTTAAATATGCTATAAAATGTACAAATTCAACCATAAAAACCAAAAATAAGCATTTTGAAAAAAAAGTAATACTACTCAGTAACAACGCCCCAAATTTTGTCTTTCATAAAAACATTAAAGTTTTATTTCAAACATTTAAAATTAAAAGCTATTTTAAAGGTACTTCTACTGCATGTTGCACAATTAATAATTAAAGACACGCCAATACAACAACAAAATATAATTTGGCTTTATCGATCTGGAAAAGCGTTTAAAATAGATTACATACATATTTATACTTTATTTGAATTATTTTTATCCAGATTTTTAAGTTCGCGAAATTTAGCGCGAACAAGCCAGTCTTTAATGTGGACAATGATGTCAGAATCTGTAGCTTCTTTGGTTGGAGGATTCAAAGCGTACAGTTCCTGTATAAAAACAAAAGAGCCAATTAAATTAAGTAAGCAGAATATAAAATTCACTAACCGAGTATTAATTTTGATAATTGTAGAGCTTTTTTGCCCTTAGCTCCCTCCCAACTATAAAGTTTGACCGATGTCATTTGTTAAAATTTGATACATGACTGATTTTGTTATTTCCTTCATGCTCTTTCCTCCAACTCTAGAAAGTTCTTTCGTCTAAAAATAACTATTAACTTATGTAATTTTATATACAACTGATGTTACAAAAAAAGTGCGACAGTTAATATTGCCTTATAATGTTGTTATTCTTTTTTTATGAAGTCAAATATTGACGCAGATGGTTATGACTTTGTGTCCTGTCATTTGTGTTAGTGACCTTTCTCATAAAAAGTTGTATTTGCGCTTAAGATGTTATCATTGCTTTTCCTGTTACCCATACAGCACATAACATACAATGCATATTTAATGGATATCCACATCATCCATAATATATCCATATCCATCAATTATATACAATGTATATACATTGGTATAGATAAATGAATATTTACGTTCTAAGTATATTTCGATAATGGATAATGTTATATCAGAATAACTCACCATTTTAGCAAAAAGTGTAATACTAACATTTGTATAAGTTCCCAATTTCGTCTTGTCCATTAGATATCTACTAGCTGTTTAATATTATTGAGTTATTCGTTTCAGGATTTCTGAGATTATACTTAGTTTATCTTTTAACAAAAGTTTCTTAAACAAGATTCTAAGTAATTATACGTAACACTTCAGTTACAGCATCTTTCTACAATATCTATAAAATATACATAAGATATTTTGTATGAGTTATGTTTCATTATAAAAATTTCGTGCAATTGCAGTATGCTCGACATAATATGTCAACCGTCAAGACTCAGACTTTCATCAAAACGACGTGTCTTAAAGTAGTTCAACTGTTTATTAGGTGATTATGACGATCGTAGATCCTACGTACAAATCCTTTGTATTTCCCGGTATTTCCGATCCGAACTCGAATGCCGCCATGCAAATAGTGTAAAACTATTGTGTACGGACTTTTGTAAAATTTTAGTGCTTTATTCATTATATGGTGAGTAAAATATATGCTATTTCTTAGATGTAGTAGTAGCGCTAAATAACAATTCCTTTACTGGTTTAGTTTTACTTATTGAATTCGTGTAAATGTAGTTTCTGTAAATAACCCCAAAAGTAGTTTTTGCAAGTATAGTTAATACCACATTTAATGGTGTCTAAATCTATTTGTTAACATTAAAAATTAAAATGTCTAATAGAATAAAAAGAAAAGCTTTATCTGATATATCAAGCAGGCATTTTCGCCGTCTAGTAAATAACATGTGTTTACAAAATTTTGAACAACCGAGCACCAGTACAAGTGATCATTCTGCAAAAAAAATTGTACAGTTAGATTCCGATGAAATAGGCTATTCTTCAGCTTCAGATGACACTATAACTGTAACAAATATTTCAGAAAAGGAAACACTAAAACAGGATAATTTTGAAAATGTTCTGTTTGATACCGCATCTCCGACTGTTCAACAAGAAATACATCACTATGAAGTAGAAGAAATAATATAAGTATGAAAAGTAAACTTGCAAAATGGGCAGTAGAAAATAACATTACACAAAAGGCTGTAACCGAGTTATTAAAAATTATAAGAGAATATTGTCCAACAGAAAAACTTCCTCATGATGCAAGGTCACTATTAAAAACTCCCGTAACACTAATATTAAAGATGTCGAACCTGGAAAATACAGCCACTTTGGTATATTGCCAGGGCTTTTGCAGACTTTTAAGAATGAATATAATATGTTTAAGTTTTCTGAAGTTAAATTGAAAATAGGAATTGACGGTTTACCTATTTCGGATTCAAATAACAGTCAGTTGTGGCCTATACTGGGTTCGGTCCATCCTAGTTTGACAGTGTTTTTAATTGGAATTTATCATGGGTACTCGAAACCAGCTAGCGCCAATGCATTTTTACAGGATTTTGTAGATGAGGTAATCGAATTAATTCAAAATGGTTTTGTGTACAGTGAGAGAAAATTTAATGTTACGATATATTGTATTGTGTGTGATGCTCCTGCAAAATCTTTTATTACAAAAACAAGGGGCATACTGGTTACTTTGGATGCACAAAATGTACCCAAGAAGGTGATTACTTAAGAAACAGGGTATGTTACCCAGAAATTAATTTTATTAAACGAACTGATCAACATTTTGCATCTCAAAACGATGAGAACTATCATTTAGGAACTACTATTCTTAATAATATTTCTAATTTTGGAGTTATTACTCAAATACCTTTAGAATACATGCATCTTATTTGTATTGGCGTTGTTAAGAAAGTTGTAAATATGTGGTTACAAGGCAGTGTATTTAGTGTACGTTTACAGCATAATAAGATAGTATCAATATCTGAAAAATTGATTTCTCTGAAACCTTTTATATTAAAAGAGTTTGTTCGGAAACCACAACAAATAGAAAATGTGGGAAAATGGAAAGCCACTGAGTTACGCCAATTCTTGCTGTACACAAGTCGGTTGTACTGCACAATTGTGTCTCTAAAATCGTTTATAATCATTTTATTTGTTTACATGTGGCAGTTAGAATCCTCTGTAATTCAAACAGTAGTGAAGAGTACATTGATTATGCTGGAACATTGTTGCAACATTTTGTTGAATCTTACATTGCAATTTATGGAAATGAGTTTGTTTCACATAATGTGCATGGTTTGCTGCATGTTGTTGAAGATGTGAAGAAATTAGGTTCGTTAGATTGATACAGTGCATTTTCATTCGAAAATTATATGAGAACTTTAAAAAAGTCTTAAGAAAACATGAAAAACCGTTGCAGCAGTTATGTAGGCGGTATGCAGAAAAGGATTTCATCGAAAGTGCAAATGGTAAAAGACAAACAGAAATAATATACCAAATACCTCATTCAAATGGACCTGTGATGGTTTCATCATCTAAGCAGTATAAAAAGTTCAGTTTTTAAATTGGGTGTTATCTACAAATGAACCAGATAACTGCTGCCTGATTGAACAAGCTGTAATTGAAATACATAATTTTGTATTCAATACAAATCTTAAATGTATGACAATGATTGGGAAGCAATACCTATTCACATCAAATATTTACAATCAACCTGTGATTCTTCACTAATTATTTGTTTCCTTGAAAGACTTATCTGAAGAATTACAAGAATGGCCTGTATCTTCAATAAAATGAAAATGCATGAAATTACCTTTTGAAAGTGGTTACGCAGTATTTCCTTTTCTTCATACAGAATGTACGCGATAAACTTGTAATTAGTTATCTTGTGCGCTTATATTTATGTACTCTTTTTAAATTTTATACTATGTGTAAAAGCCAAATGGAATAAATTCATTATTTCTCTTACTGTACATATTTTGAAAAACCCGAAACACGTCAAACTTAAATCATAAAATGACATTCTATCACGTGAAATTTTCATCCTACCATCAACCCCCTTCGAATGACAGGTGCAACCCTAATTTTTAATGGGAAGTATAGGCTTGTGATACATCGTTTGAAAGGTCTCTTCTTTCCCTGTACAAAAGTGTTATCTGTTTTCATTTTATTGCAGGAATTAAAAAAAAATTATGATTATACCGAAATTTGCTATAATACAACAATAAACGAGAATGTAATTAAACAAAGAAAATAAAAATAAAAGTCAATGAAGTAGATGTTCAAAATGCTCCCCGCGAACTTCTTGGCAGCATCCTAATCTTAAATAAAAATGTCTTCTCACCTTGCTTAGCATATCAGGCGTGACCGACGAAATCGCGAGCGTTATTCGTTGTCTTATCTTCCGTTTAGGTCTTGATGATAAGGAAGTATAAGCAGAAAATGTATCAGCATGTTTTTGGGGAATTATCAATTAAGAATACAGTGAACAATTTCCACGGCAACATCAGTTTGTTTAAAATTGTTTGTTTAGCAAGTTGTCATTAATCTGTATTAGGTATAATTTTGTTTGAGGTTCGTTAACTAAATTCAGAAAAATGGTTAGATTAACAGAAATGCATAAAATAACAATTTTACAAATGATTGGTTATGGTGATAATACCCGAACGCAACAGGAAGTAGTTCGTCTATTTCATGTGAAATTTCCGGATTGCCGCCTATATCCCAAGGGACAATCAGCAAAATAGAAAAGCAGTTTCGCTAGTTTGGACATGTAAGGCAGATGAAAAAGCAGCTGCCAATGCACTAGATGAAGATAACAAACTAGATGTGATGCTTCTCTTTGAGGAAAACCCACATACTTAGACAAGCATCCGCAACATTAAATGTTAGTCATACATCAATACATACCATATTGAAAGAAAACAAAATGCATCCCTACAAACTGGTACCTACTCAGGTGTACATAAAAGACGTTATAGCAGTTTATGTTTCAGGTATTTTTAAAGAAAATCTTCAAGGAATTAACTTCTATTAAATTAAACTTAGTAAAATTAGAAGAGTTGATTAGAAGTAACAACCATGCTGTACCTCAAATGGATTTACAAATAAACGGAAACGACATCTTCGAAAATTTTCCACTAAAAATGTTAATGAAATAATGGAGCTCGAAAAAAATTATCTGAAAGGGAAACCTTTAAGTCAGAATTGGTAAGGCATTTATTATTTATAATACACAACATGTTTTAGTTACATATTAAATTGTTTTTAAAATAATTTTAAACTTTGATTGCTATAAATATTAATTTATTTGTTTATAAATATTAATTTATTTGTTTTCTTATACTGATATTATTTTCAAATTATTTTTGTATTGCATTGGAAATTAAAAACCAAAGAAAACAATTAAATAAAAATGAAGTTTTTAGCAAGTAGTACTTAAGTACAAAACAAATTTATTAACCACGTGTAAAAAACTTCTCTACTCTCGGTTAACAACTTTTATGCTCGAACTTATGTTTTACTTACACCCTTGGTACATAAATAACTATTGCAAACCCACAAATCTTAGAAACCGCACATTTACTAGTTTGTTCAAATTGTTGTATACCATTTTCTTTTTTTAGATATGTGCGTTGAGTCGAATTGGGGGAAATAAATAGATGAAGTTACGAAACTAATTCTAAGAAGATTATTTTCCGACCAAGTTGCCGCATTATTTAGCTGGGTGGGAGGGAAGAAGAAAAGAATATTTTCAAATTTGAAAATTTCCGACATTATTATAAGTAAGTGCATATCTGTATTTTCTATCTTCTTGATCACTTATGCTGGGTTGCACCGATACTACTTAAAATTAACTTAAGCTCAAAAACAATCATTGCTATAGTTTCAGCAATTGTATCTAAGTTTTTAAGCTTTGCTTATTTTAAGCTATATCGGTGTAAACCGCCATTTCCATGTTTCGATAAGAACTTTTGCTTGATAATTTCATAAACTTACCCATTTCTACATCTTTTAGATTCAGTTAATTGCAAAGGTTTTTGATTCTTTTAATTTTTCTTTAACCCAATTTTGAAAATTAGAAATTTTTCTAATGTTTTAAAAACGTCATTCTCTTTTTTAGAGAGCGTTCGAAACAATGCTGTAGGACAAACTTCCACAGATAAAGAAATAATTGATAGCATCAAGAATTGGCTTCGACACGCCAACACAAAGAGTCAAAATCAGTAAGTTTAAATTGGTTCACTTACCTTTTGAAATACATATTAAACGAATTTTTTACATCTCTTAAGGCCGGTTTGCACTGACACAACTTAAAGTTAAACAAAGCTTAAAAACTATCATCGCTATGGTTTGACAATTGTATCTAAGTTTTTAAGTTTGAAGTAATTTTAATTTACGTCGGTCGGTACAAGTCTTTGATTTTTTTAAATGAATTTTATATCCTTATTCGCATTTGTAGCAGATCTAACCTCTCTTGAAATGCGCTCAAAGAAAATAATAAATACAGGGAACTTGAAATAATAAAATTAATTATTTCAATGTAGTTAACTTTCAAATACCTACAGCAAATATTTCAAGAGATAAATTCTGATGTGTTACTTAGGGATAAAATATTTACAATTTCTATTTCATATAGGGAGAAACGAATGTCTTCTTACTAAGGAAAATGAAAATACCGCATTGGAACCTACAAATTAAGAATTGTATCAGTGAATAACATTATTATTATAAGATTGTTAAATTACTTTATTTTCATTTACATAGTTTATTATATTCTTTATACAGTGTGTCCAAAATTCGATGCTCACCATTGGTATTTTGGAAACGGTAAGAGTTACAGGGTCGGTTAAATGGAACAATATGGAGGTATTTATCTTACCTCTTCAGACCTTCTCTTGTTTTCCAAAGAAATGCGTTGCCTACTAGATATTGCAAAAAAGTGAAAATCGGCATTTTCTTTAAACTTGCGTAGAATCCACACTATTTATCCTATCAAAAATATGTAAATATAAAAGTTGTAGACATTTAGATATTGAATAATATGCGTCATTAAAATATTTTTTGCTTGCATCAGTAGCGAAATATGACCCAAAGTTGCATTTTTTAAATGGAAATGATAATTTATTTTTATACAGTTGAATTACTTGATTTTTTCCTTTTCAACGATATAAGGTTCGAGCTATTTATCTTGTGTACTTTAGAAGATATAAAGAAAAATCGTTTTTGAGATCTGTAGATGTATTTTAAAGCACATCACACTATCCATGATTGCAAATTTTAAGAAACAAACAACTGCACATCAAATCTGTCAATAATATTGTTACAGTAGTATCGTGTCAGAACTTGTAGTTGTTGTAGTAAGCTATTCATATTCAAAATTGATGATGCAGTTTTCAAACCATGAAAAAACGGACATGTTTGTTGTCTACATAAGATGCCATCGTAATTCAACTGCGGCAGCAAATGAATATCACAACTTATACCCCGAAAGAAGGCAACCTCACAGAACTTTGTTTTCCCGACTCGAGCAAAATCTTCGACAAGGTGGATCCTTCACCGCCATTCGTCCTACAACCTATCAAAAAGACAATGAGGATGCTGAAATAGCTGTTCTAGCCGCTGTTAATGTTGAGCCTTCCGTTTCAGTAAGAAAAATTTCGAATGACAGTGGTATGGCAAGAAGTTCAGTACATTATGTTTTAAAAAGAAGAAATTTCATCCTTATAAGCCAATGATATGCCATCATATCAAAGAGAATGATTATGCTCGAAGAGTTACATTTTGTAGATGGTACCTGGATGAAGTTACAAACGATAATTCTTTTTCTAAAAAATTCTTTGGAGCGATGAAAGTAGATTCACAAACAACGGCATTTACAATCGGCATAATTATCATTATTGGAATAATGAAAATCCGAAAATAGTTCGAGAATCGCGTTTCCAAGAACGATTCGGATTTAACGTGTGGTGCGGTATTTTGGGAAATCGTTTGATAGGTCCATTTATTTATAATCAAACGCTTAATTCGACTAGATATCTTCAACTGCTGCAAGCCGAAGTCGAAGATGCATTGGACGAGCTACCTATTCAAGAAGAAAGAAGTATTTTGTTTCAGCAAGACGGCGCCCCGGCCCATAATTCCAGGATCGTCACTGAATATTTATCAGCAAGATTTGGAAACCGTTGGATTGGAACAAACGGTCCCATACGTTGGCCTGCGCGATCACCAGATTTGTCCATACTAGATTTTTCCTGTGGGGACACATAAAAATTTAGTATACGTTGTCAATTATGAGAACGTTAATGATTTGCAGCAGAGCGTCATGCAGGCCTTTAATTCAGTTAGCGTCCGTCAATTAATGAATTGCCGAATAAATATTGAAAAACGCTATACAAAATGTTTAGAAGTCAATGGCCGCACTATTGAGAATCTTTTATAGGAAAACTCATTCGTTTTACGATGTTATCCACCCGTTATGTTTTGTTATTATTGCTTACAACTTGGTAACATTATAAATCTGCCTCAAAAATGATTTTTCTTTATATCTTCTAAAGTACACAAGATAAATAGCTCGAACCTTATATCGTTGAAAAGGAAAAAAATCAAGTAATTCAACTGTATAAAAATAAATTATCATTTCCATTTAAAAAATGCAACTTTGGGTCATATTTCGCTACTGATGCAAGCAAAAAATATTTTAATGACGCATATTATTCAATATCTAAATGTCTACAACTTTTATATTTACATATTTTTGATAGGATAAATAGTGTGGATTCTACGCAAGTTTAAAGAAAATGCCGATTTTCACTTTTTGCAATATCTAGTAGGCAACGCATTTCTTTGGAAAAACAAGAGAAGGTCTGAAGAGGTAAGATAAATACCTCCATATTGTTCCATTTAACCGACCCTGTAACTCTTACCGTTTCCAAAATACCAATGGTGAGCATCGAATTTTGGACACACTGTATATATATATATATATATTTGTAATAAAAATCTTTGGGGTTTAAACACGTGTAATAAATATTAAAAGTGGGCCACAACGTTTCGCCACGCTAACACGCAGCTTTTTCAAGTAATTAATAAATTATTAATTATTAAGTTATTTATTAATTACTTGAAAAAGCTGCGTGTTGCGTGGCGAATACGTTCCAATATTTAATATTTTTCACGTGTTTAAACTTAAAAGATTGTCATTACAAACTTATGTTTACACGTGAAAGAATAAAACATTATTATATATATATCTATAATATGCAGTGAAACCTTTTTGGGCCATCTAATAGTCTTGCTTAGAGATGTATAGTACGACAGCATTTAATCTGATCGGTCAATACCGGACATTCCTTTGTTGTAATTTCGAATTATATTCGGTTTCATAGAAACTTTTCCATTGCGATTGGACACCTCTACCATTTCAACAACATGCAAGAAACTCTTTCGAAAAAAATAAGTCCACTAGCGTTTGCACTGTAAAATTTGACGTATCCAATTTCACACCAACATTTTCTTGGAAAATAAATAATTCAGGATTTTGTTGAATTTCTGTCCACAAAATTATCATTTGCATTTGATGTTGTTACTTGGGAATCATCATCATTTTCATCAGGTTCGGGAACAACTTCAGGTTCGGGAACAACGTCAGGTTCGGAGACGACTTCATCGTCACTATCACTTGAATTCTCAGAAGGTTCATAATCGCTACTGTCGTTACCATCCTCGTCTAACTCTGAATCACTTAGATTAGCAGCGTAATATTTAAGTTCATTTTGGTCTTTTCCTATCCATATTGAGTACTTGATAATTTTATTATAACAATAATTATAAAAAACTACACTCAAGAAAGACGTAAATATGTGATGCACTCTATAATATCTGAGATACTATACTGACGAATATGGACGGATTCAGCTTTAGTCAAAAACATTTCTCCTAAAATCAGTAGAGAATGGATTATTTACTACATGAGTATTTTTGATTAATAACAATAAGTGTTGCGACATTTAAGTGTTTTTATATTGATTAACAACATTTATTACAAATATGTAGATACTTTGTACATACACTTAATTTAATTTAAAAAATTTAATCTTTTACTCAGTTTTTTATGCCTCTGCTGCGTACTTTAACTACTGCAAATACGTACTATGCGGTTTTGTATAATTATTACCTTCAAATACTAAAACCCCGGTAATCTTAAGTGGCTACTTTTTTTCTAGATTAATAACAGATTGTAAAATTCTATTCACAAATACATTTTTCTACGAAATCTGTTGCTTAATGAAAATAAGATCAGGAACTATTTACATTTATTCCTCTTATTATTATTATTAGGAATGGGTGAGTGTCATAGAAAGAACCTCCTGCACTGCGACAACATTAGATCTTTGTGCCCCCTCTAGGTCGACTTAGAAAGATCTATGTCTTTGACAAATTCGATCAGATTCTTAGTAGGGAGTTTTAGTAGATATTCTTCCAAAATGAAGATGAGTGTGTTTGTATCTCTTTAGGCACAGGGCCGGGCACCTCATAATGATGTGGTCCATGCGCTCCACCTCTTCACCACAGTACCTGCATGTATCATCATCCACCAGTCCCATCTTTTTCAAGTGATACCTGGAATGAATGTGTCCTGTTAGTATACCATAGAGTAGATTTAATTCTCTTCTAGGTAATTTAACACTTCCTTCCCCCTCTTTTCATTAGGGCTAAGAAATTTCTTAGAATGTTTGAGACCTGGCAAATTACTCCTGGTTCTGTTGACTTGTTTGTTGGCCCAGTTGGTAATAACCCCCTGATAATCCCTCTGGCTACAGCCCTACACAGGAGATGACATTATAAAAGGTTTTGCTGCCGCTAGCTTAATCATTTCTGTTTGTACATATTAACTAACACACATTCTATTTTGTACTATTGTATGTATTACATTTTCGTTCACTTTAAATTATTTTCTTAAATAAAATAGATATTGTAAGAATAGTTATTTTTTCTTGTAATTTTAGTAAACGTGACAACATAGTAAAGACCGTTATATGTTTGACAACGCCGCTAGGTCGGTAAGATAGATACCATAAGATTTTCGTTAAGTAAGAGAAGAAAAGATTTTACGCTAACGCCACTGTAAATTATTTTAATTAAATAAAGGTCATCCTTACAACCTCAGAAGTGGGATACCGGATTAAGGAGAAGCCGAACGATTGTTGGGGAAAAACAATCACTGTTTTAGACGCTGGTGTTTATGGGGTTATGGAAGGCGGTAGCTAAGAAGAAGTCGATGTAGCAAGGGTGGTGTCTGCTGCCATAAGGGAGACTATGAGAGCAACACGCAGTGAAGTAGGATACCGAGAGTTAGGCGCGTTATTACCCACGTTTGGGGGCAGGCAAGGTGTAGCAACATGGTTCAAGCGAGTGGAGGCAATTCAATCCATGTATGAATCTTCAGAAGATATGATGCTATTAATAATTGGTGGAAAACTAACGGGGGCAGCCAGAGTTTGGTATGATTTGAAACCAGAAAATTAAAAAGTGAGTTACTACTTTATTCAGTAATAGAGAAAATAAGATAGAGCATGAAAAATATTGAAAGGCGAAAGTGGAGTAAAAGGGAGTCATTTTACAATTATTATTATCAGGATAAGTTATCCTTGGGTAATAAAATAGATTTATATAATGAAGATATGCTATTATATATCATAGAAGGAATGGAAAATCCTGTTTTACAAAGCCAGTGCAAGTTGCAAAATTTTGGATCATTGGAGAAGTACTTGAGGCAGGTGTACGGTCTGCCGGATTTGCCGCAGGTGGTGGAGGTTTAGTGCCTGTGTCGAATAGTGGGCTGGATCGTAATAGGCAAGTAACAAATCGGACTGGAGCGGTGGTAAAGTGCTTTATTTGTGGATAATTGGGTCACATCGTGACGGCATGTAGACAACCGCAAAGACCAAGGGGAGCGTGCTATGGATGCGGGGAACTGGGTCATAATAAATTCAAGTGTCCTACTAAAACCGTTGTTCAATCGGCTGCAGATTCTACTACGTTATTGGTGGAGGAAAGAAGAATCGCCCTGCCTACACAGTGACGTTTGAAATACCAACAGGTGTAGTAAATGGCATAGTGGATTCTGGGAGTAGCATCTCATTGATTAAAGGGCGCCTCATACAGAACAATCAGCAAATCCAACCGTGTCATGAGGGGTAACAATTTGTAGGAATAAATGGGGGTTAAGCTGGATGTTGTTGGTTTGTATATTGTATCAATTATTATAAATAATATGTTCGTACCAGTATTGTTTTATGTAGTTGAAGAGCAAGCGATGTCATATGATAGTTTATTAGGGTGAGATTTTATTTACAATCCCCTACTAGAAGTAACTTTTAAATGTAATAATATTAATATTGTGCAGGTAGAAGCAGAACAGACCGAAGAGGTACGGAGGTTTTGTTAATCGAGCCCTGTGAACCCCAATTAGCAGTTGATCGGTTGATAGTGAATGAACGCATAACACCTACGGAGCAAGCAAAATTTGATCACACTTTTGCAACGAGGTATGTTGAACAAGTCAGAGGCGAGAACCCAATCGTTGAATTTACTGCAGAGGTTAGGTTAGACCCAAATCATGCAAAATTCTTTTATCATCCGCTAGAGATTGTCAATGAATGAGAAAGTAGAACTTAAGAAAATTACAGACGACTTATTATCACGCAAAATAATAGGAGAGAGCAGTTCGAGTACTGTTCTCCAATTGTATTAGTTAGAAAGAAAAACTGAGGAATTAGATTATGTGTCGATTTTAGGGATTGTAAGGTTCCTCTTGATAATTATTATTATGTCTTTTATTTTCTGTAAATTTACAAAATCTCAAGGCGTGGTTCAGCTTTTATTACAATAAAAGCTGCTCTTCCACCAAACCTTGTAACAAGAAAATATATAAATATACAGGTTATTCACGGTATACGACACGGAATATTACAGCAAAACTATTCAATAAGATTAGAAAAATATATTTGGGATGGATAGAGACCTATTGGAGTAATATTTTAAAATTACTTTCGAAATATACAGGTGTACACAGGCATTATCAAAAGTTGTGTTTTTTCTTTTGGAATACCCTATATATTATTATATTTTCAGTTTTACGTTCAAAATAAGAATGGATTTATAGAGGTTTACCTTACTTAAACCCTAAAGGTTTTTGAGATATTTAGTATTTTATGAAAAAGTCGTCACAATTTTACCGATTCATATCTCATCAACTATTTTCCTTTCCCAACCTAATTTCGCACTAGTGTCTATGAATTGATCAGATTTTATGTAGAACTTGTGAAAAATTCACTGTCATACACAGAATGTGTGCAAATTGAGATTAAATAATGTTTTAAAAGGCAATAACTTGCTTATTTTAAATAGAACACCCTGTATTTTATGCCAACAACAAATGTAAAATGTAATTACTATCAAACAATACTAAGTGTCCTATAGCTAAATGTTCACGTTTTTTTTATGAAAATGCAAATTTTCATAATGAAGACTGATTTGTAACAATTTTAATATATATCAAGTAAGCTATACAACTTTGACAGGTGAATATTATGTATTTGTAAGAAGGAGAAGATTTATTGTTGCATTGTGTACATTTTGTCAATTGTACTAATTTTTGAGAGAAATAAATATGTATAGAGTTCACAAGAATTTAATAAACATACAAATTTACTTTATAATAATATCTTCTTCAAAAAATTATCTACTCAACGTGTCAATTCCTTAGCTGTTTACAATATTGTAAAACATAAAAGACTGGTGGAAACCAAAGAAACATTTGGGTATAAACTAAGTAATGCCAACAGATAACTGTAACGAGAATTAAATGTTTCAATTAATTCAATCGTCGTTACAGTCATCTGTTACTTAGTTTGTACTCAAATGTTTCTTTAGTTTTCACCAGTCTTTTATGTTTTACAATATTGTAAACAGCTACGGAATTGATGCGTTGAGTAGATAATTCATTTGAAGAGATATTATTATTAAAAGTAAATTTGTACGTTTATTAAATTCTTGTAAACTCTATACATATTTATTTCTCTCAAAATTTAGTACAGTTGATAAAATGTACACACATAAATCTTCTCCTACTTACAAATACATAATATTCACCTGTCAAAGTTGTATAGCTTACTTGATAAATATTAAAATTGTGACAAATCAGTCTTCATTATGAAAATTTGCATTTATCATGACAACCTGAACATTTAGCTATAGAACACTATAGTATTGTTTGATAGGTAATTACATTTTACATTTGTTGTTGATATAAAATACAGGGTGTTCCATTTAAATTAAATCACAAGTTCTACATAAAATCTGATTAATTCATAAACACTAGTGCGAATTTAGTTTGGAAAAAGAAAATAGTTGCTGAGATATGAATCGGTAAAATTGTGACGACTTTTTCATAAAATACAAAATATCTCAAAAACCTCTAGGTTTAAGTAAGGTAAACCTCTATAAAATCCATTCTTATTTTGAACGTAGAAACTGAAAATGTATTAATATACAGGGCATTCCATAAGAAAAACACAATTTTGATACGTTCTGTGTGTTTTGGGACACCTGTATATTTCGAAAGTAATTTTAAAATATTACTCAATAGGTCTCTATCCATCCCAAATATATTTTTCTAATCTTATTGAATAGTTTGGTTGTAATATTCCGTGTCGTATACCGTGAATAACCCTGTATACGATTAAAGTAATACAAAAAAGAAAAATCTATCTACTTAAACATATATACATATGCAACACAAAATTTGGTATTTATTACTGGTAATGAAGCATACAATTCACAATTTAAATTATTTTGGAAATAATTCATCATATCCACTTAGCTGCAGTTATAATTTATTTAGAAACTTCTTTACACTATCCTTAAATTTGTTTAAAGTTAAGAAATCTCCGTTCGAGTTGACGTTATTATATATCAGAGAAAAGCAACGCTTAAAATGCTGGGTCCTGTGTAACGGAGGTATAAGTTTACCTTTAAATCTGATGTTGATATTATGAACGTCAGTTCTATATTGAAGAATTATTTTCAGTGTGTGACACCCTATCAAATTTCTTTATGCCAAATATTAATCTTGAACAAGAATTTTGTATTTTTGAATTTTTTAATTGGGTGTCTACATTTAAGAAAGGACCATACACATCACAAAAATTAAAATAAGATAAAACTAAAGATTCACATAAAAGAGTTTTGGTTTTCTTATTTAAAATATGACGGTTATAATATAAATTTTTTAAGGACAAATAGGCTTTACGAATGCAGCTATTTACATGAAGGTTAAATTTAAGATCAACATCTATAGTTACACCTAGATTCCTGGCGTGATCAGTGAAATTAAGAACTTCGTCTTCAATTTTAATTAATAAATTGAGATAAAAAAGTGGTTACGAAATATTTTAGGGCCGAAAAGAAGCAATTTTGTTTTTGACAAATTTAAAGAAAGAGAGTGATCTAAAGCAACTTTGTGGATACTAGATAAGTCTATATTGAAATTATTACATGACAGAATAGAATCTTTAAGCGAAAATGATAAATAGATTTGAGTATCATCCGCATAAAGATAATCTATCTTATCTGATTGTGTGCGGAACTCCAGATATGAAATAAAAAATTGCAAGAAATTTGATCTAAACCAATGTATCGCAGTATCTCAATAAGTAATAAATGATTAATTGTATCAAACGCTTTGGAAAAGTCCAAAAGCGCTAAGATGGTCAATTTACCTTCATGTGTTGCTCTAACGATATCATCAATGATACATGTAAGGGCGGTTTCACAACTATAGCCTCTTCTAAAACCTGACTGTGTACGTGGTAGAATGTTGTTTATTGCCAAATATTCCTGTAGCTGAATATGTACAATTTTTTCAATAATTTTGGAAAGAGACGGTAGGATGCTGATAGGCCCCAGCATTTTATATTCGGTAACGTTATTATTTTTAGGAATTGGTGGTTCCAGGCAGTTGGAAATACACCTTCTAACAGACAAGTGTTTATAATATTGGTTAAAAATGGTAAATGTATGGACAAGATAATTTAATTAATTCGATATTAAGACAATCACTTCCTTCAACTTTAGTTTTAATTGATTTCAGTACTTTATAGAGGTCATCACTATTTACTTGCAGAATGTATTTTTGTATAAATCTAAAACAGAATCGGGGATTATAAGGCTACAATTATTTTGCAAAAAATAAGAATTTAAGTCATGGACATTTTTTAAGGAATCAGGCATTGGGTCATGCTTTCTGTGTATTACATCAAGCACCTTCAAAGTTTTCCACATATTAGATGGAGATTGTTTAGGTTTAAATTTAAAATACGCCTTTTCTCTCTTCCAATTGCAAGAGTAGTTAAATTTTTCAAACTTTGATAATAAAGCCAATGTGATGGGTTTTGGGTTTTTTTAAGCTTTTGAAGTGCTTCTTCTCTACGAGTTTGCATAGTCTTACTAATGTCAGTTAACCATGGTGCTGGAAGTTTAGTGACACGTTTGTAAGTAATGGTGCATGTGTCTCTATAAGATTTGAGAGATGATTATTAGTTTATTTTGTCTTATATTTCTACCATACGAAATATATTTTAAAGGGTCTTTCAACAAGGACGGGTCGATGTTAAAATTGAATAAAACAAGATGTGTGTGAGATATTAACGAAATTTATTTTTATTTGAAAGGCCCATTTATGCCATTATGAATGGAATATGACATCGTTCAAATGTCCGCCGCGGCTTCGTATGGTGGCACGAATCCGAGAGGTCCAATTTTTAATGACTGCTGCATAGATCCGGCTGATTCTGAGCGATGGCCTGCGTTATGTTGGCTTTCAGGGCAACGGTCGAATGTGGTTTATTGGCATAGACCTGCGACTTCAGAAAATCCCACAAGAAAAGTCAAATCACACGATCTTGGTGGCCAATTCACGTCACCCCTGCGAGAATAACCCTACTCTCAAACCGTTCATGCAGAATGTCGATTGAGCGAACAGACGGCGTTGTCTATGGTCATTAACTTTGAGCTCTTGGGTCAGTTGGATCTTGTACGGATGCAGACCCAAGTCCTGACGCAAAATTCTCCAAGTTGAAGTCTGCGAAAGGCCGAGTTCGTGGTTGTTTACCGAACCGGTTGTCTCAAATTTAGTCACCAATCGTTGGAGAGTAGACTTTGAAGGGCCACCGCGTCTGCCGTAAAATGGGCGCAATGCGCGCAACGTTTGCACTAACAAACACTCATTTGATAATAAAGTTTTATCATTTGCACATGCTGCTCAACCGTGTAACTTGCTATGGTGATTTGGCATCAGTGACTGAATAAGGAAAAACAGATTTGACACATGCCGCCAAAACAAAATGGCCGCTACAGATTATTAACATCGACCCGCTCTATTTGAAAGAAAGTGGAATTAAATGAAGATCATGTAGGAACAATTCGATGTTAAAATGTTTAAGAGAACGATAAGTGACAGTTTTTGTATATCTTGTTTAACTAGATTTAAGATACAGTTAACTAACTCATGATCTACAATATCGTTTACACTCACTACTTCTACTTTATTAATTACATCTAAATTGGAAGAAAACATCCGGTCAATCAAGCTTTGTTTGCGCTCTGATATTCTGGTTGGAGTAGAAACAAGTTGTGTAAGATTAAAATTATTAGTCATATTAAACATATCAACAATTTATTTATTATATTTTTCTAAGAAATCAAAATTAAAATCACCACAAAGTAAGAGAATATCAGCACATGATGTGAGTAGAGATAATGTTGTCTCTAACTCATTTATAAAAAAATACGATTGTTGATTTCTGATCTATAACAAACACCAAGAATTATATTTTGTTTGTTTATTGTAATAATAATCCAAGCATGTTCAATTGAAGCAGGGACAGTGATTAGTTGACTATTGACTTTTTATTTTTCCACTATTACAAAAATCATACATTTTTTCTATAGTTTCATCCTAATTGAACATTGCAAATCTGAGTATTTGATTAAATATTTACAAAACTATAACATATTATCTATTACAACAGATTTAGTATTACAATACATACATATATTACAGTTAAAGAAATACCTAATTAGTACCGCGAGAGGAGTTTAGAGAGGAAGTACGATGTGTTTTGGGCGTCTTCGCTTTTTGCACATCATTTTCGTCGAAGTCCCAGAGGTGTTGAATTTCTAGGTTGGGATGTGTGGCCATGTTTGTAAAGAGGTTCATGGCTGTTTGGAATAGCAGGTCCGTTATATAGGGGTCTGTAGGTCTTTGTGGATTAGCATTAATGATTGGAATTATATGGTTATTTGTCCTGAACGTATTAGCCTCCACGATGCGGAAGGCTAGAGCTAGGTCGTCGTCATCTGTAGTGACGGCCGGTGAGGAAGTTGAGGTGACTGCTGTCGGTGTGGGTTTACTGATTTGAGCGTAACTGATGCCCGGAATGGTTGCTGCGCTTTTGGCTGCGGGCTTGGGTGGTGCACGGGGTTGGTTTGGACGTTGGTTTTTGGGATGCATCCTGCATCCTTGATAGCTGGCGGGGTGGGCTTCGTTGCAGTTGCAGCAACGTGGCGGCGTCGTTTCATCCGGGCTTCTTGGGCATTCGGCGGTGTGATGAGGCTCGCCGCTTTTCACGCAGCGCGGGGCTGCGTGGCAGCAGCGTTGGGCATGCCCGAACCTCTGGCAGCGGTAGCATTGGTTGTGCGACGATGTTCGAGGGTGTGGGGCCTCAACGGTTACCCGGAGTGCCCCGACGTGTCTGATTGCGTAGACTTTCTTCGCTTTTTCTGTTCTCTTCAACTGTACGAAGAGAAGGTGAGTGGGTCGTTTGGTTTAAACGATTTCATCCTGTGAAGGGATTCGACGTCAAAACCTAGATTTCGGAGGCCGTTTTCTATGTATCGCTCTGCTCCTGCGTTGATTGGGACTCCGCGCATCACTACCTTGAGTGGCTTTTCGGCCTGCAGTCTAGGAGTCGAGTTGCCATTCTGTAACCATCGACGGTGGAAGTGGTGAGGACGACTCCTGCACCGGTAGTCTTTATAGCTGCGACCTGGATGTCCGCGTTAGTTAACGCGGTAAGGGTCACTGTGAAGTCTTCCTGGCGGTGTAGGACTATAGGCGGGATTCGTTCTTTGCGCTGGGTTTGTGTGTTGGTTTGCTGAGTGTCGGTTAGTCCTCGCTTGCGGTTTGTGACGGTCGTGAAACCATCTTCGTCTGAGGCGGGGCGTCGGCTGTGTCCATGTCGTTGTCCTAGAGTTGGGGCGTGTCGCGCTCATTTGCCGGTGGAGGCGTCTCGGCGTCGACAGTTGGAGTGTGGTTGAATCACCATAGGCAGGGCGGGAGTCCGTGATCGTCGGAGAGGTGACGCGACGTCTTTTAGTTTGTTTTGGGCTTGGGTTTGTTTTATTTGTAAATAAATCTTCTCTAATGTATTGATAACAATAAAAGTAAAAGTAAATATCTATAACAAGGTTGAATACACAAAGGTGAAATTATGTGCGTAAATTTTCATCAAATTTATTGTAGTTATAAAAGTTTCAAAATATTTTTGCGATCGGATTTTATGTATTTTGTCATTCAGTTTTGAGAAACAAATTACCTTCACGTGTCCAACAACTTCTATATGAAAATTTTTGAGCTACGATATTTAGTAATTTCTGATAGACGGTGTTTCGTTTCATTTTCGAGTAAGACCACCTTTTCTTCTAATTCTTTAACTACACGCATAGTATGGCGTAGCATTGTTGCAAGCATATCCTTGAAACCCTGATTATTTAGAAGTTTTTGACAACTTTATCAGCAATTGTATCAATATCACCGCCTGAACGTTGACTAACACTGCGACTGCTGGTTGACATTTTTAGAAAGAAACTCCCGTAAATTAAACAAAATAACAGCGCACAAAAATACACGTCTACTCGGTATTCATATGAAATTGCATTATGTTAGTGAGGGTTGTTTACTTTGCCTTCTTGCGAGAATTGTTCTGCATTGGTTCGTTACAGTCTCCCCCTCTGAATCCGTAAGGCGTCCCGACGAAGGGTTTAGGATTTTATACTTTCTTCGGTAGGCAGCCTCTTTTCCGTATGGGCTTGATTGTTTCGGGAAATGGCTGTTCTATGACGTGATTACTGACGTATGGTATTTTCCAATACTTTTTTTTTTGATCCTTTGGGTCTGCTATTTCGTATGTGCTGGGTGAGCACTGTCGTTGGATTACGTATGGGCCATCGCGTTTTGGTGCAAATTTGGCGGTTATACCTTTGCTGCGTTGCTAACACTGTGAGTGTTGATCCATACTAGGTCTCCTGGGTTGTACGTAACCGCTTCCCTTCTTTTCTGGTCTGCATACTCTTTGTTTTTGTCTTGGTTCTCGGTTCTCTTCTTGTACGAGTTTTACGTGTCGTATTATCTCGTATATTGTGTTATCTTTGGGATGAAATTTTCGGAGATAATGACAGCTCTTTGGTCCCGTGTTACATCGCCGGCAGTTCGTAATTCTCTGCCAAAGGTAAGGAATGCGGCAAAGTGTTCGGTTGCTTGACTGATCATTGAGTTCATGGCAAACCTTTTCGAAGGTAATTGGTCTGGCCATGACGTATGCTTGTTGCCAACTAAGATAGCTAATTGTGGTTTGAGATCTCTGTTTTTCCTTTCCACGGGGTTCGCCTGAGGGCGATACACCGGTAACAGACTGTGCTTCACTCCCAGGCAGTAGGTTACATGTTGTATAATGTGACTAACAAATTGTATCCCGTGAGAGCAAATAGTTCTATCCAGCGGGTGGCTATGTCTTCAATAATGAATACCCACTTTTCTTCTCTGCTTCCCTCGGGTAATGGACCGAATAGGTCTATGGAGAGGTGTTCAAACCTTTGGGCGGGAGCCGGAGTTTGAAGCAAACCTGCTGGCTTCAGGTTTGATGCTTTGTATTTCTGGCAATCCATGCAATTTTTTACATAGTCTAGGATGTACTTCTTCATCCCTACCCAAAAATATCGGGCAGCTATTCGCAGGTAGGTTCTTTCTCATCCGTAATGTCCTGCCGTTGGAGCGTCGTGGTAGTTGTGGAGAATTGTTTTCCTTTCTTGTTCTGGTACTACCAGTTGAGCTTCTTCCGAGTCCGTCTCGGGAGAATAGCGATAGAGTATACCTTGGGTCATTACGTATCCCCTCGCCGTCCATCTCGTGTAGTCTACTGGAGACGGGTCTCTGGTCACAAAGCACTCTATGATTTTCTTTATTTCCGGGTTCTTTAATTGTTCTTGGCGGATATTTTCGGAACTGCGTCTTGGGATATATCCAGGCTGACTCTACCCAGGTAGAACATTTACGTTTCAAAAACGTTTCACGTACGTACTCGTGGAACGTGAAACATTGGGTAAAACGTCCCAAAGTTGTTCAAAAGAAATCATTCAAAACGTAAAATGTCCGCCCTCAAAAACGTTCCAATTTAGAACGTTCCATTTGAATGTAGATGAAACGTAATTTAAACGTTTTAGAAAGATACGCAGTACCAAATTCAAAACGTTTCTCAGTAGAACATTTACGTTTCTAAAACGTTTCACATACGTTCCCGTGGAACGTAAAACATTGCGTGTAACGTCTCAAAATTGTTCCAAAGAAGTCATTCAAAACGTAAAATGTTTGCCTTCAAAAACGTTTCAATTTGGAACGTTCCATTTGAATGTAAATGAAACGTGATGTAAACGTTTTAGAAACATACACAGTACCAAATTCAGAACGTTCTGTTTAAAGCTAAATTTACTTTGTGAAAACGTTTTAAGAACGTTACTAGGAATGACTTATACTGTAGTTCTGAACGTTATTAGAACCTCCCAAAAGCTAACAATTTAATTCAGGCTTAATAATAATAAAAAAATTATTTTCTTAATGAAAATCATAACCGCTTGCCTAATTTTGATTGAACATTGAACAGCAGTTATGTTTTATAAATGCGGTGATCTGATTAGATTTTTTCAAAAGTTTATATAAATAATGAATAATAGAATTATCATTAGTCAAGTTGTTAAATTATTTGTTTCTTTCTGATGCTTTTATATACAACCGGTATCACTATACGTTTTAGATATGGTTCAAGTAATAACAGTTGTGGTGCTTATTATAGTGCGTTGTGTTTTATTACATCACAGGCATATATGCCTATAGATGTATATCTTAATGTACAAGTTCAAAATTAAAAAAATTTAAGGTATATAACGTGTATATATTTCGTAATATCTACAGATCAAAAATTTCATTGTTATTAGGATTTGTGATCTTTTTAATTCTGTTGAGGCGTGTTCCTGACCTTCTAAACCAATTTGAGGTATGTTGTTTAAACTCGTCTTTGGTTAGGTTCGGATGATTTTTTCTTATTGCTCCTGAAACAAACAACATATGATAAAACTGACTTTATTAAGTTTGATGTAAATACCTTCCAAAAGTTGCGTTTGCTTTAGGTCTTTGATGCTAAAGTTTCCTTTAGCTTCTGTCCAAGCGCATTTTTGGCCAATTCGGCACCATAAATACTCTCCAGGCACTTTCGAATTGAGTTATCTGGTCGAGCCGCCATGTAGAGTTTTAAATGTGATACCTGTGTAACAGAAAGGTAAATATAATATTACTGACATCTATGTTCTAATTTTATATTAAAAAACTTGCAGATGAAGCTGTTACTTAAATATAATAATTAAATTAAAGAAAAAAATTTCAGTTTTCTTGATTATGTAGGTTAAAATGACATCAATACTATTACTATTATTTATTTATTTTGGATCAAAAATTAAAAATACATGGGGTCTTTAAAAGTATGGCTTTGACACAAGAGTAAAGTACCTTTATTTTTGATAGAATCGAAAATTCTCATATAATATATCTGTAAATGTTGACCACGTATCAGAAACTTTTTGAACATTAAGTAATACATTCAATCTAGTTACTCCGGCAATTATTAGAAATGTAATAGAAAAATTTGCTCAAGCTTGAAAAGAGACGGTGGACATGTTGTTTATAAAAAATCATTAGAGATTTGTTTTTATGAATGAAATGTGTTGAATTGCATTTTCAAAATAAATCATAGTAACTACATATTTGTCTATTTCTAATATTTCTTACCGAATAAACGTAACTTTTAATCCCTATCGAAATCTTGAAATTACAATTAAAATATTTTAAGAACAATTTATAAATAAAAATGAAAAAGAGTCAAGTAGAAGGATGTGATTTCATATTAAGGAATAGTTTTTAATTCTGAACAACGTTTATAGCCAAAGTTTAATATTGTCACAATAAGTAAAGATATTTTACTTCTGTACCAAAATCGTATTTTTTAAAACACCTCGTATATGGTTTGAAAAAATTGACATCTGATAATTTCATTTTAGGTTTTAGGCTATGTACAACTTTTTATGAAGAATAACTTTTTTTCTATAAAATCAATAATAAAAAAGTTTTCCATATGTTGCCAACTTTGTTGCAGTTATGTAACATGTATAAAAAATTTTGTACATATAAATATAAGACTATTTTCATCTGTGCATCCACCAAAGTTTATTGTGTTTTCTTTAAATTTAAGTTATTACTAGAAATCAATATTTATAATTACATATTATGAACGTATCTATAGCGCTGCTAGAAGAGGGGCTTGATGACCGCAAGTCATTTCAAGCGCAAATATCCAAAATTAAAAAAAGGAAAACAAATTTTTGTATATCTAAAATTATGTCAATGTTCTTACATATTTTTTATGACGTCTTCGGACTCCAATTCTTTTCGAAGTCTATCACTTCCTCAGTACTTAATAGAGGCAGACATTCAATTGGCTGGCATATATTCAAGGCATCCTCCGTATCTGTCGTTGTCCTTTTCGTATGTTTAAGGCGACATTGACTTTTGCCAATTCATCTAGAATAAAATTTTGTTTCAGTTGAAACTCCTCTAACTTTTTTCCATGTTTTTGTATGCTTTAGTTGCGCTATTGGCAGCGGCAGTGTTTTCTTCCACAGCTGTTAATACTGAACACAAAATTGGTTATTAGTATTAAAGGATATGATGCAATTATTAATTCAAATTACCTTGCAAAAGAAGGTTCTGATTATTGCTACTTCCATCAGAAAGTAGAGTCTCATCCTCGACCTCTTGTCTTAATGAATTTGAAAAATCTTCATGATTCGTAGATACAAGTCTTGAAGATGTAGAGGAAATTGATAAAACCGGAGATGGAGATGCTAATGGCATCAAATTACGACTATAATTAGACACATTCGTATCTAAATCTAAAGCAGTTGATGTTGAAAAAACTTTTGTCTTTCTGCAGCCCCTGCCTCTTTCATCGCCACTTGTTGATGACTCATCTTTTTCTAATTTTGTAATTTTCTTCGTGCATCTAGTAACGTATCTAAAACATATAAGATACTTAGATTGTAGTTAAAAAAACACTTAAATTTTGTGCAATCGCAGATTGTTTCTCTATTACATCTTAAATGAGATAATTTAGGTAATACTTACTACAATATTTTAGAATTTGGCACGAATGCTCTATCCAGTCAATTTCCGGTATAGCCCTATTTCTGACTAGAGCGGCAAAGTTTTTTGTATTCAACGGCCATTTGCATATCGCTTGGTCATTATCATCAAAATTTAACCAAGTCCTTGGTACGGCCTCAATTTTCAAATCTGACGTAAATTGCACAACGCAGAAAGGTTCCTAAAATAACAATATATTACAAGTAAGGTAAAAATATTTCATTATACCTAAAGAATCATCAAAACCGATCAAGAAGGGAAGTTATTGTAAATAAATAAAATAATGCATCCCGCAGATTGCTTACTAAGTATATGTTTTTGTAATTAAATATGTCTGTTGTAAAGAAGAAATAATTGATATTCGTGAGATGTTTATACTAATTTGATTACACTGTGTGAAGCAATTCCATTGCAATACTAGTACTAGGAGTATTTGAATTAATGAGAATGCATTTTCTAGTTAATGATTTCATCGGATATTGGTTCACAACAAATTTTTCCATTTGAAAGGTAAATATTCCCAAAACTCTAGAATCGTAAGGTTCTAAATAGAAATACGATGGATTTCTAAAAGTTTTGACTTTTACCACATTGTCGAATAAAATATCTCTAACTTGCAGAATTTCGTCAGTTTCAGAAATAAAGTAGTCTCCAAGATTAATTGTTTTTAAAGGTGATTTTTTTCCTTTTTCTTTTTGGTGGTTCCCTTTTTCAATTGTTCGTTTTATTAGCTGTTGTAGTTGCATATTGGAACCACGAACGCAATTTTAATTTCCTTCATAAAATTTTCAAAACGGAAAGCACTGAAACTATCTAGAGGTCCATTTCTCTCTACATCAGCCGTTAGGTGTATTAAATTATGCACGTTATAGGTTATGCTATTTTCTCCATAAAAATTCCAAAATCTTCCACAAAACTACGTAATAATTTTTCTGCATTTTTCAAATGAATTTGGTTTTGTGATAAAATAGGGTGACATAATAAACGAATAGCAACATGTAATAATCGAAAGTGAGCATACTGTTGCTCTGATAATACACCTTCTAAAATATAAACTCCTGTATACAAAAGAAACTGTCTAAATTCAGTTGCTTTCCATTTATCAACAAAATCAAGGGTTCTGGGTTTTCGAGAAAATATGTAATTCGGTAAAACTGTCTTTAATATTTCTAATTTATTATTGATTTTTTAATATTTTCTGGAAATAGACGTAACCCTTGTTTTCCTCTTATTAAGATAATAAGCATTTTTTTCATTACACCTAATAAAACTAAGTGCATATAATCTAAGGGTATTTGATTAATTATATCAAAATTTTGTAGTTTTTCCAAGGGTGATACTGCTTTGTGGTATTCCTCTTGTACTTTCTGACGAAATGAAGCATTAGTCCTTAACTGGCATTCCGTGTCGGGATAAGTCATACAATTGTGTATGTATGTTCCCTCGGTGAAGCATTTGTTGCAACCTACAGCAGCATTATGTCCTTTGACGCAAAGTATAAAAGCTTTTGCGGGTGCATCGCATATAATATTGTTCAATTTAACTTTAATATTTTTTCCATTTTTAAAGTAACCCCATCTCTTTGAATCACATTCATGTCTTCTATAAATAGCTGTAAAAACGTGTTGACATCTTTTGGTTTCTGTATCCCATGATAAGCTCCAATTATAAAATTCTAGATAACTCCACAATATTACCTAATATTGGCCAAAAGATGAATTTTGAGATATTGGCAATCCGTCAATATTAACATCAATTGTAATTTCATTTGGGATTTTGTTGTATTCGTAAATACTTTCACTTTTTGAAACATGTCGAAATACCTTTCTGTATCCCTAAATGACTATAGTGACCTGGTTCCACAGATATAATATTGCATGATCTGGGTGTTTGTAGAAGAGTTTTTGTAGATTTAGGAACTTTAAGATTTTCTTCCCGTAGAAGTATTAGTAATTTATCTACATGTGTGTGAGCTATATTGCAATTAACAACCCAAGCAGCCAATTTTTGAGTAAAACTACTGTTCTCCTTACTGTCCCAGTAGTTCTGCACGTAATCGTCGCTGTGGTTTGGATTAAGGTATGAAGTAGGAAAGACCTCATCCACTTGTATGGTAGGAGACAAAAGCGTTTCTTTTTTGTTTTCAGTTGAAGGGCCAGGTACTGCTTGCGACTCTATTTGCATTGGTTGAGTGTTGAACTCTGCATTCTGGGTTTCTTTAACAATTTGTTTTAGTCGCTTCTGCTGCTGTTGCTTTTCCAAGCATATCAAGCGTCTAATGTGTCTTTTTGAGTAACCGCCATTCTGTATGACAAAAAATTAAAATGTTATGAGTTTTCTAGATTTCCTTTATATTGTAAAAATAAAGTTAAATGAACAATTCTGATTTCTATTGCGTATTGCTTGCTATTTTCCTTCACCTTGTAATTGCGATGAAAGAAAATTCCCGGTTCGATGATATACATGATTTAAAGCACAAATTTCTCATCATACAAAATTCAGTTGTTTAATTTGAAAGTACTTTAGTAAGTCAAAAATTCAACTTGGTTAATGACGAAATTTGAAGTTCGTCAATCAATTTTTAGAAGTACTTTTTAAAATCTGATCATTTTATTCTTTGTTTTTCTGTGTTTGTTGGAATTTCCGAGAATTTCTTGGAATTCTTAATTCATTAATTATTTTCTCTTAATTGTTCTTTAATTTAACTTTGTCATTAACTAAAGAGAATTATTGTACGCGCAGTAGTAGAAAGTCCCATCAAAATTGGACTTTTCTTAACAAAAACAAGTATTTTAAAATTTTTGGGTATAAGTTTGATTTAATTAGTATTAGATTATAAAATGATAAGTAGATGAAATAATGGTTCAATATTTTTTTCTACAATTTAATTACTAGTTTGAAATTTGAATTGTTTAATTCGAACAAAATTATATTTATATCAAATTCCTTTTAGAAAAGATGTTAGTCTAAAAAATTATGTTGCTTGAAGTTTGTTATACGTACAATAATTTAAAAAAAAAATCCGACAAAGCATTCGAGATTTCTTAATCGAAATTGATTCAAAATATTTGAAAGTTCGTTAATAATGAAAATATTTGATAACTTAATTTGAAATACAAAACCTGAACATGATCAAATCTGGCCACTTAATATTGTGCTGAACTTTGTTTTCAATGATAATAATAATAAGCTTAAATTCGGATTAAAACAAAAATTGACCTTCAGAAAAGTATCTTCAAACATCTATTTAATTTACAGTTACAAATGCGAAAATAGTTTTGAATTGATTTAATAAACGTTTGTTAACAATCCGGACCAGTAAATGGTAAAAATCCTGAACCTCAAATTAAAACAATCCGTAGTTCATTGATTGAACTTAGCCGATCAGGTAAATTAACAATTATTACTAGCTAGCAGCATCGATTATATCAATGCCTGCAGGTAAAAATTTCAACGGTATCACGTGATCGCCTACATCCTAACTTTTCATGGTAATCGGCACATTACAGTTTGATTGTGAATAAAATGTAATACCGTTTATTAAAAGTAAAATCAGGAAATTAGTCGTTCCGTTTTGGAATAGCAAAAATATTTTCTATAATAAATTTAAACTTAAACGTTTGATATAAAAACTTTTAGTTTACTTTGTCTATAGACAAAGAAGTGTCAGATTTTAATACTTAGAAAGTAGGTGATATCAGATGATTAATTTTTTATTCATTTTTATATTTCATTCAGCAACCTTCTTTTACTTATACAGTAAAATCCGCTTAATGTGATCACTTTGGGCCAGATATATTTTGATAACATTAACCGATTAACCGACCGATAACAATAAGGGGATTGAGCGGCTGCATTGCTTTGACCCATTTTTGAAAGTTTATCGTATTTTTCTATAATTTCCGCTTTCTTTTAACGAGAAATTTGAATGCACAAAATTAAGTGCACATTTACAAAAACACCCACACCCTCTGAAAAGAAAATAACGTGGTTTAAAAAGAAAATAAAAACGTAAATGTTCACAAATTCATTTTAAAAAGTTAGATCAATGTGTTTGATATTCTTGGAAGTGAAAAATAAACCGTTAGTCCGCATTAGTCTTTGTGTAGGGATTAAAATAAGCAACGTGTTTTCTAAAGAAACTTGTCATTTAACCATAAATTTACTTAGAAAAGGATTTTATTGTGCTTGAAATTCCTCGAAAGTGGTAACAATACCCGATTTTTTGATCACATTACCCGGTAATTTTTGCATGTAGACTAATTCAAACGATCGGTTCCCGGTCAAAATGATAACAATAAGCGACCGATAACATTATACGTGATCACATTTAACGGATTTTACTGTATAACGGCTAAACACAAAATCAAATTGACGAATGAATGAATTGCTAAACCAATTTTGCTCTGTAGACTTTTAATTCTACTCATTTACTTGGGCTAATAGTCTGATATCACCTTTAGTTATGTGTTTGTATGTACTACGTGCAGATCTACTTACCGAAGCTGTTTCAGACATGTTTCTTAACTTAATTAAGTTTATTATTGTTCAATTCACTGCTGGCCCCACTATAACACTAATCACTACTATAACACTATAATACAAAACACAATAACTATTTATAAAAAAACTCTAAAATACGGAAATTTAATCACGCTACTAGTACGATGCTCGATGCACAATCAGCTATGGAAAGACATTAAGTAGTTGGTTAAATATTTGCGCGGCAGTACATCACTTTGTTGTTTGGAAAATATTTTTTTTGCATTGTGCGTGGGGTGGTGGATGACCTTCTAAAAACTTGTTTTCTCTGTTAAATGCAAAGTTGACAAGTGCGTTTAAAACATGTCATACCACCAAACCTATATACCGTTGTATGTTTCATGTAGTTTTTTACTGTGATGATTCAATTGGATGTAATCAGTACATAAAACGTAAAATAATTTACAACGTTATTTCTACTTTACTGAACCTATGTAATACTTTTCCACCATCTCAAGCATTTTAATTATTTATCATTTGTCATCTAAAAACAGGTAGCTTAAGTGTGACATGAGTAACATAAATAGAATATCACAGAACTGTTGCACATGTAGAAAGTTTCAAAACTTACAACAAAAGCATTTCTTTACGACTACATATATCTTTTATATTTCGAACCAACGCAACGTTCCATAAACACTTTTTAAAACTCTAAAGTGACGTTTCCAGTACACCATATACGACTTAAATAAAACGTCCCCTTTATGTCCCATCGTAACAACGTCTGAACTTTTTTAGAACGTTTCGAAACAAACCCCAAATGCAGCGCCGTCCTTTGAATTTTCGGGCCCCGGGCATAAACATGGAATAGGCCCAGCACCCCGAAGTAAATAAAAACCTAGCGTGAATAATTAAAACAATTTTTAATAATCAAACCTACAGAATAATCACAAAAATTATTTACTTTCTAATAAAATTTTAATTCATATTTTATATTTTACATTAGCGAAACTTAATTTTTCTTGCCTTCATTTCTGCGAAATTGTCTATTAGATGTTCCAAATTTAAGTCTTCGCACAACTTATTTTCAATGGACAACAGAGCTAGGTTGGAAAGTCGTTCCTGAGCCATTGTAGACCGTAAATAATTTTTAATTATTTTCATTTTTGAAAAACTCCGTTCACACTCTGCAGTAGTTACAGGCATTGTTAACAATATTCTTAAAGAAGTACTTAAATTAGGAAATGCATTTTCTGTTTGATAAATTTTCTTTAAGCAGTCTAATGGAGACCATTCGCAATTATTTTCACAGAAAATATTGCAAAACACTCGTATTTCTTCATACAGATTGCCCCCATTAATATCGCCATTGTTGTCATCGTATTTTAATGCCAAATGCAAATCCATACAACATTTTCTTAATTTATCATTTTCTTCATTTTTTAAATTAGGTAAGTTATACAAAAACCAAATAAATCATTGTGTTTTTGTAATTGTTGAAATCTATCGTGTATTGAAATTATACCTTGATCTACTACCGGTAAAAAGTACTCTCGATAAAAATTAATTTCTGGATCGTTAATTCGAGAATCTTCTCCTTCATAATCAAAATTGCGCTTTCTTTTCCTGATTCTAGTTGCCTTAAATTCTGGAGATATATTAATTTCTTCACATACTTTCTTGGCTTCAACTTTTGATTCCGCAAAACCTATATCTCTAAATTGTTTTAAATAATTTTCTAAGCCATTCAAAAGGGAAACGGCGGTAGATATATCAGTTTTGAATTTTGTAAACTCTTACTAACAATATTTACGTGCGATAATATATCATACCATATTATAGTTGACAATACGAATTCAAAATTTGTTTCATTTTCGCACAAGGAAATCGATTCACTCTTTATTTTGGGATCATCAGTCGTTTCACTTAGTTCGATAAGAGCGTTTATCAATGGTCCTAAATTGTATCTGACAACTCTAACCGCATTTATTCTACATTCCCAGCGAGTTTCGCTCAGAGGTTTTAATGTATTTGGTAAATGTTTTTTAAAATATTCCAACGTATAGCTGAACCAGAAAATATGGTGTAAAATCTTTGAATGATACCGAAAAAAGTTAGTGCCATTGGAACTCTGGAAGTCATATCTCCTACTAATAAATTTAATGTGTGCGCAGAGCATGGTACAAAGAATGCCAGTGGGTTTTCTAATAATATCCTGGCTTGAACTCCTTGATGTTTACCGATCATGTTGGCCCCATTATCATATGATTGTCCTCTACAATCTTGAAGAGGGATATTTAGATTTTCCAATTGAGTTTTTAACAACGCCGTTAAATCCAATCCCGTAGATCTGGAATAAATTGGTGTGAATCCCAGAAAATATTCATTCACCGCAATTTCATTATCATTTTTGAAGGCAATTCAACAATACGTATAATGAATGTTAACTGTTCTACATGACTTGCATCTCTAGTACAATCTAATTGGACTGAATAGTATTTACTATTTTTAGTTTTGTAATAATGGTTTCTCTAACTTTTGAGCTAACAAATTAATGATTTCGTTTTGTATCCTAGGTCCCAAATAGTGATCACTGGTTTGTTTATTTTTAATTCGATTAAGGTGTTCACGAATTCGAACATCAAATTTTGCAATCATTTCAACTAGTCCTAAAATTTACCGTTGCCTTCAGTAAAAATTGTATTATTTCTTCCACGAAATGCATCGTTATGTTTAGCTAAGTATTGTACACAGTGTATAATAATTTTCAACACCTCGCGCCATCGCTGTATTTCTGCGTTTATTTGTCTTTGCTGAATACAGTCTATTGTTTGCTCTTTATTCAATTCATGTCTTAAAGTTAATATTTTGATTTGGGATTTCATATGTCCTTCAGAATCTTCATGCTCCTTAAGTCTCACGGATAAATGCTTCCAACCAGAAATTCCCTCATTACATAAGGGTGACCTTCCAGTTGAATTGTACAAAAAGCAGTAGTAACAAATAACTTTGTCATTCAGTACGGAATACAACAGCCACTTTCTTAATATAAATTCGCCGTTTGGAAGACGTTTTATATACAACTGCACATTAAATTTTCGGCCGTTTATATCTACTGGAAAATTGTAGTCTTGAATTTGTTTAGGGGTATTTCTGATTAAAAATACACGTTCGCTATCCGAAAGATGTATTGGCCACAATCCTGGATCTTCCAATAGTCTTATATGATCTTCTGATTCTAATATAATATTTTTACCTTTGTCTTCATGGTCGAGTATTTCATTCATTTGTTCTATGTCAGAACTATCAGAATCTGAATATTTTGTATTTACATTTTGGTATACAAAAACACTATTTTCGTTTTCGGTAACATTGTTATTGCTACTTGATGCAGAATCATTAGTTGGAGTATTTGGATTGTCTTTAATTAATGAATTTTGTTTTTCTTTAATAGTCGGATATAATTCCATTTGATTATTACTGCTTGAAGTTGAAGGAATTGAAACATATTTTAATAAGCTTCCTTTTGTAAATTTGCAATTTGTTTTTGGCTTCAGCTTTTTTCTTTTCTGAAAACCGGATTCATACTTCCTACCACCAAGGTTCATTTTTACGGGTACTAACTATGCAAATAAAAACAAAACAATTTCAAAATAATGTTTGCATCAGTTACACTAGGGTTAGTTCTTTTCAAAAGACCATAGGGGTTTATAAATACTACTTCTGATTCATCGGTTCAAAATAATAATACATTATGTAACAAGGGACTAAAGAGCGGTGTAAATTCTATTGAGCGAAGCAAGGGTTAATAATCGCCTAAGGATTAACTCACTTTCTCGTGACATTGCGCTATGGACTATATTTCTTGCTTGGTATAATATATACTTTGTCGTTGAAATTTAAATTAAAATAAGAATGAATTTCAGTTAAAGAATATTACACACAGGTAGAAATTTTAATTATTTAAAATAAGTTTAATTATAATGTATCAGCAAATTAAGTATCTATTTTTCAAAATGTTATTACTACGAGCGTAAGTTAATAAAAATAAGGGAGATCTTGAAACAGCTACAAACAGTATATTTATTATACTTTAAAAATCCCTTGTGATTGTAAGCGATTTTTATTCCTTTCAGGCTTTCAGGTTTAAAATGTCACTTTAATTTTCGAAAGGGGACTTGAGTTGCGGGTTAAGTTCATGTAATTATGTAATCATGCTAATCGATAATAATAAAATAGTGCTAATGGTAAATTAAGGCAGTTAATGTAAAAAAAACTAACCCCTGTCAGAAAATCAGATAGTTATCGAAATCTTACCTAGAATTAACTTTTGTAAAATACAAAATAGTATTGTCTTTACTTTTAATATCACTGCACTGCACAAATCGGATGAAATAAAATCAAAAGTTTATTGTAGATCTGCTGCCGATTTCTAATCCGTAAGAATCCACTAAATGATTTAGTATTATGCAATATGATAAAAGTAATCGTCCATGTATTTAAAACTTTTAAAATTCAACAATTGGTACAAATTGAAATTACTTGCCAAGCCAAATAATCAAAATTTAGTTACAACCATGATAAATACTGAGATTCATTTGCAAAATCGTTTCAATGGTTGTTCTTGCAGTTATTACGTGGTGCGGAAATGCAACTATTCTTTTCAATAATAGTAAATTCGACGTAAAGAAGAAAACGTGTTCTAGGAATTACTACAATTTAAATAGTTAAATTTGTACTTTAAGTACCAGTTTTCTTTTTTAAATGCCGGCCAAGGGTAAGCTATAAAAATTGCCGACAAAACCCTACTTAAGCATCGTCGGCATATACCGAAATGCGGATTATTTAAAATCATAAATACCTCAACCGTAACATCTGGTCTAGTAGAAGTGCAAATACAAATACTGGTTATGAAAAATCGTTTTGACAAATCAATCGTCATACTATTTACGATAATCTATAATAATTTTTTAATTGCAAAAATTAAAGAGAGAATTAATAAAGTCTTCGACGTGGGGCCCTATAGGTTTCGAGGCCCCGGGCAAACGCCCGGCTGCCCGGTCCTAAGGGCGCTGCTGCCCAAATGAATTGCTTTGGAACGTTCTCAATATTACGTTTCATGCGCACGTTCCATAAACGTGATTTGAAACAGCTAAAGAAAACGTTCCAGTACGGACAAATATATTCCTTAATTGAAACGTCCATTATGTTCCAAAAACGTTTTGTTCTACCTGGGTACAGATATCACATTGTGCGTCGACGTGCGGGCCACAGGGTGGTCGAGACAACGTGTCTGCTACAACATTTTGTTTCGCTGGTGTGTATTCTATAGATATATCATAGGCTTGTAGAGCTAGTGCCCATCTCGCGAGTCGGCCCGAAGGTGTCTTCAGACTCATTAGCCATTTGAGGGGTTGGTGGTCAGTGGCTAGGATAATCTTATTGCTTTCCTGTGCTCCATACCAGGGCTAAGGCCTCCTGTCTGTGGTTGAATAGTTGCGCTCTGCGGGTGTGAGTAATCTACTTGCATATTCTACTGGTCTTTCCTCATTCTTCTCCCCTGAGATAGAACGGCTCCCACTGCATATCTGCTGGCGTCTGTTCGTATGATGTAGGTTTTCGTTGGGTCTGCTTGCCTCAACACTGGTACAGTCGTGAGTAGCATTTTCAGTTGCTGGAAAGCGTTTTCACGTTCTGGTGTCAATTCCCAGTTAGCATTTTTCTTTAACAGTTCTGATAGCGGCTTAGAGATGGACGCGAATTGAGGTACAAACCTACGGTACCAAGAACAGGTCTGCAGAAAAGACATTACCTGTTTCACGATTCTAGGTGATGGGAGTCGAGCGTTGGGCGCTGTCGGTGGCCAAGCTGGTGGGGGTAATTAAGTGTTTAAGGCGAAGCGACTTTTAGTTCTGTTTACCACTAGTTTGAACAATTGTAGTCTTTTTGAACACTGCGTCAAGGTCACTCAGGTGCTTTGTAACGCGGTTTTGTCACGATCACTATCCCGTAGCGCCATCTGCCAGTAGCCGGCACGTAAATCTAACGTACTGATGACTTGCCCTTGCGGCGTGTAATAAGTCGTCCATTCGGGGAAGGGGATAATTGTCACTCACGGTAATGGGGTTCAGTTTTCTAAAGTCTATACACACGCGCACTGAATTGTTTGGTTTTGGGACGAGCACTACGGGAGCAGCTCAAGCGGACTCGCACTCCTCGATGATACCCTCGTCTAGCATCCCTTGTAACTCGGTGTGTAATATGGCTTTCTTTTGGGGTGGAAGACGATATCAAAGGAGGTGAAATGGACGGATGAGAGCCTGTCTCTATTCGATGTTCTCCAAACGGTGTGGCTTCTCCCCCTGAACGGAACGTGTTCTGGTGATGGTTTAGCAGTTTTTCTAAGCGCTGCTTTTCTTCTTTGTTGAGCCCAGTGGCTTCGTCTGCCCGTAGTTCAATAGAGTAGATGTGGCACGTTCTCACCTTCTTTTTCCTCGGTGAGTGGGGAAAGATGCTTGGATTTGGTAGCGATTCCCTTCCTTCTACCGGGGGTACCAATCTGGTATTGAATTCGCGAAGATGAAGAGGGCTTCTTGTTGTACTAGCTCCTCTATGGGCGGTTCTACATAAGCTGGTTCGTTGTCGTGGTCTGGACCAAACAGTTCTAAGAATCTGGCCTCCAAGTAGGCTGAATGGGTCGTTTTTTCCGGAGACCGGCTTTCGGCTTCTCGGGGGTGTTGGAGTTGTTGCCTTTTCTGGTAGCTTTTTCCTGAACGACAAGCGTTGGTGCCTGACATCGCTGAAGTACCATTGGTCGTTGGCGATGTCTAGTACTAGTCTATACCAAGCAAGGTGCGGTTTTGCGCTTCTGGCAAAATAATTAATTCGGTAGGTATAACTCTGTGTGCTAGTAAGACATCCACACACGTGCTTAGCACTTCCTTAGGTCTGTTTTCTCTATCTGCCAGCACCAGGTTTACCCATTGGCTCCTGAATTGATATTCCCAGTTCCGAAGCATCTGGTACAGTACTCTTTCTGCCACACTCTGTTTGGCGCCTGTGTCTACAGTATGCACCTCCCGTGGTTCCCCTCACTAGTATCTCCACTATTGGCCTTGACCTGTTTGTTATTGGTGCTGTTTTAGCGAAGAGTAGATCAACTTCATCGGATCTAGGCGGTTTGCATTTGCTACAGTTGCTCCGAATAACTCCGGGTTCCCCACAGCCGTAACACGCAATTCGGTCTTTTCCGAATGTTGAACTCTGTGGTGCTGGATTATTTCTCGGCGTTTCGGTTTGCTTTATTTTTCGACATTCCTCTCTGGTATGTCCTGGATATTTGCAAAATGTACAACGTTTCTTTGTTAGTTGTGCTAGATCGAGTTTTCTTTCCTCGTGCAGTGGTTCTTGTCCTCATCTTCGATCTTGCGTAATTCTCTTAGGAATTCCGTGAAACTTGAGAACTTCGTGCAAGGTACGTTCTTTCTGATTTTCCGTTGTAGTAAAATGTATACAATTTCCAATTGTAATTGCTCTGTCGGTCTGTTCTCCGCCAGAATCGTTGCTATCAATGCTCTCTTCTCACAGATGAAGATTTCGGTGCCTTCACCTTCTTTTTGTTCTGTAGCGAAGATTTCTCTCAATAGCTTATGGGTTGGTTTATTTGGTCCATAAGGGTTTTTAAATTTATTATGGCTTCGTCCCGTGTGGTCGACGTCGTCGTGACACGCACTTATGTGTTGTGTAAAGCGAGAGCAGTCCGGGATTACACAATCGCCAGGAATGTCAACGGTTCGGTCTCTAGACGGGTCGGCGCCGCGTAACGGGAACTCGGAAGTGTGTATTTAAAAGGCAGGAAGGCGGTTCCGCACTGGGGTTGTAACGTGTTCGCGGGGTGAGATGCACGTTTACCCGTTATTTAAGATACGAGCGAACTTCTTCGCTTTTGTGAAATTTACCTAAACCTTTTAAATGGTTATTGCCACGTTTCTGTTAGTGAGGGTTGTTTACTTTGCCCTCTTGCGAGGAATTGTTCTGCATTGGGGTAGTTTTTAATACCGTTAGTTGTCTTGTTGATTGTCGGTATTTTGGTGCGTTACAGGATTTAAATAAGGGGGTAATTAAGGATAGGTACCCAGTACCATTAATAGATGACCATTTAGATATGTTGAGACAAAAAGGGTTTTTAGTAAAATTGATCTTGTGGATGCTTTTTATAATCTAACAGTGCAGGAGAGTTCGAGAAGGTATCTGTCATTTGTGGCACCGCACGGTCAATATGAATATTGTAAATTACCGTTTGGTTATTGTAATAGTCCTGCCATTTTCTCTAGGTTTGTAGCGAAGGTGTTTAAAGACTTGTTGGATGCCGATAAAATTTTAATTTATGTTGACGATTTATTGATTGCTACTGAGACTGTGGATGAAAATATAGAAATCTTCGGTCGGTTTTTTGATGCCCTGGTTAACAATTTATTAGCGAACAAAGGTCGAGAAGTAGCTTTTTGCAAGATAGGATAGAATATTTAGGGTATGTCATTGATGAAAGAGGAATTAGCCCTAACCCGGAGAATGTAAAAGTAGTGATGCATTTCCCAATTCCGCGAAACAGCAAGGAAGTTAAAAGTTATTTGGGCTTGGTAAGTTACTTTCGAAAATTTATTAAAGAATTTTCATGGCTTGCAAAACCGTTGTATTCATTAACACAAAAGGGAGCCGCATTTCAGTTTGGGGAAAATTAAATTAACGCGTTTGAAGTGTTGAAAACAATGTTGTTGAAAGAACCGATTTTATCAATTTATAGTTTTAGTAATTATACTGAGTTACACTGTGATGCCAGGGGGTAGGATACGGAGCGGTGTTGATGTTGACATTAAAAACGAAAGGGTTCGAGCCGCTGAGTGTATCGAAAAATCTCAAAAGTATAATGAGGACGTTTATAATAAAAAAACAAGAGCGCGAAGGAATACGCTGTAGGTGATTATGTCGTTGTCTCTAACGTTGATAATCCTCCAGGAGTAAGCAAGAAATTGATACCTCGCTTTAAGGGTCCCTACGTGATTAACAAAGCGCTCGCAAACGAAGGTGTATTTGATGCATCTAGACTCAGAATGTGGTCTGAAAATGTAAATGTAGGTTAGTGTAATTATGTTATTTGTTGTTTTGATCGAGACGATCATAGGTCACTCTGGCCGAATTGTAAGAATAGTTATTTTTTATGTAATTTTAGGAAACTTGACAACATAGAAAAGACCGGCATATGTTTGACAACGCCGCTAGGTCGGCAAGATAGATACCATAACATTTTTGTTAAGTAGGGTTAAGTAGTAGTGGTACGAACGTGATATACGCGCGAAAAAGAAAAGATTGTACGCTAACGCCATTGTAAATTATTTTAGTTAAATAAAGGTCATCCTTGCATATTGTAGTATAAACCACGGCAGGTTATCTTAAATGGACCAACTGGGTACATTTTGACGTCATGTGATAATGTGCGAACAACTCCTTAGAGGGCACAATTGTATTTTTTGGATAGGGTATTTTGAAGAGTTCAAGTACCTTGTGTTGGTAGTACTCATAGGTGTTTGAACGTTTTTAAAGTATTTTTAGTGCTGCCTTCTAAGTTATTTGTTTTATTTATTGTGAAACTCCTTCATTTTAAAGAATATTTTGGAATTCGTTGAGCAAATATTCTACGTTAGGTAAGTGTAACAGTCTTTTTTTAAAAGCTTGTTAAATTATTGTACTTGATTTTCTAACCTAATTTTGGTTAGATTAGGTTAGGTTACATTCAGTGCATGAAAAGTACAATTCAAGTTAATTAAAAAAGTTTAAGTGACACCTCGTCGGCTCGCAAAAATGATACGTTCTTTTCCTATTGTCTTCTATAAAAAGAATACATTTGAATTTATTTTAAGTAATTATTTATATTTTACAAATACACGATTTTTTTACAGTACCTACAGTATGGTACGATATCGAAATTGTGCAGTTAGAAGCTGTGAGGATAAAAATTCCCATAGACATAGATTCCCTAATCCAGAAAAATATAAAGATTTATTTAAGGAGGGGTGAAGGCCTGTGGCAATTCATTTCTGTTTCAACTTGATCCTGGACAGGTATATAGGAGTTACCGAGTTTGTCACATCCATTTTAAGCCAGACGATATTTCTACAAATATGTATCTGCAGAAAGGAAAATCTGTTCCCACTCTTAACTTACCAGAGAATTTACGTACGTAAACGTAGTTAAAAGTTAGCTTTGTAATTATATCCAAATTTATAGGTAAATTGCCAAGTGATGTTCCCAAAGAAGATTTGAATATTAATGTGCCCGAAAACATTTTCTATTATAATTCAAGTATGTTACGAACCAATATTGTTTGTTATTCACTCAAAAAAATAGTATATTAAATAACAAGTTTTATAAGGGGATGAATTGGCGCACGCGTCCCAGGTGTAGAAAACGAGCCGAAGGCGAGTTTTCTATGGGACAAGTGCGCCAATGCCCTTATAAAACGAGTTGTTTATGCTATTTTTTCTAATTTGCGCACCTTTTTTCCTATTTTCCTATTTTAATAGAAAAAATTTTTTTAGGTCTAGGGAATTTTGTGTTGGTTGGTAATGCTCCCCGCCAACTTTATTTTAAAATTTAATTTAAATTTCGTGTTTGTCATTTCAAACAAAAATTATTATAAATTATTGTTACTTACTGTTAATAATGAGTGAAGAGATTTTGTTTGCACTCCGCCCGAAATTCGGCAAATTGCTGAAGCAACCACCCAAAATTTGTTACCCGACAAGTCGGAAGCGACATACAAAAACAATTCGCAAAGTTTGAAGATTGGCGCAAGGAAAATAAAATTCAAACCATCTCAGAAAATGTTCTCTTGGCATACTTCGAGTCCCAGCGGCAAAAATATAAACCATTTACCCTGTGGACTATTTACTCAATGTTGCGGTCGTGTTTATCAATTAATATGAGCATTGACATTTCAAACTATGCAAAATTGCAAGCTCTCCTAAAAAGGACGTCCCAAGGCTATGTACCAAAGAAATCTAAGATCCTGGAAGAGTATGACATAAATAAATTTATTTGTGACGCAGAAAATCAGAAATACCTTGCAATGAAAGTATGTGGTATAATTCTTCCAGATATATCCATAAATCCCATAATATTTTAGGTGATCTTAATTATTGGCTACAATGGGGCTTTAAGACGCGAGGAACTCGCCAACATGAGTGTGGATGACATTGAATTTAAGTCCGAATTGGTGACAATTTCAGTGCCTAAAACAAAAAACAATAAGCCCCGATTGTTTGCAATCACAGAGGGAACATGGATTGCACTGATAAAAGAATATTATCAATTAAGACCACAAAAAGTGACTCACCGGCGGTTTTCCTGACCTATAGAAGTGGAAAATGCATAAATAGTCCTATTGGCATTAATAGGATGGGGGCTATTTGCAAAGAAATTGCCAGTTTCCTTCGGTTACCCAATCCAGAGCTTTATACTGGACACTGTTTCAGGCGATCTAGTGTGACTCATTTGGCTAACCGTGGAGGTGATTTGCTGACTATTAAGAGGCACGGAGGTTGGAAGTCGAGTGCTGTAGCAGAAAGTTACGTCGATGCATCCCTAAAGAACAAAATTGATGTATCACAAATGCTTCGACCACAATATACTGACGTTTCCTTACCTGGACCTTCCAGGGAGGAAAATCCATCTCTGCAGTTTAATTATGGAAGTAATGAAACTGTTACGGTCCACAATAATAGCAATGTTCCAAGCATAAATGTTCAAGCACACGATACAGCAAATGTGACCATCAATGTTTACAACACATGTCCATGTAGCAAAAATAATTAAATTTTTCACTTCTTTATAATAAATTATAACCGTTTGTTCAGTATGTACACTATTGCGTTATTTTTTTGTCACAAAATAATGAAATGCGTATGCAGCTCGATGTAAACTAGGTAACTAAGGAACTTCTACTATTTAAAATTTAGGAATTTGAGACTCAAGCTCTCTGCAACACTCATAACACTTGAGTAGTTGGGGTCGTACGTTGAAAACACCTTGTAATATCTAATACCATTCATTACAAAGGTAATACCTTATGAATAGATTAAGAAATTGTAATAAATCCACAAATATTTACTATAATTTTATTTCAAATAATTCATAAGTTCACAAGTACCTACCTACCTATTCAATAACAAAAGTAAAAAAAATACTGTATTATCATTTTCAATTATAAATAATGTAGGTGGTCACATGGGGATTACCAATTTCTTGAAATTTGTGAACTTGGATGCGTCATATTGCCGTTTTGAGGCACCTACAATATTTGGTATTGTCACCATTTCGTCCTTTTAAATAACAACTTGTCTTTTGAGTACTAGAAAATGAAATAAAAAACAATGATTAATTCGACTGTACCTAAGTGTATGTCTTATTTATAGTATGTAACATAAAATTACAATTAGACCCAATCAGTGGTGACGTCAAATTAAACCGCTAAAATCAAAATTCGGTACTTGGCAAAATTGTGGTCAAAAGTGAACCTTAAGTACATGGACTTAAGGGTGATAATAAAATAGGTCAATAAAAAGTGGTTGGTTTTCCAATATACACACATAAATAAGGGAAATCGTTGTCAAATTCACTAATTCTGAACCTTTATCTTTCATCTAGTATCAATATTACATTTTCAAATAGCATATTTTTATTATAAATTAAAATTAACTTATATACTACAAATACATGCGCAAAAAACCAGCTGGCGGGAACAGTAATGTTAGAAATACGCACCGGGTTAACCTTATACTTGTAATTGCTGTTTTCCTTTGTTGTTCCTGGCGTTACTCTTGTTTCTTTATAAGCTTATTTACTCGTTTACTTCATTAGTTTGTTCTTTATAATACGTAATTTATAGTTTAATTTAATAGTACTTCATAGTAATTAGGTTATGGTTAACCCGGTGCGTATTTCTAAAATTACTGTTCCCGCCAGCTGATTTCTGCGCATATATTTGTAGTATAAAATTAATTTTAATTTATAATAAAAATATGCTATTTGAAAATGTAATATTGATACTAGATGAAAGATAAAGGTTCAGAATTAGTGAATATGACAACGATTTCTCTTATTTATGCGTATATATTGGAAAACCAACCAACTTCTATTGATCTATTTGAATATAACCCTTAAGTCCTTGTACTTAAGGTTCACTTTCGTCCACAATTTTGCAAAGTACCGAATTTTGAATTTAGCGGTTTGTACGTGACGTCACACTAATCGGGTCTATTACTTACGTAAAATTACAATTACTTCCGTGCAATTACAATTACTTATTTACTTAAATAATTTACCCGATGTTGATTTGTCAGATGGCAACTTCATCATCTCGAACTAGCACTACCAACCATACAAATGAAAAATTATCCTAAATCTATTAAAGTACAGTGTACTCTTATAGATAGCTATAAACGACTCGGACTGAGAAACATTAATAAACGTATTATAGACGAAAATTAGAAAAAATTATTTTATAGGACAGGAAAACCAGAAAAAAAGTAATATTGAAACATCAGAACCTGGTCCGTCTGGAATTTCAAAACAAGATTTATTAGGGGAGACATTCAACACCCTCGACAATAAGATCTAAGAAACGTAACTCTTCTTAAACATCTTTCAATAGAAGTTAAGTCTTTTTTATATTGTAGGACATTACGGATCTATTTTGCAAGATGTAGGTGTCTTCAAGCAAACACAATTATCCCCAAAATGTAGGAAATTCTATCAGAGGACAACTCGCCTACAAAGATCTTTGAACCGATTAAAAACAAAGACATTGTTGTTTAAGGAAAACCTCAATTTAGACGAGGTCCTAGATAGCCACCTTGAATCTTTGGCACCGGTTGTTAAAACGTTTCTTAGGACGCAAATTCGATTGGCAAAAACTCATCCAAAAGGAAGAAGATACAACTTGGATGATAAAATATTAGGACTAATCCTGCATAAACATAGCGGAAAATCGTACAAAATGCTATCACAAATGTTTTGTTTGCCATCAAAAAAACACTAAGTAATTTATTAACAAAATTCCAATTACATGTGGGATTAATCGCGTTATTTTTGATACATTAAAAGAAACTGTACAAGAGTTGCGCGAACGGGATAAAAGATGTGTATTGTTGTTCGACAAGGTTAGCATTGATCCTCACATTGATGTTGATGTTTATAAAATGGGATTTGAAGGGTTTGTGCACAAAACAAATATTATTGCTGATCATGCCCTAGTATTTATGATCAGGGGCTTATGTGCAAACTGGCGACAGCCGTTGATGTTGTCCTTTTGTAGAGGAGCTACTAAATCCTTAATCTTAATAACACAATTAACCATCATTATCAAGGAATGTCAAAAGCAGGCTTAATTGTGGTAGCAACAGTCAGTGACCAAGGTCAGACTAATGTTTCGGCAATAAATCAGTTAAGCCAGGGACAAGTCTGGGATTACTTAAAGAAATACAAAGTGAATGGTGCAGACATTATTCATATATCGATCCACCTCATTTGATCAAAGGGATCCGTAACAACTTGCTAAAGAAGACGTTGGTATGGGGAAAAGATAATGAAGTTTTGTCACTAAGTTGGGATGACATTATTTATGCTTACGAAAACAATAAGTCTTCTGCCGATTTAAGATCAATGCCGAAATTGACAGATAATCACATTTATCCAACCAAATTAAAGAAAATGAAAGTTAATCATGCTACACAAATTCTTAGCCATACAATGGCATCGTTTATGGCAATATTATCAAGGATTCCACCTACTGGTAACATACGTGCACTGGCCTGTATTCATATATAATCAAATTGTTTTGTTATAGATAGAAAATCAGATCCAAAATCTTTAATGCATTCAGCACATATCATAAAATTTTTTGATCAGCTATTTGATAGCGTGAATTCGACAATGGTGTCAAATAGAAGTGGTAAAAAATTTAAACATGCTGCCAGTTTAAACTCCGGCCATCTTCAGTACTGGAGAGACGCGAGGTTTGTTTAACCCAAATGTACTTTTAAATGGGAACAAAAAAGAAGTGCCACCATCACTGAAGAATTGGATTAGCACATTAGTAGGGTTGGAAGAAATTGTTAAATGTGTTAAAAAAGACCAAGACATTAACTACATTTTAACTCGTCATTTAAATTAGGACCCTTTAGAAAATTTTTTTTGTCAAGTACGTCAACATGCTGGTAGAAACATTAATCCGTCACCTTCACAATTCTGTAAATATTTCAAAACATTAATTTTGAACAACATGTGTTTATCGCATTCAGTTCATGCTAATTGTGAAGGAGACGATTCTTCTAATATTATCCACTAAGCTAAACAGGATTTTCATACTTTAAATATACCAACAGAGTTTAATTTTAGTTATTTGGATAAAATTAGTTTAGGGTATGTAAGTGGCTTTATATCCAAAAACTGAATTTAAAGGACTGTATTTCTTGTAAATATTCTATTATCACCAACAAAACATTGTCAGAGTGGCATGATTTAGTATTAGAAAAGGAATATAATAAATTAGTTCCAAATAAATTAAAATATTGTACATTGCCATTTTTAAAACTTTTATGTCAGTTATACACTATAATTTCATATTGTTTACCTAAGATTTGCCATAAAACTGACTGTATTTTGCAGTTGGTAAATTATTTAAGTTCCAATGTAGAGTTTCAACCCATATGTGGGCACAACATTAAGTTAGAAATTATTTAAAATTTTGTGATGCTTTGTTCGCATAATTGGGCGAAAGCAATTAATAAATCTTTAAATGGCAAAGAAAGTAGAAATATGAATCCAAAGGATTTAATTCTTGTTCAGGCAATTCAGTATTACTGTAAAAGAAAGAAATAAAAAAAAATGATTTTTTTTAGTTGTCTACTTTTAATTAGTTGTAGTTTCTTGCATTATTGCAATATTTTATTGTTTTGTAATTAAATTTCTTGTCTTTTATCTAGTTTTGTTCAAAAGAATTACCAAAGCACTACTACATAACTGTATCTGTAACAAGACTACGTATGAAGATAAATTTAAATATCCCGCCGTTGAAAACTAGTTGGCGAACTTTTCACATGTAGCGCTGAATATCGTACTAAATTTTAACTAAGGAGTTGCGCATCTAAAAGTGTTTATTATCTATGGTATAAACTTTATTTCCTAACAAAACAGCATAATTTAAGCAACTGCGACAATATTTGTTTTTAAATTGTTCGAAAAATTTAGTCAATTTATCGTTTTAAGCATTAATAGATTGTTTGGTGTAACTTTTTGTAAAACTATTCCTATTAACTCATACATGTATGCATGTATTTTTTTGTGCGATGTAAATACCTATAATTTTATTCTTAGTTTTCAACAATGTTCAAATAATGTAAAAATATATACATAATAATTAGCAATAAAAGGATAAATATTTCTTAGCATTTTTTTAATATCGAACTGTCAACAAAAAGGATTTTTACTCCAGAGTGTACAAAGTTTTTTCGTATTAGTAGTTATTATACTTGCGTAAATTAATTAGATTAAACTAGCAAAACAAATTAATCCAAAAAATTACACGAACCATGAACGAACGTCACTTCTACAATGTTCAAATTAGTATCAGGAGCATATAAGTAATAAGAGTAAAAATGACCAAATTTAAGTTGGTGTTCGTGTATAGTAACTTTTAGAAATTTTGATCTGAAAATCGCTTAAAAATTACGGAATGTCGAGATTCGGTATCAGGAGCGAAGAAGATGCAGGAATAAATCACTAACAAAATTACCAGATTTAAGTTGGTGCACCTGCATAGTAACTTTTACCATGGTAGCCAACTTAATGTTGGTAATATTTTGGCGACTTACTCTTAAAACTCCTGTTCTCCTGATACAAAATCGACGTTTTCGAATTATTTGTTAGCGATTTTCGTCCCGATATTAAAAATAATTGCGCATTTTTTTACTCTACAATTATGAATTAGAAACGCTTAAATGTCAAACAGAATTAGATTATTGCTATATTTAAACGCCAATAATTTGTATCATTTTTCCAGGTTTCTCATTCAAACACTAATTTCTTTTCCTTAATTTACAAAGGAAAAATCGAATAATTTGTTTATATAAGTATAATAAAAAAACAGAATTGTTTTTCAATTTATTTATTCATTTCTTATTTGCTTAAAAATTTTATCTCTTAGTATTGAATTTTATTGTTGTATTGGAAAATAATGTCTAAGTTATGTCTAATTACAAACGATACTATTAAAAATAGATTCCAAAATTAATTATCGAATTTTTCATATATTGAATGAAAAAGAACACAATACTTAAGTCTACGAAAGCGAGTTAAAGAGACTAATTATTTATGTATTTCATTTTTACTTATATTTAACTTATAAAATAACTTTACAAAACTTCTTAAATGTTTTTGCTTGATTATAAAAACTTCTTTACATGGTAAAAATACGAAAGACAAATTAGAATGTGCAATATAAATTAAATACAAATTTTATTACGTTTGAGTTTAAAAAAACTTAATTTGTTGAATCTTCAATTCCTCAGAGGAGATGACTCAAACTATTGCTTCACCAACTTAGCTCATACCGTAAACGACGACGAAAATGTTGACATTCTAAACATCAATCCTTACACCTGTTACCATTAGTTCGCACCTGAAACAATTACATTTGTTATTATTATTGATTTGGGTTGTATTCATATTGACATTGTAATGACAAAAAGGTATTAACTAAATTTTATGGGAAAAACAATGTGTTTAAATGTGTAATAGTCTGAATTTAATGTATGAGTGTTTTAAATCAATAAAATTGATTTTATTGTAACTCTTGTCATTCAAACTCTTTTAACTTTGTTCATTACTTCTTAAGTCTATTTTGATGGCACATAAGGCTTATGTTTTTAAACTGTACCGATTGTAAAAAAGTTTTTGAAACAAGAAAGACAAAAGTTGGAAACAGACTATTGTCATGTCTTCATTTACATCAATAAAATTGATTTTATTGTAACTTTTGTCATTCAAACTCTTTTAACTTTGTTGATTACTTCTTAAGTCTATTTGATGGCACATAAGGCTTATGTTTTTAAATTGTACCGATTGAAAAAAAGTTTTTGAAACAAGAAAGACAAAAGTTGAAACATACTTTAATCATGTCTTCATTTACATCAATAAAATTGATTTTATTGTAACTTTTGTCATTCAAACTCTTTTAACTTTGTTGATTACTTCTTAAGTCTATTATGATGGCACATAAGGCTTATGTTTTTAAATTGTACCGATTGTAAAAAAGTTTTTGAAACAAGAAAGACAAAAGTTGGAAACAGAGTTTTGTCATGTCTTCACAGTCCGAAGAACTTGATGACAAAGAAAAATCTCTATTTCGCTTCATTGCTACAAATTACTGATTGCAAAACATGAACTGCTACTTTGCCACACTGTGAGAGTACATAACTTACCGAATTTTTTATTCAGTGCAGCTCTCTAGGCCTTTTAAAAAGACGTTTCACATCGATTATAAAAAACCCATCACAACATTCATACGAATTTATCTCAGCCTCGAACTAGAGAAAAAAATAATTTAATTTAAATTAATTAAATGTTATTTAAATTTATTACATACTTTGTTGAAACTGTTTAGGTTTGCTCATACTATCCCGTACTTATTTATAAAATTATTGCTATAGTTTATAATTTAAAAATGAAACTAACCACAGAAATCAACAAAATATATTAATGAAATTACCGACAGAGGTGGTTTTAAAACTGCCATCTATTGCCGAAATTATAAAACGTATTTTAAAAACTGTCAATAGTTTACAAAAAAAAACATTACAGAGGTCTGAACAAATTACTGTTTTCTCCAACTCACACAAAACATTCAAACAATTACGACCAGATGGCTCTCTAGCAAAAGCTGAATCGGTAACCAATTCAGATCAAGTTTGAGAATTTGATACTAGAATACGCCCTTTAGAATCATTCAATATAGGCAACAGACAATGATGAATTTAACATTTTTGCTCGTAAACTAAAAATTACTTTTTTAATTCTTAGACACTATCGATATTCCTAGAGGTTTTCAATATTGTTTTCTAAGCGGGCTTAAGTATAAAAATTGGAAAATTTTATATAGAAAAAAAGTTCAATGAAAATTTTACTCCCGTTTTGCTCAACGACGATTCAACAGATCAGTTTCGGATTTGTATACATATCTCGCATTAGATTTATTTTTTTAGATTAAGTCATTTTTATTAAAATTAGATGCAACCAACCATACATATTTTAGATTAAAATTTTCGTTATCGAATGATTTACAACTTAACCGTTTATAGCCCATTGACATTGTATTGTTTTACTTAAACTACGGATAAACGTACAGTAATCCTTTACTGACAGCTGTACAAACTCTTTTATTTAGGGTTGTATGGAAAGTTGCCTATGTAACAAAATTATATATTTTATGACTGTAACCCCTAATAAAAAAAAAGTATAAATTACTTGAAATTGTTACTCCTATTAAACATATTAAAAAGCTGATTAATTGTATATTTTGAAAGTACCTTACCTCAATCTTCTATGATACTCATACTGTCTTGACAACCAATTTTCATCATTGACATTTCTTTGTAGACTGCTCTTGCTCTGAAAATACCAGAATATTAGATAATTAATCAGTTTAGCAATCCTGTAATCATCAAAATTAAGTTACATTGTTGCAATTGTATAGAACATGCGTTTTTGATAACCATACAACCACTTGAAATTATCTCCTACAAATAAACTTATCGATTGGAACTTTCCATAATTTTAAAAAACGTTTTCTTAAGACGAGTTTAAAATAAAGGAACCTCTCCTCAAAATTACACAGTTTATACAGCATAGGTATTAGTTTTCTTAATTAGATTCATATAAAATGATTTGAATAAAACATAAATAGAGTTGAGGTTTTAGTTTTCTACTTGGTTGTTAGTGTCGAAATTAAAACGCAGATTAAAAACCATCTGAAGACCCTTTTCCATGGTTACAAATGCAAAAATTCCAAAAAGTAAGAATAATATAAATAAACATATATAAAATTTACGTAAAATATTTAAATAAAAGAAAATTAAATTTTAATTATGTTTTCAAATGCGAAAAAATGCGAAACAAAAATGCACATATAATACTTAGATAAGAAAAAATAGATATTACCTGAGAGCCTCAATTTTTAGACCTCGGGTCCCTTCTTGTCGTTTTAAAATCTTCTTCTAATGTCATCATTGAAATCCAAACGATTTCGTTTCTCCTACTAAAACAATACCAATTAGTAATTCAACAAGACACATTGATTAATTAATTCAAATCAAGTTTGATCGGTAAAAAAATACACTAAATTCAAAACTGTTAAATTTGTGAAAAATTAAATTAACACCCAATACAAAAATTCTGAAATAATACTACCCGGAAATTTGGCGATTCTACAAAAATACCAACAATTTAATACGCAATAAAATCTAATAAGATCTTAATTAAAAGCAATTCACTTTTATTTTCCTGACTATTTAGGTTTTAACATCTTGAATTAAAAACGAACTTTGATAAGACATAATATATTGAGCATTGCTATCATGTTTACAACAACTTGAACAATCAGCTACGTGGTTTATACAATTTGTAGCACAATTTTTTCATTAACTTTTAAGCCGGGTCCACATTATATCGATCAATGTGATTGAACGACACAGTCAACTCAACAAAAACTTTGGATATGGTTCAGCCTTAGAGGACGCAGAAAATATATAGCACGAAGGAATTGATGAAGAATGTATACACTGCAAAAATTGAGTAGACACGTCGACACTTCTGTTGTCGACTCGCTTTTATGAAACAGAACAATAAGCGAAAAGTGTGTTGCTGACGGATTCAGAGACAAACTGCAACTTTCTAGGTACAATCAAACTAAAACCAAATCAACTGGAACTATATCTAAAAAATGAGACAGTTTATCTGAAGTTGAAAAATCCACGAAAACTACTACACGACAAGTTTTATAACTTTCAGGATTATCAGGCACAAGATTCAGGAAAGTTTATATAGTGACCGGCAAGGAGTTTGCAACAAATGAGAAAAATTTTTGTAATTGAGATATCCGAAAATTCCTTTGGCAAATGAATTCAGCATATCGAATGACAAAAAAAAGCACTTTGACAAATGTAATGTGACCACTGTCATGGCGGCAAATTTAAAAATATCTCTTAAATATGTAAAAAGTGAGGTTAGATGACAAGATATTGAAAAATACCTAAGAGAAAAGTTGTTCAGAATTAGATTACACGTTTATGTGCAAATTTTCAAAAGAAAATAACGACTTTTCAAAAATATCAGTTTTCCGGCATTTTTCCGGAAATTTGTTGTATGTTTTTGTATGAACTTATTATCCAGGCAATATTGTAAAATTGTATAAATTGGGTTTAGAATGGAAGAATTGATCATTTTAGGACTATTTAAAAAAATTCTAATAATGTAATTTCAACCTTTTGTTTTGTGTAGGCCATTGCAACAAAGTCCGTCCTAAAAAACCAATGTTTTTTGTTCATTACCGTCCATTGGTAGACTAATAAATAAAAATTACTGGATTGTGAAGTTTATTTGTTGGTTTTATTGTGTTTTATGCAAATCAAACGCAATATTTCAGAAAAAAATGCCGGAAAACTTGATATTTTTGAAAAGTCGTTATATTTTTTTGAAAATTTGCACATAGACGTATAAGAACGACTTTTGTCTTCAATATCTTGTAATCTAACCACACTTTTTACATATTTAAGGAATATTTTTTTAATTTGCCGTCATGACAGTGGTCACATGGACATTTGTCAAAGTGATTTTTTTGTCATTCGATATGCTGAATTCATTTGCTAAAAGAAATTTTCGGATATCTCAATTACAAAATTTTTTCCCATTTGTTGCAAACTCTTTGTCGGGTACTGTATATTTTTTTTACTAAAACAATTTTGTAGGTTAAGTTTTTAGTACTAGCGCCATCTAAAATACACTTCAGAAACTGCTATTAGTATCTAAAAAAAGTAACAGAAGTTGTCGCCATCTACTTTTCTCCAATCAGTAAACAACATTAATACATTTACTACCAGATGGCTCCTTAGCCACAGTATACAATAACATTAAGTAGGGACAGATCGCATGTCCTTGAGGACAAAATTACCTCTCGCGCATGACAGCCAGTTGGTAGGACTGCCTACGTTTCCCGGTAGTGGCGTAGCCATCGCCATTAAAAATTTGAAAAATATTGCTAGAAATATTTTCACTTTTCTCTCACAATAAAAAATTCTTAGTGTGTAGGTATTTTAATTACAAAAATAATATTAAAACTAAATTGTTCTCGACGTGCATAAAACAGTAGTAGTAGCAAAACAAGGACGCCGCTTAAATTGAAGACTCAGATATATTAGTAGTTTCGGCTTTTAAGTTTTAACATCTACTGTTAAATATAAATATAAACTCTCTTCCCTAACAATATTACAAAGTGATACTGAAAGTGTACAGAAAACAATTTTTCCACGACCACTATGAAAACTTTACATTTCGTAGTCATAAACCACTAAGAGAAAATTTGTCATATCTAAAAGTCTGCAAAAAATGATTTCGTTACTAGTAACGGTATATACCGTGTGTCCCGGATAATCTGAAGTGTTATGTTTAACATGGTGAATTTGAAAAGTCCGATTTATATGTCCCGAAAGTGTTTTTAGGATATTTTCAGTATCAGAACACTTAACAATGAGAACTAGAAAACGTTTTGCGTAATAATTTCTAAAATTTAACAAAAACATATTAAAAATATTTGGAAAATTATTTAATAGTACGAGGGTTCAAATCCCAGTCCGATTTCTTTTTTTAGTTGTATTATAATTTTAAAAGAACAGAGTTTAATTACTATCGGTAAAGAAGCATAAGTTTTAATTTTTGTTACTTGAACCGGCAATGGGTTTATTAGAATATTCACATTATGAAACATTTAATTTAATTGTTTAATAATAAGGAATTTTTGGATATCGTAAAATCTTCTGCGCATGCGGATACATCATTACGCATGCGCAGAAGGAACTCACGCAATTTTAGCGTTTGATTTTACGATATACAAAAACTCTCTAATTGAATATTATTCTAATAAATCCATTGCCAGTTCAATAAAAAAAGTAAAGCTTTTAATTATGTCTCTTCACTGATGGAAATTAAACGCTATTCTGAAAATTATAATATAACTAAAAAAAAATGCTGGGATTTGAACCCTCGAACGTTTTGAAATATTATTAAATATTTTTTCAAATATTTTTAGTGTTGTTTAAATTTTAAAAATTAATAAGGAAAACGTTTTCTAGTGCACATTGTTAAGTGTTCTGATAGTGAAAATATCCTAAAAACACTTTGGGACATATAAATCGGACTTTTCAAATTTCCCATGTTAAACATAATGCTTCAGATTACCCGGGACACACACGGTATATCAATTGACTGAATGTAGTTGCAAAAGCTGATTGGTTGCTCGTTTTGATTAGAAACTGACATGTATTTATCTAACCTGAAAATCTGTCAAAACGACGTCTACACTTCAAATTTAGTTTCAATTTAATGTTAGTGTATGAGAAAAGAAACTAGAAAAACATGGAATGAAAATAAATATCAACAAAACAAAAGTAATAGTTATATCAAACGAAAAGAAAAAAAGTAAACATAAAATTTATGATCAAGAAGTGGAGCAAATTAAAAGTATTAAATATCTAGTAATAACTATAGAAGAAAAAGGAAAACAAGAGGAGGAAATCAACAACAGAATCACAAATGCGACGAAATTGTTTCACAGCATGAAGAGAGGGTTTCTCAACAAAAAGAAATTAACGACAAAACAAAATGACAATATATAAAACAATATACTTACCTACGCTCATATATACAAATGTGAAACATGGGTGCTTACCGAGAAACAATACAAAAGCTTCATGTCTTAGAAATGAAGTATCTGAGAAAAATAGCAAAAGTAACAATAATGGATAGAATAAGAAATGAACAAATAAGAAAAAGACTGATGATTGACAGCGTGAAGACAATAATAGAAAAATCACAGTTGAGGTGGTGGGGCATCTCAAAGATTACATGAAAAACGACAAGTCAGGAAAGTATGGGAAGCAAGAGCAACTGGCAAGAGAAGAAAAGCAAGATCGATTAAGACATGGGATGGAGAGGTTAATGAGTTACTAAAAGCAAAGGGAATAACATGGAATCAGGCTGAGACTATTGCGAAGGAAAGGGACAAATGGAGAACACTAATACAAAGTGATGGAGGAATATTAATAATTTAATTAATTTATAAAGAGTAGAATTTTATTTGATATTATATTATTGTATAGTATTTAGTATTATAGGTGTAAAATGTATTAGTCATCTACACCTAACGGTAGAAGAGGAATGGATTATATATATATACAGGGTAATTGGATACATTCTTTTGGAGATCTAATAGAACAAGAGGTAAGAAGTAAATTTAATCCTAATATGTATTATACAAAACTCAATGGATTTTGAGATATTTCGATTTTCAATTTTTCTTAAAAAGTTGATGTTAATATGTTAAAATGTAATTTTCAAAAAATTTACGCCAATTTTGTGGAACTTTTTTGATGGAATACTTGCCCAACACTATGGTCTTCCGTATGGAATACAAAATATCCCTTAGCATTTCCATCATCTGATAATTTCAAAGAAAACTTGTGCAAAATAATTTTTCAAAATCAGATGTGATAATTCTTTGAGGTTTTTTCAAATAATTCTCAACGCTTCTTGCGTACAAATTGTGTTAAAACTTCTTTGTTGCAATAGCTATCGAACAAGCTGCAAATCTTACAACAAACCCTTAACAGTTCTAAAAAATTGTAAAATGAAGCAGTCGACGGAATTTATTTAACTGCTGTCCACCATTAGACCTTAAACGTTTTCCATGTGAAGTGGGCGGATAAACAACTGAAGGTAGAATATGACGTTTCATTCGTATAACTTTTTGACAGTCTTAAGTTCATATTTGAAGATTCTTTGTTATAACTAGTTGTATTAAGTTCGGTTTTGCAGATTTTCGTTGTTCTTGTTGTTTAACTGAAATGGCCGCTTATAGCAATGCAGAATACGCCGACATCTTATTTGTATACGAATATTGCGATGGGAATGCTGCAGAAGCTCGTCGGGAATATGAACGTCGCTTTCCAAACCGTCGAATACCGAATGTTCGTGTATTTAGTACGACATATCTAAATGTCCAAGAAAATGGTTCAGTGAAACGTCGGCAAGTGGACGCCGGTGCTCCTCGCGTAAATCAACCAGATGATGAGGAAGAAATATCAATCCATTTTGAGGATAACCCTTTAATAAACAAGTATATACGAAAACAGCTAAAGGCAGAAAGCTGCAACGACACAGCTTACCAACTTTACTGTTACTAGGTTAGTTTTTAGGTTTAGGTTGCGAATATTACTGTCACTCAAGCAATCGTTTGAATCTCAGCCCGGACCCTCTCGTAAGTTGTTTTGTAGTATACGTTGTGGTAGTAAATTATTAGACCTATCATATCAAACATCGGTACAAATGGATGTTGAAATGGAACAACCGACTGAGTCACTTTCCCAATTATATTTGGATAGTTGTACCCAAACTCCACAAAAATTAAGTAGCCGCTCACCCCGAAAGTGCAAATTAATAACCCAAGTACATCCTTTAAAAGCAAGAATGCAAGAGATAAAGAAAAAAATTGAGTTGCAGAAAACTAAGAACTGCGTTGTAGACACTGCCTCTTTAGAGGATTTTAAGGAATTATGTGACAAATTTGCTAAAGTTCAATCTGAGTTGCATAATAAATCCTCTCATCAACGGAGATATACGAAAGAATTTTTACAAACCTGTCTTAGAATTTATTTCATGGGACCAAAAGCTTAGAGAATTAAGCAAAATGTTTGTGTTACCCATAAAGAGAACCTTAAATAGGTTAACAGAGAACATACATTTTAAACCCGGGTTTAATGAAGAAATGTTTCATGTGCTCCAATCAAAAGTAGTTGATTTTACAGAGTTTGAAAAAAATTGTTGTCTGTGTAGACGAAATGGCAATCAAGTCGCATTTGTTTTATAATATAGGGAAAGATGAAGTTGTTGACTTTCAGGATCTTGAAGAAGAAAAAGTGTTTGCAGTCTCTCAGAATGTTTTGGTGATTATTGTGAAAGGGATATCCACCAACTGGAAGCAGGCATTATCATATTTTTTTGTCCATAACACTTGCACACCTGCGAATTTACGCGATATATTAAATTAAAAAATATAGGTCTGCGAATAAGAGTGATTGTTAATGATATGGGTGCAAGTAACGTAAGTGTATCTAATCTCTTGAAAGTGACAGAAGATAGTCCAATTTTTAATGTTAATGGTGAGGAAATTGTTTACCTTTTTTAATGTTCCATTATCTGATAAAGGCTGTGCGCAATAATTTAAAAGACAACATCTTGTGTTTCGATGGAAAAAGAACATCATGGAATTTTATTACAACATTTTATAATAGCGACGTAGAATGTTTAAGAAGGTTAGCACCAAAACTCACAAACTCTCATATCCATCCATCAAATATGGAAAAAATGAATGTTTCTCTTGCAACTCAAGTTTTAAGTGCAATGGTAGCAGCAGGAATGATGGTATATGTACATTTTGGACAACTCGATGAAGAAGCGACAACAACAATTGAAGTTATCGAATTATTTAACAAACTTTTTGATATTTTGAATTCTTCACGAACGAGCCAATACAAAAGAATATAATCGTGCTTTTAAGGGGTTGGAATATCAGAAAGATTTCTTAAGCAAATGTTTACGATTTCTATTAGCTTAGTATATATAAGCACACCAAAGAAATTACAAGTCAGGTTAAATTCATTAGTTGTTTTGCAATTACAATAAAAGGTGTGCTTATTTTATGAGATAAACTAAAGTCTGAAGGATTTGAGTATCTATTTACAAGGCGTTTTTGTCATGATCCACTTAAAATTTTTTTTAGATCAGTCAGACAACAAGGTGGGAATTGCGTCAACCCAACACCAATTCAATTCCAAAGAGCTTTCAAAAAGGTATTTTCTCAAAATTTCTTTCATTCTCCATGTGAAAACTGTTTACCAGATTTCGGTGAGATCTTAAAATTAAATCTAGACACTATTTAGAGATCTTTGGATGAAAATTCACCTTTAGAAACATAAGATTTCAAAATTAGTTTAAAAGACTGTGATTACCATTACCATAACATCCATCAGGTACACTTGTGGTTACTTATAAGAAGAAAAGCAATAATTTCGCAGCATGCTTAAGTGTTTTACAATTCTTTTGGTTCACTTTGCATTAAAGCCCTTGGCTAAAATTGTCCTACATTTTTGTGTTTTATAATAAACAAGTATAAGTTGGCGCTTGAAACTGTAAATTTTCGATTTAATTAATTTATTGCACGATTATTTATCGCATAAATTCTCTTAAACAAAACGATTCGGAACATTAGCAATTTGTGTTTGATTTGAATTTAAGGTTAACAAAAATATTACAATGTTGACCTTATCTATCACTGTAACAATGTAACCGATTTGACAGTGTCACAACAGTGTTTTATCACAACGCCATCTATATCGATTTCCACGAAGTGCTACCAGAGATATAAAAACTACTTTGCCGAAGCATACTGTCCCTACTGAATGTTACTGTAAAATGTAAATTGTGCCTTAGCACCAACTCAATCGGTAACATTTACATCAACAAAATTTTTAAATTAAATAAAGGGTTTCTGAATTTATTACTAGATTGCGCTATTTGCAATCAATACATGCAGGCAACTTACAATGTTCAATTTAGAATCAACTTTTGACATTTACAAAAATTGTTTAGTATTGGATATAACAAACCTCAAAATATTGTAATCATTAAAACAATTTATATTATTAATCACAAACAAATTGTCTCTAATTTTAATAAAAATTGTATACTAATATTACAATATCGTGTTTAATTTATTTCTAGTCGGTTTAAAATAAAACTTACCTAAACTCAGAACTAACACTTCTGATTCTGTTAAGGATCTTCATTCTGTTTTGAATGCAAATTCAAGCTTCTTATCATATTAGATACCACCTCCGACAATACAGTTTAAAGGTAAATCGCAACCTCGAATCCACCACCATGCTTTTGTTCTACTAAAACTATTTGTATTAATGATTTGTAAAGAATTATTAATTGTTTAATAAAAGAAGTTGATATCTGATTCAAAAAATATGTGTAACAGATTAAAGTTAAAAAAATATAGTTTTATTAATCAAAGTTATTAATCTCAACCTTTCCTTATAATTATCATTCACTGGTCTGCAGGTTTGTTGATTCTATTTTGAAAAAACTGACTTTCAACATGCAAGTGCAACGCAAAACGCGGTAAGAGTTTGCTGGTAATTGAAATCGACAAGCACTTGTTGTCCCCGGTTGTTTTTATCAGTTCACCATCACGAATTTTTTGTGACGAAACTTTCTTGTTAAAAGTACCTACGTCCTGTCACGGTCGCCAATTTTGTGTTGCGCCCCAACAAACCACCAGTTCTATGGGGCTACTGAAAAATAAACTATTTTTCTGTGATGCGGCGTGGACGGTTCGGTCGAAATAAAATATTGAGTCACACAAAATTCCCTTTTATGTATTTCAGTGAGTGCTTCCACCCTATCATACAGTAACTCAAATAAAAACAACAAGAAGAAAACATTAACACAAAAATTCCGCCATTTACATTTACATTATTTTTATATATCTACTCACTAAAAGTCACTAAACAAAAATAACTAAAAATCACAGAGTGGGACCAAAATAGAAATGACAAACCATAGATATAATTACGGTTTCTGACAATTATTTCTTGGTTTCTTGTCATGTGATATAATGGTAAAAAAAGCTATCTTGATTTTGTTTAGCTTTTAGGCATACTTTTTACAAATTAAATCTACAGAACTTCTTGATAAGTGACCCATTTTCAGATGTAGTAATGTTGTTTCTTGTTGCACTTACATAGGTACCAAATCAATTTGGGACAGATTCAATGTAATTGTATAAAGATTTCCAGTTAAGTTTTCCTTCCACTGTTTATTGAGGCCTGTATGTATACAGGGTGCGGCAGATAAACGCCCAGTTAGAAATATCTCAAGAACTAAAGTTATCTGAATCATGAAAATTGGTATAAAGGGGTTTTAAATAATGAGCTATTTAATGAAAATATTGCCGTCACAATTCTACTTTCGGTTATACCGGAAAATGCACATAACTTTGTAATTTTAACGAAAGACCCTATATATTTTTCAATTTTAGAAATGTTCACGTTATTCTGAATGTTTTTTGTTAATACTTTTCTATACCTATTTTAAACAGTTTTTGAGTTATAAGGTTTTTATATATGAAAATTTCCCATTTTTACCATGTACATAAAATTCAATATCCTATAATGTAATTTGAATAAAAGTTTAAAATTCCTTAGAAACTATTTACTACATACCGCTTTATCGTTTACACTGTGAAGTTACCTTTTTATTATACAGAGTGCTGTCAAAGTTAGAATAAAAACGGAATTTGCAATCATCGCGTAATGGACATCTTCATTTTCACGACCATCTCTCTCTAGTATGTATAACGAATTGGCGGGAAAACTTTTAATGCTTTTCTTACGGAAACACATATTTCTTGTATTTAAAATTGTAACTGACTTCTTGCATTTTTAGTTGTTTACTTAATACACAATTTTTTTCTTCTTGGAGTGATTGAAAATTAGGAACGATTTATTTAATCAATTGTAGTAGGTTTGGCACATGCTAGATTGATAGATTGTTTTTAACCTAACTTTTTTTCGCGTTTTCATATAATCTCTAGTTGTTCACCATTGTTTATTTGTAAATCTTGCATTAGGGGATTGTAATATTTTGTACAATTTACGTTAAATTGAGTTACATTACGTTGTAACCCTAAAAATGTCATCGACAAATTTTGATATTGCTAGCAAAGGTAATTTTTACTGTATGTATTGTACCATTTATTTACGTTTAACATTTTAGATGTGCTTAAAAAATGTCTAAGGAGTTTTAAATCAGTTACCGAAGAAACTTGTACACATTTTTTTAGTTTGTACTCTTACTTACAATAAGATCATTGCAAAATGCTACAGATCACAACGCAAAAATGAGACGCCTCATAAGTTAGAAATTATATTTTCATTTAACTGTCGTTACATAATTAGAGCTAATTGTTCATGCGTCATTGGGTAGGTTCTGATGTTATGTTTATAAGTAAATAATCAATAAATAAAATTTTTACAGATTATCGCAGTCATGCCACCATTTAATAGAGCTCTCGTATACTTTATAACATTTACTTTTTAAAAAATATACAGACATCCCGGAAGACTTAACATGTACTAGCTTGCCCCAGCAATGGAATAAACCTTGAAATTCTAAAATTCAAAATGAACCAGTCATGAATATGACTTTCTCGGATCCACTGAACATTGATAAATGTAAACCTCCAGTTAGTTGTACTTTATATTGTGCATCATTGCAACATAACAATTATGATTTAAATGCAATATTGATGCTACCAAGTGAAATTTCTGACACTTTAAATCTTCCCATAAAGTATCTTATTGCAGCAAATCAGGTAATTTCAGTATAAAATTAAATAATGATAAAAAAATAATAACTTTATTTTAGAATGACAATGTAAAAAATATATTTGATTCCCTTCAAGTTCCTGAAAATTCAACAATTTACCAACAGATCAGTAATTTAAATGAGAATCGTACATTAACTCTTGTAAATAACACTTCTGTTGAAAGAATAGTACTTCCCAATTCATCGTACAGTTCAGAAATTATTTTCTACTCTATGCCACCATCGACTTTTAAACTGCAAATGATTACTTTGGAAGATGCCATTAGACTAGAAAAAGATACACTGCAGCAACATGAATGTACAAAATGGCTCGAAGCTTGTAAAGAACGATTCACCACATCTAAATTTGGAGATATATGCAAGCGTAAAGCCAAACCAACATCTACATATTTTACCAGAATTTTCAACAATGTGAATATTAGTAATTTGCCAAAATTAAAACATGGTATTACAATGGAAGTAGTAGCTCGTCAACACTACATCAGCAATAAAAACGGTCAATGTCTTTAAAAATGGATTAGTTGTTAATCCAGCTGCCTCATATTTAGGTAGCAGTCCTGATGGAATAGTTTTTTACGACAACGACATAAAATCATTTGGTTTATTGGAAATTAAATGAGTGTCAGTTACCAATATGCGGACTTGAATGGTCTGATTTTGTTGTATTTTTATCTGCCAGTAATCAAATTCACATTGAAACAATTGAAATCAATGTTCAATTTTGCGTACAATGTTTTTTATAAATTGTATCACATGTACAATATATATGATACTTTAAAATAGACATTGAAAAGAAAATTTGTTTTAGTTTTTATATTATACAATAATATACATTACATTAACATTAATGGCCGGTTCCACCAACGTAACTTAAACTTAAGCAATGCTTTAAAACAATCGTTGCTATGGTTTTAGCAATGGTGTCTATGTTTTTAAGCATTACTTAAGCTTAAGTTCGGCTGGTGGAACGCCCATTAGCATTATAATATTTATAAAAATTAGGAGCTAGCTTCATATTTTCTTAATGGTGGTTTAAAATTGCATAATAGATAACAAACTGTCCAAATTTGATTGGCACTGCCAGCTAAACTAAGAGGTAATGTGCCTGATAATATCGTGAAAATTTTAATTCTACCTATAGCCCGTTCAATATGAATCCTCTCCTTAGCTATATTTCTGGTTGTGTCAACTTCCTCTGTGCTAAACTGCACATTAGATCTTTTAAACTTAGGAATATTTAACTGTATAGGTACCAAATCGTTTATATCAAAACCTTTATCGGCTAATATTATGTGTTGCTTAGAAAGTTCCATTTTACAAATTTTTGATTCCAACAGTTTGATTATACCACTTTTTTCTATTATTTGTCTGTCTGATATTCCTCCAGAATATAGTTGTGATACATACAATGTACTACCATTGTTATCTACAACTACAAAGCCTTTTAAAGTGTTTCTACATTTGTAATTGGAATAAGTTTCCGATTGACCAACTAGCGAAGACGGAGTCTGTATATATATCTCTGTGGCATCTAAGCTTCCAATTACGTTTGGATAATTTTCTTTAAATTCTGTAGGAGTATTATCCAAAATAACAGAACTGGAAGGCCAAATACATAATCTGCCCAATTGTATATATAAAAAGTAAATCCACAAAATAAATATGTTGCTTATCCTTGCTTCTGATATATTAAACAATGTAGACAGATGTGTATATTCAAAGTTTCTTTTTAATTTAATTAATGTTAAAAAAATTCTTCCTCTGCTGTCAACTTTGAAGGCTTATTCATTTTATAAATCAACGAAGATGTATTAATAAAATTAAATATAGTTTGAAACACTGAATAATTTGGCAGACCGGTATAAAATGAAAACTTTTTACCTATAATCAGATTTAAAATGTTCTATAGAAAAATTTGAATTGCAGTTAACTGGGTTTAAAATTACTGTAGCTTTATAAAATTTAAGTTGGGCTTCCAATTCACCTATTTGTAACTTTAACATGTTTAATGCCTTTTATCACAATCATTTTTAGTATTGTCATCACGATTTGATGTAGATGGGGTAGAAAATTGGGTTTCACTCCATTTAAATACTGATGGCACTGCTTCCTTCTTTAATTGACCATTTATATAATCGGTTTCGATAAAATGAGCACTGCACACCTGTAACATGATTCTGAATGCAAATATGTTAAATTAAACATTACTATACCTACTTTAGAATAAATTGTTACTTTAAAACCAACTGGATTTCTTTTAGATGTAATTGCATCACGTTTGACTTTTGCAACCCACTTCTTTAGCATTTTAAGGTCTTTTGGAAATTTGTGAAATTTTACATGACAATTAACTTTGCTATTGTTTTTGCAAAATGGTACTACACAGTAAATTCCCATATTCAGTAAATTTTTAAAATAATTGTTTTATATTAACAGATACAAAGTTTGAAAATTGACAGCTTTACCATGCGAACAAAATTATAGAATTATAGATGTTAGAAATTACCAAAATTCGTTAACTTTCGCGCAAGCGTATCACTACCAACTGCTCTCTTTTCTTTTGAATAGGTCCATTCCTTTTTTTTCAAATGTATATCCTAAATGTGCCATTATTATTTTATAAAGAAAATTAAAGGCAAACTATTATTATATCTGTCACCCACCGGCATACAACAAGGTTACTACTAAACATTAACAATACATTTTTTGTGACAAAAATGTATAAAGCTGATTTATTTGAAAACTGCAAGAGATAGCTATAGGGAATAGTAATACATATCGATAGTGGGCAACGTATTCTTCTAAACTAATGAATCACATACAGGGTGTCCCCACATTTGAGAAAAAAGGAATTACACGATGATTGCGGATTCCGTTTTTATTCCAACTTTGACAGCACCATGTATAATAAAAAAGGTAACTTCACAGTGTAAACGATAAAGCGGTATGTAGTAAATAGTTCCTAAGGAATTTAAACTTTTATTCAAATTACATTGAATATTATGTACATGGTAAAAGTGTAATTTTCATATATAAAACCTTATAACTCAAAAACGGTTCAAAATAGGTATATGAAAGTATTAACAAAAATTTTCAGAATAACGTCAAACATTTCTAAAATTGAAAAATATATAGGGTCTTTCATTAAAAATTACAAAATTATGTGCAATTTCCGGTATAACCGGAAGTAGAATGGTGACGGCAATATTTTCATTAAATAGCTCATTATTCAAAACCCCTTCATACCAATTTTCATGCAATTCAGATAACTTTAGTTCTCGAGATATTTCTAATTGGCCGTTTATCTGCCGCACCCTGTATAATAATTAAACTCATACATTTTGTGTAATCTCGTTAATTCACTCAAAACTAGCAGTACCTCCATTTACAACAACAGATTTTTCCAATTAATTTTGTTCGAATGAGATTTTGCAACCGGCTTCTAATTTTCTTACGAAAATTAACAAAACAATCCTTCACAAACCCAAACATTTTTAACGATAACATTTTTTCCATTCATTGTTTGTATTTGAATTTGTCCTTGTTTATTACAGCAGAAACCATTTTTGCTGGAGTCGATGATATTGTTTATCAAGTTTTTTGTTAGTTACGTGTTTTTCATATTATCAGTGTCTATTACAAATGTTCCATTTCATCCACCTCTCTGGGCTAGCCTTTCCTCCAAACACCAAAAAATCAACTAACCGACATTTATATACAATGAAAGTAATTAATAACATAAAAAAATATTCTAATGAAACCCTAAAAACGAAGACTATCAGGTTCAAGCTATCAGCCGCTAATCACTTGTAGACGTATAAATAATTTACTTTTAATATTAATTAAAATGTCTGGACACCAAAAAATACACAAATCAAAGTAAATAATAAAACGAAAAGAGTTTCGCTATTAAACACTACAATTTAATTTAATTTAAAAACTTGTCATTTTTAGGAACTCTTCGTGGTTGGAGGTTGTGGTTTAAAAATTCAAACTTTTTCGTAGAACTGGCCGACGTATCCCCCACAAGCGGGAGCTTTTTCAAGACTGAAATATTTTATTTGAATGAAATTACACGAGTATTTCTTTAAATATAAAAAATATACGTACAAAAAGGATTATAAGTAAATACGTCACTTCACAATTTTACAATTGTTCAATTAACCATTATTTTAATTAAATTATTCTAAGAACTACTAAGATATGTAACTTCCAACTAGTAAACAACATTAAACAAACTTGCAAAAATTGAAAATGTTTTTCAAATTATATAAAACTTTTACATTAAATCTTTAATATTACAAAACTTTTTTAAAAACTTTTTAAAAACACTCACCTTTGTTCAATAAAAGTTGATAGTCACAAAATTACAAACAATACATTTAACATCCATAAATAAATAGATAGACGTCACAATAATTGAAAATAACGTAATATAAAATAGTACATGCCTCTGTAAATTACAATACAAAACAAACAGAACGAACGATATAGAATGAATGAATGCGGCGAATTTGACTGATAAAGGTCGTTTTTAGAAAATATTTACGATAATCGAAAGATAGTGTAACTATAAGTTAAAATCGTAAATTTTTCTTAAAATTATTATTAAAATATGCTTGTATTATATGAATCAAGTAATAGGGATTCTTATTTTCTTTAGTAGATTGCTGTAAATGACGCTAAGACAACACTAAAAACATGATTATGATTCTCATCTACAATTTACCACAGAACTTGGAACAATCAACAAATACCATTCCTTGATGTCTTACTGATACGTGACACAGATATTATTAAAACAGATTGGTACAAAAAACCAATTTGTTCTGGCAGAACTATAAACTATTATTCAAAACACCCATTACATCAGAAAATTAACGTTATAACTGCCATGAGAAACAAACTACTGAGACTGAGTGACCACACTTTCCATGAAAAAATCAAACGACTGCTAAAAAACATACTTATAAATAATAATAATTCTGTCAAACTCATTAATAAACTTTTGAACACAAACAACAATTCTAACAATTTGACTAACTAAATAATGACGAACAACAAATAACTACATAAAAAATTATCAATATACCTACACTCAGCCAAAAAATAATTAATGTACTGAAAACCAAACAAATAAAAAATAGTCTTGTATAACAAAAACACCATATATAAGATCTATAAGATTTGTTGTAATTTTTGTTCGGATGCTACATTGGACAAACGAAACAAAAACTAAGTTGCAGAATTAAACAGTAAATATATAATTGTAACAAAAAAACAGAAGACACAGGACTTTCTACACATCATAAACACACTAGACATACATTTAATTTTAAAAAACCAATTATTTTAGATGTTGGACAAAATTAAAAAAAAGACTCATATCAGAAATGATAGCTATAAAGAAGCACCCCAACAATGTCAAACATTTTAATACAGACACTAACAGTCTTAGCATCATTTACAGCAATATACTAAGAAAATAAGAAACCCTATTACTTGATTCATTCAATACACACGCATATTTTGAATAATATTTTAAGAAAAATGTATTGATTTTTAACTTATAGTTACACTATCTTTCGATTAGCGCAAATATTTTCTAATAACGACCTTTATAAGTCAAATTCGCCGCATTAATTCGAACATTTGTAAAATTGTAAAACATGTTTACACGTGAAAGAATAAAGCATTATTTAATAAACCTATATGGGAAGGAAATTTTCCAATTATTAAAAAGTTTGAAAAACTTAGAATAAAGAAAGTGACATTACTATGTGATTTGACATTTCTATGTAGATGTCGTGACAACAATATTATACCTAAATGTTGTAGATTAAATTTCACACCAATTCTTCTAAAACAAAAGGATCTTACATCGAACCGGGTTAGCGTTATTACGAAATATGATTTCAGATGTCAGAAGAAATCTATCTAACGTAAGTACAGAATTACTATCAATTCATTTAGATCTTTCTAACACAATTCTTCCTGTAATATGGAGAAGCATAGATGAATTGGCTGAATTTTACGATCACATAAAACTAAAGAACTAAAAACAGGAATGACACTGATGTTCGTAATGTAGTTCACAATATTTCAAGCAAAGAATTAGACGAACATTCTGTGAGTATTCTTAGTAAAGATTTCAATTTTGCTGTTGTCCGTTCTCGTATTCCAGTAGAAGAAATCATAACAAAGGTTGAAGCAGCAGTCAAAGATTTTGAGAACGTTGAAGCAGAAACGGTACGACAAGAAGTTTCTCATGTTCTGAAGAAATCTAAGCTTCCGAAACGCAACGTCACTTACAAGGAATTGAAAGCGTTAAAGGAACTAAAGGAAGATAATTCTATTGTTGTGCTACCTGCTGACAAAGGAAATGCAACTGTAATAATGGATACCGAAGATTATAAATCAAAAATCGAAACATTGTTACAAGATCCTATTTACAAAATTATAAACTCTGATCCTACAACGTATCTCGAAAAACTACTAAAGCTGTAATTAAGGAATGTATACTCGATAAGGAAATTCAAAAGAAATTAATACCAAGAGAAAAGTCTTCTAAATGTCCAAAATTTTATGGATTACCTAAAATTCATAAAAATGGAGTACCACTTAGACCTATTGTTAGTAGTATAGATTCACCAACACAAAAGTTAGCTGGATATGTTGCTAAAATATTACAACCTTTTGTTGAATCCTCAAGTTCTTATATTAAAAATTCAACACATTTTATAGATATTATTAGAGGTCGTAAATTAAAACCTACAGATATCATGGTCAGCTTCGACGTTGAGTCCTTGTTTACTAAAGTTCCAATAGAAGAAACTCTTAATATTCTAGCAAACAAACATATGTTAACACCTGATGTTGTTCGTTTAACTAAACATTGTTTAACCAACACATACTTCTTATACGACTCTAAGAAATATAAAACAAACTAAAGGAGCACCAATGGGATCACCTATCTCACCTGTAATTGCTAATTTATTTATGGATAACTTTGAAACAAATGCAATTCAAGAATCTTCCAACAAACCAGAACTTTGGTTACGATATGTTATCTTCTCCATATGGCCACATGGTAATGAAGCATTACTAGCTTTTTAAATTATTTAAATAATATTCATCCACAAATTAAATTTACTACCGAAGTAGAAGTTAACGGAAAACTACCTTTTCTTGACGTGTTACTAATTAGGAAACCAGACGGAAGTTTAGGACATACAGTGTATAGAAAACAAACTCATTCACAACATTTAAATTCTGTTTTAAAAACCTTATTAATTAGATCTGCTAGACTAACAGACAGCGACCATATACACGAAGAAATGAATCTTCTGAATCAAGCTTTTAAATAAAATGGTTTTTCACGTCATCATGTTATGAAAGCAAAAGGATGAAACAAAGAAGTGACGACGAAGTTAACGATAAGAGTACGTTTACTGTATCAATCCCGTACTTCAAAGGTACTACAGAGAAGATAAGTAACATTCTAAAGAAACACAACATACGAGTAGTTTCTGTACCTGTTAATAAAGTTAAGTCTTTCCTCCGTTCCCCTAAAGATATTATTCCTTTAGAAGATCAAGGCATTTACAGAAATTCCTTGCGGAGGATGTAACATCTCTTACGTTGGACAAACCAATCGACGTATTTCTGCGAGAGAGAAGAACACAAACTAGCAGTCCGAAAAGGATGTTTAACTTATTCTCTAGCTGAACATCATCACCAAACAGGACATAAAATCGATTTTGAAAATACAAGAATGCTAGGAAGAGAAAATATTTATGTAACCGCCTCATTAGAGAACAAATCGAGATAGAAAGACGTCCTAGTTGCATTAATAAACGAGATGATGGAAAAGGTTTACCTAACACTTGGAAATCGTTATTAACTTTACCTCAGGATAGAAGATCTCCAAATATCCAACAAATAGTACAACAAAATATGCAAAACAACATTACCATGATACCGATACGTAATGCTATCAGTTACTCTGGTCCAGCGACACGTTCAAGGTCAAAATCGCATAGAAACTAAAATTGTTATTTATTAATTACTTGAAAAAAATAATAATATTTTTGACAAAGCAAAATATAGACTTGGATTATTATATACTAAATTGTGCTCTTGTTTCACTAACCACACTTTCCTTTCACCATACTCATACCCAACATAAACGCTCGTTCAGATGAAACTCGTTATTTGTCTTATAGCTTTGGTATGAACCATTTTTTTCTAAAACGCAATTTTACTTTCATTTTTCTGCCTTTTTCATATAATCAAAGTTCGTTGCAAAAATGGACCCGGAAATAATAATTATAAGCGACGAAGGCGAGTACAATTAGGCAAAGTTTAATTAAGTTTAAATAATTAAGGATTTCCAGAATCAGAAAATAGCAGTAACGATAACAACGCAAAAATTAACAACGAAGAGGATATGTCGGTGGAGTAAAACAAGCTAGTAAGCAAGGTACGGACGATTGTGAGAGTGTCGGGGATAATAGCAATAAACCTTGTAAATAATGTAATAATTCCGTTAAACGGACTACGATGTATAAATTGTAAAAGTTTAAACCATCCGGGTTGCGTTAAATATTTAAAAAATGTTGTTACGACGATCATACATTTAATTGTTGTAAACAACAGTTGCTTGGTAAATGCGAAATAATTAATAATCAACGAGATTTAATAGTCTCGTTAAAGATGCAGATTGAATTGTTGAAGGTTTCGAAAATACCAATAGTTCGACGTGCCACGACGGCAAGTCGTCAAATGCGGATAAAAGTCCAGTTCAAGAAATACTTAATTCCCATTCACGTACAATAAATAAATAAAAACTCACTCAAACAAACCCGAGTATATGTATTAACAATAATGAAACTACTACCTATGCGGATGCTTGCGCCAAAAAAAAACGACTTCCAAAAGATGAGAAATTGTGAATATAAATAATGATACTATCAATAAAAAAAGCCTCCAGAGCAATCAAAGGAACAGTTAGCTTTTAACATTATCAAAAATAAGAAAATACACCAGCATAAAACTATGCTTGGTTCTAGCACAGAAACCTGGCACAAATTTATTTTATCCTAGTATTGATACATAGTTGAATTTTTTTGTTGCAGAAAAGCGAGGAATTGGTTGCGACTCAATGCGAGCGTCATAGATATGTAAATGAGTGGATAATGAAACATCACCATAAAGAAATAAGTCAACATAACGAGGAGCTACAGAGGATCTGCAGGAATTGGTTGCAACTGAACGCGAGCGTGATAGATATGTAAATGAGTGGATGATGAAACATCACCATAAAGAAATTTGTGAACATAACGAGGGCTACAAGAGGAGGCGCGTCTACAACTACACGATATGCTCGAGGAGCAAGAGTTTGAACAGCCAGAACGTGGTGGAATGTATAATTCTAATAGTAAGTTGATGAAAATAAAGCCATTGGTAGTTGATGAAAATAATCATCCCGCAATTTAGATACCAAAAATTTTCGTACCCAAAGATGTGTGTGTTTACTACTGTAACGAGATTACTTGATTTGTAAATTGCAAGACTATTATTTTCGTGATTGAAATTTCCTTGATTTGTTAACGGTTTTTGATCAAGAAATAAATGCAGGAGTTTTTATATTTGGTAGGATAATATAATTGTCCTGAACTATAGTTAATGCTTTGCCACTTTTTATTGTTGCCGCTATAGCCACCACATTGAAAAAACAGCAAAAAAACGCACTTTTAAAATATTTTTGAAATATCTTGGTGCATCCGACTGCAAAAACAGTTATTTTCAAAAATAAAGCTAAGGCACAATTTTCTATAAATTTTATCTTACAACTTTTTTGTGCGCAATATATTTTCGACGTTAGAGCACAGTAACAAGCATACTTTGGCTGAGTACGTACAAGAATGGTATTAAATATGCTTTTTGTGCAACCGTACGAGAAGTTCCTACATTTATTTCCATTAAATAGGGTTTTTAGATCTCTGGGTACTGGGCTATTAACTTATTTTGCTTTTATAATTTAACTTGGCTTTATAATTGTGGACTATTTTCTTTCAGCGAATAACGACATTAGATCGTTCGGAAAGGTCAATATGGTATGTATAAATTTTCTTTACACGTTAATTTTTTTATTAAATTCGCGCGCTTCGCTACGCCAAATAAAAGAATTGTTAGCAGTTATCTGTTATCCTCCCGAAGAAAAGCGAAAAAGCATCACTGATTTTCAAAAAATCATATCTCCGAAAGTATGCGTCCGATCGCTATTTTTTTTTTGTTGGAAAGGTACATCTTTTGGCCACCTTCTCTCCATACATTTTGACCTCCTCAGAAACATCCACACTCACTGTGCGGCGAAAAACGGCTAAAAAGTGGTAAATTTTACGATCTTTCGCGATTTCTGGGGAAACCGCGAGGGCAATCGCCAAAATCAAAAGTTCGTGACCTATTCTGGATCGACCTCAAAGTGTGTAAAATTTCATTCCAATCGGACTAACGGTTTAGGAGTAGTTCGAGGTCAAACAAACACATACACATTCATTTTTTATACATATATACTGACTTCCAAGAAAATTGCAACACCTAGAAGTTGTTGAACGATTTTAATGAAATTTTCAGGAAACGTCTATTTTCATTAAACAAAGTGATGATTAAAATTTAAAACAAAAGAACAAAAGCTTAAAAGTTTTTTCAATAATGAGTTGCTCCGCCACTATTTGTAATGCACTCATCTAGACGGCTTGGCATGCTATCAATCAAGTGATCTATAGCTGCTTGTGGTATATCATCCCAAGCTTCTTGAATCCGTTGCTGAAGATCGTGTAAATTATCTGGAGAGTGCGGTAAATTACTCAGTCGCCTACCAATCATATCCCATACATGTTCAATTGGCGACAAATCAGGCGACCGAGCAGGCCATGAGAGGACGGCAATGTTAGATTCTTCCAAAAACGGTGTTGTAGCCCTTGCCGTATGAAGGCGCGCATTATCCTGCTGGAAAATGGGATTTTGCAGCCCCTGAAGATATGGAAGGCCAACTGGTTGTAGCACATTAGCAATGTAACCAGCTGCGTTAAGGTTGCCGTCAATAAAGACCAAGGGTGATCTGCTACCATAACATATTGCACCCCATATCATAACTCCTTGAGTGAGGGCTGTGTTGCGTTCCACAAGAAATGTTGGATTTTTACGTTCTCCACGCATCCGTCTGACCCTCCTACGACCATCGTGGGCCCACAAACAAAATCGAGACTCGTCACTAAACACAATTTGATGCCATTCTTGCGCCCAATTAATCCTTTTGTTGCTCCACTCTAGTCTGCGTAGACGGTGAAGTGGTGTAAGAGGAAGACATAAAATGGACGATATGAACGCAACCCATAAGATCTTATCCGGCGATAAACAGATGACATTGACATCCTAAGTCCTGTACCTCTCATCCAATCATTTGCAATTGATCGAGTTGTTGAAAATCTGTCTCTTGTAGCCAAAACTCTTAAGTGACGTTCTTCGCGATCTGTAGTCATTCGAGGACGTCCAGATCCACGACGACGATGTTGAACCCCTTCCTCGGACGATTTGGACCAACATCTCAATACCGATGAAACATTTCGGTTTACACGACGAGCAATTTCTCTTAGCGAAAGTCCGGCCTCTCTCATACCAATAATACGGCCACGTTCAAAATCACTTAATTGGACAACATGTTGATGTTGACGTACTCTCGGAATTGTTTTCAAGTTCAGAATAAAATTGTGAAGAAACAACAACAATTTGCTATGTGTTACTATGTGCTATGGAAACAACAGGCAAAAAATCAAAAACTACTGGCTAGATTTTATTCAAATTTTGATCATCACTTTGTTTAAACCAAAGGAAAGGATCACTTTGTTTAATGAAAATAGACGTTTCCTAAAATTTCATAAAAATCGTTCGACAACTTCTAGGTGTTGCAATTTTTCTGGAAGTCAGTATATATAGATAATACTGTAGCTCTCTAATTTATTTATTATGTTATTTTTCCTAATTCTGATATACAAGTATATCATCGTCACGCAAAGACAAATTTACGGTATCGCATAAGATAATAGAGAGCGTTGGTACTTTAGATAAAGTACCAATTGAAAAAATAGTTAGTTGATTAAGACTATATTTTTAAAATAGGAAAAAGTTGGTTCTCGTAACCAATGTTGTTACAGTGTAAATAAAATACCGGAAAGAGTGGTTTTTCCAATTAGGAATGAACCAATTGTCGAATTCAGATCAATCCGTTTATTTTTTAGCCACAATTCTTATATAAAAATATGTTTGGCCATGGGGGATTGAACCCACGACCTTCGCGTTATTAGCAAGACGTTCTAACAACTGCATCTTGCCTGTGGTGTGTGTTCTGTTCTGCGGTCCGGCAGCTTACACAAGGTTCATTATAAATTTATAGTGATAGTGATATATTGATAATTTTTGTTTGACTACTTATCGTAATTATTCTATTTTATGAGGTTAAGTGTATATAAACGATTATCGCAAAACGATCTCCATTAATTTTTAGATATTTTAACTTTAGTTTATTTCAAATTTACTATTTTCAAAATGCCTGCAACAACTCAAAATCCATGGAGTGCCGTGGGGCGCTACGGCCAACTAGTGCTGTTTAAATTATGCATTACATTTATTGCAACCCATTTACTTCTTATAGTTATTCTATAGTTTCCTTTCAAAATCTGTTTTTAAGCTGTTTTTTTAGTTTTGTGTTATTAAAGGATTCTCTAGTTACTTGACGTGAAAGTAACGTATTTAATTAATTGATGGAAACAAGTCACTAAATTACACCAAAAGAAAGCAGGGATGTTATTAGCACTAATGTTTTGAGTATTTACTAAATAAAATTAAAAATACTTTCGTATGTATGATTTAAATCGTGTCTATTAAATTGATTATGTCAAAAAACTTCAGAAGAGGTTGACATATAATACTGTACTAAAGGACATCCAAATTGCGAGCGATCGGATGCAAGTACGGTACGACGTTCAAGCCCAAGAAGAAGTGGATTCCAACCAGACGACTGGTATAGTTATACAATCCCCAAACAAGACGTGGGTTGTCCCCGAAGCTGCAACGACAATTCGAAGGTCTACAGAAAATTATGACCATACTTCATGACGTCATTTACCGTTAACCGTATACAAAAACGCCAAGGAAAAGCGACAGTAGTACGATGTAATCGTATAAGTCCATACGGTGGTAACAACGACGCGACCACCAATCTCATTTGGACGGAGAGTAATAATACAAGGGCCTGTGGAATGCTTTATGATAATTCAAAAGGACGTTGAGAACAATTGCATCAAGAAAATAGCAATGCCTAAGCTCGCTGGTACTTTAGATCGACTGTACTGGAGGCTTGTTCGAAACATCGTAGAATTTCAGGGAACATGCGTTGATTTTTGCAGTTTGCAGTTATCATCCGCATAAACTTTATTGGCAAAGGAGGACTGTGAACTGTTTCGTTTACCAACAAGGACATTACCAAGCTGAACAGAGTTGCCGTTACCGTCACGACCCTGTCTACGTCCGAATGCTGTTCTGGGACAGAACAGTCTTAAGGTGGGAGGAGTGTTACGCCATTAGAGTTACTAGATGAGTAAGAATGATTGGCGATTCCAGATCGAAACTTTCGTATTCTTTAATGTTCTTCTATAAGAAGATATTCAAGTGGTTTTTAGGGACAGTTGTGAGTTGTCATTTAATGAGAGTTAATATAAATTATGAGGTGTAATATTAATTGTGAGTGTTTATCGGAATTATAACCGTACTATAAAATAAATTCCTAATAGTGTATACGATACTGACGTTTATTCTGTTGCGTTTTTTCATCGTGTCAGCGATTTAAGTAACGTTCACAAACAGGGAGATAACGGAATTTATTATTAAAATAACACTTATTACTATTTTTGTACTGTTGCCTAACAACGACAACATAAAAAATAGAGAAAGTATTAAAAAAGGAAGATCAAGGAAAACTAATATTAGGAGGGGATTTCAATGCACGGTCAGAAGGGAAGGGAGTATAATGGTAAATGAAAGGGTAAAAAGAGTATCAATGGAGGAAGAAGAGAGTCGGTAATAGACTATGTAATTTTAAATGAAAAAAGTATGGAAGACAGAAAAGTTTAAAATTGGTGAAAGTGAGGATTCCGACCATCAACCGTTAGAAGTGACTTTAGTGGGACAGGGAGAAGAAGATATAGAAAAGGATGGAGAAGAGTGGAGAAAGGCATGAACGGAAGAATGTATACAGAGGTACAGTCTTTCGCGTTTATAGATTAGCGCGGTTAAAGCAAGTACATGTAGTAGTTCCCCTTTAAATGCATACATATAAAGAAAATAAAATGGGATAGATTTTGCTATTGTATAGGTACGCTTGGTACCGAATTAACAAAACTGAGAGCCTGAAATTATAATTTAAAACTGTAAACTACTATGCATATGATGATTTCATAACAGTTCAACGTTCAAGTTACATGTAAAATATAATAAATTACACTTCATTAAAAAAACTATAATAGGAGATTTTTATAAGTGAAAGTTGCGATGTTTTTTGATTCAGAAATTGAACCTTCTCTGATAAAACAACCGTTTTTGTCATCACAATGGTTTAATATGTTAATCGTGGCCATTGTCCGAAAATCAATGTATTGATATGGAAAATATTTGTTTTTAAGTCAGAAAAGTATAAAAATACAAGTTAATGTAAAAAAAATTACTGTGATAAACATAACAATTGTTTTTTACTTATCAACATTACAAATGGCTAATCAGGTATTTGCACATTTAAAATAAGGTCTTGTTTATTTAAATGACGTTCAATTTCTAATACTACCAAAATCTTAGTGCTTTTATGATTAGTTAATTAAGGTTTGATTTCAAAATATATTTTGTAAAAGTTCCTACTATCTTACTTAAAATTTCTAATATATTGTCCTATGAATTATATTAACATTTGAGATTGTGAAACTCCTAATTATTTGAAAGTGTTAATTTTGCCCTTCGCTCAAAGTTTACCTGTTTTAAATATCCTAAATTTTATGAATCACCCTTTGCAATAATTTCCAGTTTCAAGTTATAGCTTCAGGCCCTAAGTTTTGTTAATCCGGAATCTAGTCTACCTAGACAATAGCAAAATCTATCCCATTTATTTTGTTTATGTATCTACGCAATTAAAGGAACGACTAATTTATGTACCTGATCTAAACCGCGCCATTGTAAACGCGAAAGACTGTACAAGGAAAAGATGGAGAAAGAACAATGCTCAGAAGAAGGAATAGATGAGAGGTAAACAAGATATTGAAACAAATGGAGGAAGCAACAGAAAAGAGAAAGTATCGAGTGAGAACAGGAGGATTGGAAAACAAAATAAATGGTGGAATGGATAGTGCCAGAAAGCAAAAAAAGAGGAAAAGAAAATGGAAAATAGAAATTGAAGAATATAAAAAGATTATGATAAAATTCAAAGAAGAATGGAGAGACACAAAAAAGAATACAAAATAAGGTTAGAAAGAGAGATTGAGGAAATTAAAAAGGAAGGACAAGTTTGGAAGTTCATAAAAAGAAGAAGACAAAAAGGAAAAAGGACAGAGACAAAAATAGAAGGAGAAAAATAGGAGCAACATAGTAAAAAGGAGAGATAAGGAACAAAATAAAAAAATAATAATAGGAGGGATTGAAAAGGAGGAGATAGAAGAAGCGATAAATGAAGTTAAAAAAAGGAAAAACTGGGAGGCACTGACAGAACGCAGGGGGAGCAGTGGAGATACACGAGGGAGAAGATCAGGTAGACACTAAGAAGAATACTTGAAAGAATATGGTAAGGAGGGGGGTTCTCAGAAAAATGAAGGGAAGCCATATGTCCAACATACAAAGGAGGAGATAAGAAAGAAGAAAAAAATTACAGAGCCTTCTAAATGTCGAAGATAAGATTTAAGGCAAAATAATAAGAAAACGGTTAGAAAAAAAAAGTGGATACCGGATTTGCAAATGGGTTTTAGAAAAGAGGAGGAACAGTGGGCAATATATATTAAAACATATCGTTAATAAGAAAATAGGAAAGAAAAAGAGAAACTGTTTGCAATATTTGTAGATTTAAGGTCAGCCTTTAATAAAGTAGAAAGAAGATTACTATGAAAAAACATGGAAGATGTGGGGATAAATGAAGATCTAATAGACGCAATAAAGAGATATATACGCAAACAAAGTGCAGAACGAGTATGGGGAAAGCTGAGAAGTAAGTTTTGAATAAAAAAAGGGCTAAGACAGGGATGCCCACTAAGTCCTTGTTTATTTTCCTTATATTTAAGAAACTTAGAGGCAAAAATTAAAGGGCAACAGATAGGAGAAATTGTGGCGAAAAGAAGAAAAGTGTGGGTTTAGTCTCGGCAAAAACAGAGGAGGAGATGAAGGGATTCATAAACGTGATGAATAGATATTTAGAAAAGAAAAAATGTAGAAATGTTCAAAAACAAAAAATTATGGACTTTAGAAGAAAACAAGTAGACTAAAGGGGTAGCGGGTAGATACTTTTTCATGGTCCCGATGGAAAATAAATCTACTACAGGAATCGCTATCCTGCCCACGTAAGCTCTTGATTTTCTTCTTACATCCTAAAACCAAGGAGGATCAAGTCCCAAACCTAAATCCCATTCAAATCACCCATTAAAATATCCTTCAAATTCCTAAACATCTTCCAACCCGCTTGGCCAGCGTGGAAGATTATGGCCAAAAAAAACCCTATCCTTATTTCTTTCATTTTAACAATCAGTCGGAAGTGATCATAGAGCAGTCAGAGTTGACAAGGTTGACAATAAACTTTGAGAAAACAAATATTATAACAAACTTAGTAATGAGTGATAACATAAATATTGACAATAACATCATACAACAGGTATAGCAATACGTAACTGAACGAAGCACATCA